>ML782895.1:134132-167988 GCA_009831015.1 Picea engelmannii | reverse complement strand
TGGAAAACAAAGAGTGTGGAAGACGGACGACATGACAGCAGTCATAGCATAGGTTCAATTGTGTCCTAGTAACAAGTTATAATCAAGAGGCGCATCAACTACCTCAACATCCACCTCTATCATCTTCCCACCTAACTGGACCGTAAAGGTAGGAAGAATATCATGAGGGTGGAAGGAATGACCATCAAAAGCGGTAAACATGGTTGGCGATTGAGAGAGAGTCGGAGAGTCGAGAGCTTTCCAACAGATTAGGGACATCACACATGTAGCAGCGCTTTCATCAACAATCGCACGTTTGATGGTATACTTTGAGTACCCCATGTGGATTTGGAATGCCACATGGTAAGGCAAGAGAGGCTTCACATCTGTGATGTCAAACTTGATAATTTTCGAGCCACTCGGTTCTAGAGCTCCTAATGCAGATTGAAAGGAATTCCTCTATGAAGGACACGTCTGGAGTACCTCTAGAGCAGACATCACACAAGGGGTTTGACCCAGGTCCTCAACAATAGAGTAATTCTAGGCGGCTCTAGCATTTGGATTGTGGGTAGAGCGCTTGAGTACTCCTTTCGGAATATGAGGCAGTGGCTCTGGTTTTTTGATCTGGAAAGTCATATCTGGAGGAGGAGGAGGATATTCTAGACTATTTATAGCCTGTGAAGAACTATAATCTCGAGATCGAGTGGCTACATGAACCTTAGCATCGACCATATTGATACACAAATGGTCATCGTCTTGCAACGACGGGTTTTGACTCCCACAGGCCGCATTTCCAGCTTTTTAGGAGCTTGAGTCCATGTGTTGGTTATGTGGGAAAGGATTCGTCAGCACGGAGGGTGGTAGAGATAATATCCTCGTAGCTTCCACAATTTTGGGGCATAAACGAGTAAGGTGATCATCCATACAAATCTTACAGGGAAATTTCACCTTATGCCTTTCTTTATTTCCCTCTTCAGCATTATTATTCATCTTCTCATTATTACCATTGTCCTTGGGTTTAATATTATTTTTCCCACCCTTACGATTATTATTACATCCTTTATTCTTATTCCCGCCTGGTTGTTGGTTACCATTTGGTCCAGTCGATGATTGCATGGAATGTACATCCGTCAACTGAGTGGGATTGGAAAACACAGATGAAGTTGGCCCTCCTACAAACTGGATTATAGACAACTCTTTCAAATGGCTTGTCACCGAGTCTGCGGATTTTACATTGGTGGAGCCTACGATGCCATCGGCATCAGGTATGGGATTTTGTTTAGGGTCATAGGTTGACCTCAGTGCGCCCGGAAGAATGTGGTATAACATCCCATACTGAGCGTATATAAGATATAACTATTGGGCTTTGAAGATCGCTTCTTCCTCAGTGGTAACCCCGGATGTAGCAACATCCTTCGAGATAGGAGGCTACAAAGACTTGAGGAACCATTTTAAAATAAAGGTCAAGGGTATGGAGGTATTAATCAACCTCTTCTGTCTATGCCACTCCTAGATATGATCCGAGATATGAGTGGTTGTGTCTTGGCGTAAAGTCGACAGAAGTTCTAGGCCAGCATCGTAATGAACCGGCAATTGGAAGTGTTTAAGGAAGACTAACACCATTTGAATGAAGGTCACGTATGCCCCCCTACGTAGCTCAATATACCATTTTGGAGCGACCCTAATGAGGGTGTGTTGAAATAATCTTAACCGAATGGAATCGTCATTAAGGGAATTTGAGGAGCACCATAGGTGAAAGGTAGTAACATGATCACCAGGATCCTCCCCATTCTTACCTTCGAATTTCAGAATGTCCAAAGGAAGCTTGGTGGGGATGGGGGGCCATGTAGGATCATGACACACATGGTCGTTCATCAACTTAGACAAGTATGGAAAATTAAGCATGGCCAGAAAAGGGAGACGGGGTTGCGGYATCTAGCCCCAAGCTCCCTGGAAAGAATGTGCTTGAGGAACTGCAGCCCATCCAGGGTTCTAGTAAGCACCATGGTCYTGTCTGGGATTGTAAGGCCCTCCTCTRGTATGATTCATAAGAGGTTGGTTGGGCATCATTCCAGTAGGATTGTTCTTATGGGGGTTATAAAAATTTCCCCCAGCCGGAGTGGCTCCGAGTTGGGGGTTKCCCAAGGTGTGAAACTGACCTCCTCCAGGTGTGAATCCAGAGGATAGAGGTGGATTCATCATGCCAAATGTGTTGTTCAGAATCAGAGCTGAGGAGGTGAGGGTATAGGAAGGAACTTGAGCAGAAGCTTGTCYRTCAAGTTGGTTGCTCCACACAGAAGCAASAGGATTAGACCYGGGGTTAAAAGAAGGAATGCCTCCCATATTAGGAGTCATTTGATGGATCTGAGAACCACCAAATGAGAATGGAGTATAAGGAGGTGTAGTTCCCCCAATACCAATGCTAGCATTAGTGCCAGCAGCTAGGATGGAGTTTGAAAATTGTGAATTAAAATTCGGCATACCATAGGAAAAAGGACTAGAGGCCATAGGGATGGACTGAACATTATAGTCTGGTGAGTGACCAAGAGACCCAAATGGGTTCGAGGTAAGAGATTGAGCATTCACTATAGGACGGGCAGTAGTAATCATAGGTGCCTCCGACACTACAACCATTGTGGTTGCAGGAGTCGAAGGGTTGCCATTAACTATAGTAGGTGTGGGAGTTGAAGGGCTCCCAGTATTCTGAAGACTCGGTTCAGTACTCATCCTTATAGAATCACAAGTCTGAACAGTGGAGGTGTGTGTACCATGTCTAATAACTCTACTCCTTTTATAAGGAAAAGACTCAAAATCCGATGGTAACTGTAACAAGCAACGGGACCAGCAGGGAGGATTTTCCGAATCCACGATGACCTAAGACTCAAGATACAAAAATTAAATCCTAGGGCCAACTAGTAATCAAAGATCACACCAAAAATCAAATGGACAATATGCACACAAATGGGGTAAATTGGTTGAAAGGGGGCCTCCCTCCCTAAAGAAGGTATGTCTCACCCAAGAGGGGCATGAGACTCCCTGCTAAATATCGGAGCTAACAAAATTAGTTATAAGGGCCCTCGTGGGCTTAACAACTAGTCAGTCAGATCCCCATAGAGAGGTAATCCTCCATAAAGGTTGTGTGTTGTCCGACCCTTATCTGACCCAGGGTACCTACAGAATAACCCTGCAAGTAACCTATGTGGCACCTAAGTCAAGCAACTAAGCAACCAATGTATAACCAATGCACAAGCGAGAAATCATAAGTTAGGTCCACCGTATGGGAAGGGTAGAAAATCCCAAAACCTTGAAAGAACCACCTCTCACAGAGGTAAGGGCACTAGCAAGATCTCCAGATATGAATAGATCCCAAGAAATATCTCTGACGCTAAGAATGTATCGAGGGGATATCCCTTCAACCAACCTCGTGTGACCTCGTGATTAACTCCGGTGTAAGAGGAGCCTCCTGATATTATCGATTATACAATGGATTTCTCCACTCCCTTTGTCAGACACATATGTTGATTTAATATCCTTGGAGAATTTTGCTCACAAAATACTATTCCAAGGCACTAAATCCTAAGCTAGTTTGTGCACCCTAGAAAATAAAATCGTGACTAAACAATTTTAAATTATAGCGTTAATTTTAATGGTCGTGCTAACTCAAAAAGGTATGGTAGTGAAACTCATGATGTTATGACTCAGCAAGTAAAGTAAATATGAATACAATGCAAAGTCCTAACTTCAATTTTCAATTAATGATATGCTTCTTAAAACAATGCAATTTTCAATTTCAACTCTGCAATTCTAAAGTAAAAAATGCAATCTTTCTTTACATGCACTAAGCTAATGAAAAGGAATCAAAAGATCAAAATGCCTAATATTTTTGTATTTTTCAATATAAGAAAAATGAAAATGCATGGACTGAACAACAGCTTGATATATAAAAACTCCATTGTGTATAGAAAGAGACAACTCAAGTAGGATACCAAGAAGCAAGACATGCATCCCAATGTACAAGGACAATCAAAATGAAAAGGTGATGAGAAATAATCCACCCAGAAATTCAACCAAAAATAGGTTTCATGTCATCCCACAGGCACTTAACAGTCACTACATAGACCCAAGAAGACTCAAAAATCATCAAAACTTACCTAGCAACCACCAAACCCAGCCAACAAGAAAAAAAGTTTGATGTACGTGATTGTTCAAGGAAACAACGTGTATGTACGCAACTTGCAGAAGGACAATTCGCATATATACGTGACTGTCAAGTCAAAAAACATGTATATGTTTCAAAACACACAGCTAGGCAAAGGAGAAGGTTGAAAGACTCAGACCCAGAGTGAACAGAGGCTGTCAAGAAATGATACGAAAAGAAACACAATAGAAACGAGAGAAATCTAAGGAGAAAAACACTCCAAACCCTAAGAAATAAGATTTAATCCCCAGTATGGTCACCAATTTTGTTACTAGGAAAATCTCTCTATGGCTAGGGGTAAACCACAATAGATGGAAATGACTACAGAAATCAACTCTATTCTCAAGTATGCTATATAGACAAATATGCTAGAAAGACAAGATAAAAGGCCTACCTCATCCAGATGTTCGATGAAGTCCAATGTTGAGCACTTGACCCAAAGCAATATACCTGCAACTAGTCCTCAACAACCAAGCAAAGCAAACAAATGGTGATAATATATGATGTTAGCAAATTCGATAGCATAATCCATTAATATACATGACAAATACGCTCATGGAATAATAATTCAAATATTTGCAAGATATCAATTGGACGAGAAAAGAGTATTTCTATTAATATATGATCAGCAGAAGTGAAAAAGTTATAGACTTCCATGTCGGCACGGTTTGGAACCGAGAAACTAAGTTCCTTCAAGCTGGGCCTCCACCACTTCAATCCTCCACCAAAGGCAAGCTCATAAAATAGAGGCAATGAAGTTCTCAATCAATTAGGGAAGATCTTGGGGGCTGAACACTATGTTCAGACTTAAAGGACAAAGGGATGCAGACTCAATATGAAGTGAATAATTTCTCCAAAGTAACATTGCTCTCAAAGTTGAATTATTTCTCTTCTTTTCCATAGCTCTAAATTGGCCCATTTATAGCCTTCAAATGGAACTGAAGGGCCGAGTCAGAACATTTCCAGTATATGGAAGGCCAAGGATCATAGATCTCCTTCCGTGACATGGAAACCTGACACCATTTTTCATTTTTGGGCACAAATCCCGATGTACGCAGGCTGTAGTGGTGCAGCCTGCATATACGCATGTTGTATAGTAGGCAAGGTGCGTACATGTGGAAAAAATATATTTTTTAGCTCTGGGATTTGCAAAAAGGGATGAAAAGTGTACATAGGGAAATGGAAAAAGGCCCTCTGTGAAAGATTGCATAAGGTGAGGAAAATCTTGCTATAACAGTTGCATCTAGAGAATTGGGAAGTTGATACTTCCAATGAATGTATTTTTGACAATATACAAGAAAGAATTTCACGGTTTTCTCCCATTTGGGTTTCCACGTAAATTCTGGTGTATTGTGTATTTGATGTGATGTGATGTTTCTTATGTTTATATGCTCATAATATATTGAATGTAATCGTAGATGATACATTGATGATATATTGTTGATAAAGTTGAAGTTTATATATTGTGGTTAAAGTGGTAAAAGTGCGCATACTAATTCACCACCCCCCCCCCCTCTTAGTATTCCANCCCCCCCCCCCCCCTCTTAGTATTCCAACACGAGAAAGGCAAGAAGCACTTATCCATTTGGAATATAGGTTCCAAATTGTAATATTTAGAAGGCATGATCCCAAAGGACTGGTTTTGCAACATGATGATAAAGTGTCTTATAATTGACCATATAGTCATGAGAAATAGGAGGAGGAAACATTCACTAAAAATTCCTAGATATGGGATGAGGTGTTAGAAAGAAGAAGTAACCCTCATATAATTATGTTCAAAATACTATCCTTAGATGAACAAATCTTGGAGATAAATTATGGTGTAGCTACTAATAGAGCAAATGAAGAATCAAGAAGATAACAGGAAATCAAGTTGAAGGAAGAAGTAGAACAATAGGCCATTCAAGAGGAACATGTTGTATTACATCAAGAACAAAAACTTTAACATAAAACAAAGGGAGAATTTCCAAACAAATGAGAATAATATGTTACTCGAGAAGAATAGAAAACAAAAGAAGAGTTTTTGTTGAATCTAAGCAGAGAAGGAGAGATTTGCAAGAGTAGCATGAGAAAGAAATAGAAGAAAAACTATAGAGGGAAGAAGAGAAAAATCAAGTTGTTGAGGAAAAAGGAAACAACAAGAAAAGGAAGATAAAAGAATCCAAGATGATCTATTGCATAGAGAAATGGCCAACAAGCAAGCATTGGATCAGCAACATGGATCCCAACCTATAGAAACTCATGTAAATATTATTGATTTAACTAAAGAAGAGGAAGATGTACCTAAAGAAATCACCCAAGCAGAGGAGGATGGTACTGATAAGGAAAAAGATCAAGTAGTGTGGAAATATGATCAAGAAATTTAATCAAGAAAAATATGATCAAGAGACACAAGCAGTTGATCAAGGAAAATATAAAGAACCAAAAGAGGAAAAATAAATAGATCAAGGTAAAAAAAAATACAAAAGAAGCACATGAAATTGGTAAAGGAAAGGATCTAGAAATGGAGCACTTTCACACTCTGGGAAGTTTGGAAAATATTCTATCCTAGGGTGATCAACCTATCTCTAAGCCTATAGATGAAGTTGTTGACCTAGAATCCATTTCCTATGATCGACGTCTACAAGCCATTGTGAAGAGAACATAGAGGAAGTGAAAAATAAATGTCGACGTTGTTGTGATATGCGCTACTAATAAACTCATGATGAATATGAAAAATGCAAAGGTGAGTGAATTTGTATCCATTGGAGTAGCTATCTCTCAAGATATTATTGACAAACCTAGGGCTAATGAACATAAATTTGACGATATGAAAAAGGAACATGAGTTCCTTAGGAATCAAGTGAATTATTACAAAGAATCGTGAGGTGTTCTTACCCCCTTTGTGGAAGAAATTTTAGACATAGATAAGGAGCATGGGAAAGTCAAAAAAAAAATCTGGTCAACATCATAAAACGCCAAGAATAAACCTTGAAGTTATTCATAGTATACAAATAATTTATGAGATGGAATACAAAACAAGGAAAAACACAGGATCATATTGAATATATAGAAGAAATTCAGAAGGGTTGTGGTGAAGAAGACCGTGATATCAGGATTCTTTCAAAGAAAGAAGTGGCCAGAATAAAAGGATCAATATGGTATCGGGGGGAATTGACCGCCCCATCTCAAAACCAAGTAAATGAAGAATGGGAAACTTGCTTGAAATTATGGGATTCTATAAATAAAGTTATGGAGGAGAATGGTTTGCCTAGTTTCATCCAATGGATTAAATACTCACAGAATTCAAAAAGGATGTCAATAAACAGGAAGCGGAATTATTTGATCAGAAAATTCATGGCCACGTGGAGAAGTATCTAGTCAAAGAAGTCAAGATGGTTGTTGAGTTAGAATTGTTATTTTCAGAAATAGAAATATACACTCAGTGATTCAAGTCAGAAAGAGAAAACTTAAGTTTCCCCACGGATCAACATGTTTTCCCATACCTTCGGTCATGTGAAGAGTTGTTCAAGCAATGGGTCTAGTACGATGTTGAACATGTAGTTTTCCAAACTTCTAGTCCGTCAACATCTTGATGACATGCAATATTTTGATCTTTTTTGTTGTATACTTTATTTTGTTTTTAAGTTGTAAATTTAAGTTATAAATAAGAGGATTGACCTTAGAGAAAGGGATTTTTGGCTCTAAGGAGAATTTTGGGAGGATTTTAGCATAGAACTATTTCAAAGGTAATTCAGAAACTCTTTTATACTCAAGGAATTTGGTTTTATCAAGTTTTTCCTATGCCTTTATTCCTTGTCGTGGATTCTTCTTTGTTATGACCCAAGGGGATCATATATGGGGCTAAATGTATATGATATGACCCCAAGGGGGGGAATATATGGGCCTAAATGTACATGTAATGTGTGTATGTATATGTGTGTGTGTGTGTGTGTGTGTGTGTGTGTGTGTGTGTGTGTGTGTGTGTGTGTGTGTGTGTGTAATAGGGTCGGCCTAATGGTAAAGGGCCCTCATGTGCAAGTGTGAATAGGTATATATAGAGGTCATGTATTCATTATTGTGACATGTGAATTGTGAAGTGATAAAGGTGTTTGGTTATTTGGAGGGGGCTCCCCTATTCTTTAAGGAGTTATTGTGTAACTAATCCATATTGAAGTTGTGCTCCACACTCACATTCTATACATGAAGGAGAAACTTGGAGGATATTTAGAAGACTTATCATAGTACCTGTGGTACAAATTTCAGCTTCTAGGTCGTCGTACTTTCAGAGATACACCCTGTGGAAGATAGGGTATCTAAGTAATCATATTAACTAGTCTCAAACAGGTGTTCCGGGTAAAACAGTCATAAATTTTTCATAGAAGATACAAATTCATGAAACCAATTTCATTGGAACATGCACAATCTGTAGTATTTATGGTACAATATCCAGAATCAGATATCAAATATTGTGTGTGTGGCACTTTGTACAAGTTCGCTCTCTTGAAAAGGCAAAAAATCTGAAAGGTGTGGGGAAGTTACCATAACTTCCACTTTTCACATCCACTTTTGGTCATACCTATCACATTGCAAAGAAGACATTTCATATTACTACATGTCACAACTTCAGACTCAAAAGGACTAAAACTGCAGAGATACATCAAAAGGAAGGTCGGCTAGGAGGACAGACTTCAAATCAAGGTTTCAAAGGTATGTTCACTTAAAACTATCATAACTTCTTATTGGAATGTCTGATTGAGATGAATCAAAATCCATTGGAAAGATAAAACATAGAATATCATATTGGAACAAGGATTACAACTATTTGAGATATTTATCCTTGATATACTGAGGTTGGAAGTTGAGGTTTGGTTAGACCTCAATTAAGAATCAATAACACTTTAGTGGAGATGAAGACAATAATGAAATCAGACATGGGGAATGGTTAATAATGATAAAGAAAAATTGCAAGACTCCTTTTGGGGTAGGTATTTTTTTGAATGGTGAAGCCGGTAAATGATGGTATAGCTTTGACAAACGTATGAGAAGAATCACCACATGGGAAGTATTTCAAGAATTATTCTCAAATAAATGGATCAAGGATAAAAAAAAAAAAAAATGGAGGAGATGCATAAAATTCCAATGTAATTAAAGGAATCGAAAGAAAATGACTCCAAATTGAAAAAGGATAACGAATATCTAAGAAAATGTATTACAAAGAAAAACAATGAGTTCGTCAAGTTGCAATCCCTTAGTGAATCACTCATTAAGGAGATTAGGAAATTAAAGTAAGAAAAGAGTAGCAAAGAAAAGTAGGAAAATGATGATTCAAAGGAAGAATTGAAAAATGAAGAAGAAGAGATATGCAGATTACGAAACCATAATAAAAAACTATTGGATGAGGTTGAGACATTGAAAGAAGAAAAGAAGAATTGTCAAAATCAAGAAAAAGAAAGGATCTTGGATGAAGAATCTACCAAAAGAATTGAAGAGGAAATTTGCAATAAGGTTGAAGAATCCCTAAATATTGATGAGGTAAAATCAGAAATACAATCCAAAATTGAAGAAGGACATCAAAATTTGATAAATTGGGTGACATTGCATCTTCAAAAAGAGAAAGAAGACAAGATTCAAGAAGGTCACAAGAAGATACTTGAAGAAGTTGAACTCCATATAGATTATGTACATGCCAAATATGATGGAATTATATCCAAGGCTAGAGTAATCAAAGACCAAGCAAAGATGATCGAGGATGCCATTGTCTTTGAAAAGAAGATAGATTAAATGGTTGTGTAGAATGAAGAAAAACCATCAAATGTCAGATCATATCGACACCCTCATTATCAGGAAAGATTTTAAGGAAGGAAAGAAGATCAATATCATCATTATCAAGGAATGAGATGGAATACTCATTAATATTCATGGAATATGGCATCACAAAACTATTATTCCAGAAGATATTATCATAGACCAACATCTACTACAAATTGGAGAAGATTCAACAATGATACATGGAATCAAAGGAAATAAAATCATGCAACAACCAGACACTGAGGATCACGACTGAAAAGAATTGATTTTGGATGGATGGATCATCATCAATGGACGGAAGAAACCAGGAACATAAGAAAAGCATATTACTTGGTTTCATCACATGTGAAGCATTTAATTGCAAAGCTTTGAGGACAAATTTTTTTTTAGGGTACTATGTTATGACCCAAGGGGAGTATATATGGGGCTAAATGTATATGATATGATCCCAAGGGGGGGAATATATGGGCCTAAATGTACATGTAATGTGTAAATATATATATAATAAGGTCGGCCAAAGGGCAAAGGGGCCTCATGTGCAAGTGTGAATAGATATATATAGAGGTCATGTATTCATTATTGTGACATGTGAATTGTGAAGTGATAAAGGTATTTGGTTATTTGGAGGGGGCTCCCCTATTCTTTAAGGAGTTATTGTGTAACTAATCCATATTGGAGTTGTGATCCATGCTCACATTTTGTACATGGTGTGTACTTTTTTTTATTTTATGATATTATGAGCATTTGGATCATTACAATACCAATTGTAATGATCCAAATGCTCATAATATCATAAAATAAAGAAAGTACACACCATGTACAGAATGTGAGAGTGGAGAATAACTCCAAGATGGATTAGCTACACAATAAATCCTTAAAGAATAGGGGATCCCCATCCAAATAATCAAATACCTTTATCACTTGACAATTCACATGTCACAGTGATGAATACATGACCTCTATATATACCTACTCACACTTTCACATGAGGCCCCTTTACCATTAGGCCGACCTTATTACATATATGTTTACACATTACATGTACATTTAGGCCCATATATGCCCCCCTTGGGGTCATATCATATACATTTCGCCCCATATATGCTCCCCTTGGGTCATAGCATTCTTCTACTCTTTAAATGTCTCGCCCATCTAGTAAGAATTTAAATTATTGTTAAGTTATCTTTCATTATTGAATGGGTTGTTATTATTCTCGATAAATTCTTTTCCAGTTACCCTTCCATGGATAAAATATCTTTGTGAATTAATTATAGGTATTTTAGTTTCATTTCTTTCAACTTTATGTTATTAGGTAGTAATTAGTTCTTAGAGAAATTAATTCTAAGGGAATCAAAAAGTTGTGTTTCATAATCATTGGATGTTCTTGTAGGTTATCCATCAAGATCAACTTTTTTTTAAAATGGTTAGAGCAGTTTACTTTCTATTGTCATTTTCCAATATGGAAAAACTTAAAAAGGGAAAAAGAAGAACTATGAAATCCCATCGAGTGGTTGGCGTACCTTTAATCCAGAGGATTATTCCATACCAAATAGGGAGGATTCTAATTGGGATTCATCCTTGGGTCTAATCCTTACTTTTGATCATTGAAAATCCAACCCCCTTAATAGAATTGGTGCTAGAAGGAGGGCCTTGTATGGAAATCCATACAAACAGTCCATATTTAGAAATTCCTAATCCTGAAGGTCAAACATCTGAAAACATAATACCTTGTAGTAGGGATAATACTAGAAATGATATTTAGTCAATCCTATATGCAGTATCGACTGAGGAAGTTAACACTTTTAGACGTATTACATGAGCTTATGCTAGGAAAATTGGTGCATTACATGTGAATACATTACCTCCTCGTCGAAGAAACACCATTGGAACCATAGTCTCAACTCTCAAACATACGTTGGTTCATATAGTATAATATTTTGTGGATTCAGACTTGCAAGAAAGTGAATTAGTTCCATTCCCATGACCCCTAAAAATCCTATTGTAACTCCATCATAAAGTATACATTATGAATATTAAAAAAAAAATCAAACTCAAAATTAGAAGAATCGAACTCAAAACGTGACAATATGGCCAACAATTGGAATGTTAATCAACCTTGGTTGGCCAGAGACACGTTGGATATACTTGGAAAACTTCATAATTTGCCTAAACACCTTGAATTATTGTTCCCCAAGTATGATCTTGAATATCTCTCTTACTCGAAGATCATATCAAGAAGTTCATTCTTGCCTTTAGATTAATGAATGTACAATTTGAGGATGTAGTTTCTCATATTTTCCCTTATACCTTTGAGAATTTAGCTTCTACGTGGTATTTTAATTTACCTATTGAATCTGTCACCAGCTGGACTGATTTTAAAAAACCCTTCATAGACAAATTCGGAGAAGAAACTACTATTGGTGCATTAGTGGTAGAATTTTTTTTCTCTTATCATGGGTCCTAAAGAAAAAGTTAAGGACTTTAATCAATGATTTACAATGGTTCTAAACAAATTCCATGAAGGAATTGCTCCTGCACGAGAACTGCAAATTGAAGTATATGATAATGCTTTACTAGCCTCAATTTCAATGTTTGTCAAAAGAGTAGGTAAAAATACTTTATCCTTGAATTTTAAAGAAGCTAAGAAGATCAAGTTTGAAATGAAAGGTTGGAAGGAAGGCCAAAATAATCTAGGAAATAAATATATAACCCCATCCAAGAAAAACCTAATCTAATGAGACCTCAAACCAAGCTCCTCACCGAAGGTAAAGAAAAATATTTTATAGATATGGAAAGTTTATAGAGAATGATTAAAAAGTTATCTAATGAAATAATCCATATGAAGAGAAATAATGGAGAGGGGAGCTTGAATAAAAGACCGTATAGGCCATCCTTTAAAAGACCATTTCCTCCTGAAAGCTATCAAACCACCCCTAACAAATCTAAATATTGACTTACTAGGTGTAGCCATGAATAATTATTGTAACTATCATTAGGAAAATCACTCTGAGAAAACATGTCCCTAATGGGTCAACATTATGAATTTAGTTGTCGATAGATTTATTGATGGTTATGCTCAAATACAAGTAAGTGATGAATGATTAGAAGGAAATGTGGAAGAAGAACCATGTGGAGATCCTATTGAGATAGAAATGGTTCTATAGGACATATTGCCAGGTATTAATCTAACTGAAGATAATGAAAAATTAGAAGAAACTTTGGTAGTTCAAACTAGAAGTAAAGGACCTTTGCTCCAACCAAGAAGCATTGTTCCTCAGACACCCTTTTCAAAGAAATATTGGACTCCTAAACCAATCAATAGACCCATTCTTGTCTTTAATAGTTTAACAAAACATGTAACCCTTGATTCAGAACTTATGGAATATAATGCCGTGGAATATCTTTTATAAAATTAAAGAAAATATTTCAATCATGGTTCTATGTAAGATCTCCCAGAAACGCAAGCTACTTGTGAATGCTTTAAAAGATGAGAAAGATAAACCTTCGATTTCTTCTAAATATGGAAGTAAGGAAGACGAAGGCAGTACCCATAAAGCAACAATAAATGTTGCACTCGATGAAAAAAGGTCTAAGTCATTAAATCTACCTTTTTTGTTAACCTTTGAAATATTTAATCAAAATGTACATAACTACTTAGTGGATTTTGGAGCATCATCAAATGTTATGCCTTCTTCCATGTGAAAAAATTTGAATGCTACCCTGACCAAATGTTCAACCCAAATCATTCAACTTGGAAAGTTTGAAGTAAAAGTAATTGTAGAACTGAAAGATGTTTTCATCCAATAGCTTCAAATACTAAATTTCATCAAGTCAATGACATAGTTGTGGTTAACATTACGGAAGCATACGGAATTTTATTAAGTAGAGATTGGTCACAAAAGTTGCAGGGGTATTTCACATATGACTGGTCTCACTTATGGTTACCTTGGAATGGGCAACCAAACAAAATTAGAATTGATCGAGAAAAGTACATGAAGCACACAGTGATTAATCTAGAAGCAATCAATGAACCTTCTTCTTCTTAATGTTCTATTCTAGGGAATTACTCATTGGATTCATATTTTGGAAATTTTATTTCTATGTCATTTGAAATTCCAAAAAAAAAAGTGCCAAAGCTTGTATTACAAGATGATCTATCTCTCGAAACAACATTAGGCACCAAAATTGTAAATAGTGAGAATTTTAGTGATATAGAAAATTTGGAAAGAATGATAAAAAATAAAAAATAAAATGAAATCAACTATACCCATGATATTTGGACTATATACTTTGATGGCTCAAAATCTCAGGAAGGAGCTGCAGACAGATGTTTGTTTATTGAACCTAGGGGTAAATGTAGTATTTTTTCATGTAGATTGGAGTTTGATTGCACAAGTAATAATATTTAACAAGAAGCACTTCTACAAGGTATCAAAAATGTCGTTGATTTGAAAATTGAAAAAATAAAAATATTTGGTGATTTTGAAATCACAATTCGACAAATTAAGAATACCATCCACTACAATTCACCACACCTCATAAATTATCTGCAAGAGGTATAAAGATTATTGAATAATTTTCTAGCCTTTAATATCACCACGGTGCCAAGGCATAAAAATATTATAGTTGATTCTTTAGCCATTGTTGCTTCTAGGTTATCTCCATTGGAAGACTTTGAGGCAAGCAAATTTTCTATCTAATTATTATACAAAACCTTGATCCCAAATAATATTACCAACTGGAAACTTTTTGGAGATGAATAGATTTTCAAATTTCTTACCAATGGTGAAAATTTCAAAGATCTAGCTATAGATGATGAGGAGTTATAGGCATCATTAGAGCAAGATTTTGAAAAAAAAAAGTGAATCCAAATTACACACTGTGCCTAAAGGAATCACTCACTTGGAGAAACTTTTTTTATCTACAAAACAGGTTTAAAAGATCACCAAATGCGAAAACAAGTGGTTCCACTTTGATCTATGAAATTTTTAATCTACATACTATAGAAGATCAAAAAAATGTGAATATTGGCAAGGGATGCTCTTAAATGGAAAAGGAAGCTTACATTAAATTTTTCAAAACTTATAAGGAAATTTTTGCTTGGTCTTGTGACGATCTGAAAACCTATGATACGTGAATTATCCAACATACCATACCAATGAAAAACAATGTTAATCCTATGGGAAGTAGGTGTGGGGGGGATTACTAGTGATCCTAGAGGAAATACAATGATTCATTATGCTTGGGGACTTGGTAGCGTCTCGAATCATTTTGCCAAGGTATATTCTCTTAGATATGTCTTACATTATCCAGGGACTTGTGGCCTTCTAACATCTCCATTTTACGAGATTCAATGATGGTGTTTATATCCATAATAAAAAGGCAAACTTCTAGTAGCAACGTCATCATAGGTATCATACTTCACTCCCTATCACTCTTAAAGCAATTCGAGGAACACTCTTTACATCAATATTTTGGAAGAAGAAGTAGAAAACATCAATGGAACTAGAAGGGTCATCCCACCACCTTAATTTACATGGACATAGCTTATATTTGTTTGGAAAAGTGGAGGGGTTTTGGAACCCCAATTTGGATACATAGTATGCCATCAAATTGATTTGATTGCACCATAAACAATGACATTAACTCAATATTTTACGAAATTAATCGCATTCACATGGACTCCTAGTTGGATGTGTGTGACATAGAGTCGAGAGGTATAATTGTCCAAGATCAAGTTTGTCCCACCAGAGATTGTAGGATCTGGTTCATTTCCCATAAAATTCATACTGTAGGTGTTTTGGTATCCTATTGGTGGCACCCAGACTCTGCAAGAAACTCAAGTTATCATCCCTCTCTACTGGAAACTAGGTTCTCTCATTCCATTCTTGGTTTTACCAGGAATAATATATTTTCCTTCCTTCAATTTAATTTTATTTCTATGGATTTAATTCATTTTGGAAGCAAGTCCTTTTCAATTTATAAGCCTATTTGGTCTAGATTTTCCTTGTCTATTTTGAATGGTAAAATTGTTTTAAGTTGCACATGTGAACTTTTGTAGAATTTGCAATCCTTGGAGTTTGGGCCTTTAGGGTGGGTGTCTCTTGATTGTGGTTTTTAAGTTTATAGCCAGATCTCCTTTGAACTTATGGTTACAAATTTTCTTTCTCAGCATATCCATCTCCCCTGTCTTTTATGTTCCCATTATACTTATGGTCTATGTTCAACCAGAAATTGGGAATTTCAAAGATTGTTGTCCCTTTAACATTGAGTCATTATCCCTTAATTCCAATTGCAATTTGGGAAACAATGGCATTGAACATAGCTACAATCCTAGTGATAAATCTCATTGGTGGTGGTATATCTGGTCTATCAATATAAAAATTATGGACCCTCCATGGAGTGAAATTAAATGAATTTTGAGAAGTAATGAGGAAATAGCAGATGAAAACAACACCAAAATACAATAGGTATCTAATAGATTGGGAGATTTAGACCAATTTGTTGCCTCTCTTATCCAGTGCATTGGAACTTTGAAGGTAGAATGTCAACAATTAAGAACCATGGTCTTGGACCAACAGTCCCAATCAACTTCAATCAATCAAGTGTGAACCATTTCTCAACAAGGGACTTCATGATCCAGGTGGACATTGGTGGTCGCCCACCTATTTCACTGGCTCAACATACAGTGTCCATTTTGAAATTTTTTCTACATTTTTTCGAATCCCAAACTTTTGGGATCGTTTTGAGGCCCTAAACAATGTTTTTTTGATGTGGCAGCACCCAATAGATGTTTTTTGGCATGTATTGGATTGTTCAAAATCTGTACTCAGCTAGACCTTTCCGACGAGGTATCAAGCACCCCAAATGGAGATCATATGAAAAATTTATGCCCTAGGGAAGTTGACGTACCCATCAGGGCCCACAACCTTTTGGTGTTTCATCTTCTGGGGTCAATGTTTTGCATGTTTAGGGTTTTCTTATTTATGATTTATGTTAAAAATTCCTTGGGAGCCTCATTGTAAACGTATTATTGTGAATGTGCATGACCACCACATCTCTTTTAAAAGATAAGATACCACCATTCTAGCGAGTTCATTTCACTCTGTATTTTATTTTACAGTCTCTGCATATTTCAATCTTTAATAGAAATTTAGTATTGTTGTATCTTTGCGTTTCTGTCTAACTTATGTATTTCATCTCATTCCCTCGTAAATCCATATCAATGGTATCATAGTAGTCTTCTCTTTATCAGTTTCTCTATTCATGTCCCCAATGAAGTTGAGGTATCAGGCATTAAGACTCGAACTGGTCAAACCTTTGGAATATTTTTCTCATTAACCTTGATGGCTACCCATGGTGGAGGAATAGAGAGACAAGGGAATTATAGATCCTATTAAGTTTTTGCTCGTGGAAGTCCTCGCAAAATAGAGGAATGATATTATGGATTTGTTTTCCCAAATGCATCAGTGGTTGTCGATAACAACATAGGCATCTTCATCAAGCATCCAATTCGGAGGCACCACCCCCTTCAAGGTACAAGTTAATTTTGATATTCCCACATTTTAAGGTCATATACATGCACATGCTTTGGAAAAATGGTTAAATCTACTAGAAGGTTATTTAGGGAAAAACCTTCTCTATCCTCAATTTTTCCAATGGGGAAAAGGTCACCTTTGTGCTCCTTGAGGCAGTCCCCCATGTCAAACATTGGTGGGAGAGTTACTATGAGAAAAACTCCATAGAGGAGTCTAGAATATTTGGGACCAAGCCCACTAGGGACTCTTTCATGGATGCCATCAAGGAACAATATTTCCCTATTGGAAACTATGATGACCAATACATGAGATGGACCACACTCCGTAAGGAGAGGTACCAAACAGTGTTGGAGTTGACAAATACCTTCCACACCTTGTACACCAAGATGGATATTAGAGACTATGAGCAGCATCTAGTTCTGAAATATCATGGGGACCTACATAGGTACATCCAAACATAAATGGATTTTATGGACATCTCATTGCTAGGAGCCACTTATCGATATGTTATCAAAATTGAGAAAAAAATTAAGTAGAGGAATAAGCGGGAGTTTGGATCTATGAATGCATCACAACAAAACTCAGGAAAAGGAAACCCCAACACGGAGAACAAAGGACAAAACAAGGATGGGAAATCACGGGACAACTAGTCTAAGCCACAAACAAAGAAGGGTAATGGGAAGATGAAGAAAGACATTGGGAAGTGGTGTGAACTCCATAAACTCCCCTGGCACAACACCGATGAATGTTTCTCGAAAAAATCATTTTTATATGACCTGAAAGCCTCAAAGTTAGATCTAGGCTCTAACTTTGATTAAGATCCAAACAAGGAAAATTGGATCATTGATGAAGAACCTAGTGCCATAGTCGCTACCACCAATATCCATCCAAACAAACTAGAAGATTTGGAGGAAGGTGAGTGCATTTTTCACTCAAAAATGTGGGTGAAGGGTGATCCACTACATTTCATTGTTGATAGTGGAAGCCAAAAGAACCTCATCTCATTCGAGGTCGTGAAGCAGTTGGAGTTGTAGAAAATGACACATCCATAGCCATACAACATCAAGTGGCTCAGCCAAGGACGAGATCTTTGCATCAGCCAACAGTGTTGCATGCCCTATGGCATCAATCCCTTCAAGTATGAGGTATTGTGTTATGTTTCCCTACTTTAAGTTTGTGATGTTGTTTTAGTACAGCCATATATGTGGAAACTCCATGTTGTATATGAGTCTAGACATCATAGTGTCATTGTTACTATGAGCAGACAATTGTACAGGATCCCAGAGGTAGCTCCACCTATCACAATTTTTTTGGTCTCAACTAAGCAGTGCATGAAGCTTATCTCTGAGACTAGGAAATTTGTCCTCTTCATGATTCTCTCTTAGAGTGAACAGAATTTCATGGCCACATCCATGGCCTCTTCATAGGGCTCCTCTGCACAGAAGAAGCAAGTGGACAATGTCGTGGAAGAATATTGAGATATCTTCACCTTGCCTACCAAGGTGCCTCTGCAGTGTCAGCTCAAGCATTCAATTGAGGTAACTCCTGGAAAGCATTTTCCTAACGGGATAGTGTATCGACACTCTCTCCTGGAAAATGAAGAAATCAAGTGTCATATCCAAGTGCTACTAAAAAAGGGCACATTCGACCAAGCTACTCACCCTGCAAAATCCCAATCATGGTCATACAAAATAAAGATGGTACCTGGAAAATTTCTATTGGTTACAGAGCTCTTAACAAAATTATAGTCAGGAATTGGTACCCAATTCCCCAAATTAATGGCCTTCTCGACCAGCTCAAGGGGGGCAAGTATTTTAGTAATATTGATATGAATTTTGGCTACCACCAGTTACCCATAGAACAGACTAATGTATGGAAGACCTCTTTCAATTATAAAGAAGGTCTTTTAGAGTGGTTTGTCATGCCCTTTGGCTTGACGAATGCCCCAACCACCTTCATGAGGTTGATGGATGAAATATTGCAATCGTTCACCAATTCTTTTGTGGTTGTATATCTGGATGACATCCTCATCTTCATCAAGAGTTTGGCAGAACACTTACAACACATTTAGCAAGTCCTCCACACTTTGTAACAACATGAGTTATATGCTAACCTAGAGAAATGTTCCTTTTGCATGAACAAGGTCCAATACCTTGAATACATTGTATATGGGTATGGTACGCATGTCGATCCATCCAAGGTCCAATTCATTCATGACCGGTAAACCTCAACAACACTGAAAGATCTTTGGAGCTTCTTAGGCCTCACCAACTTCTATCTTGGATTTGTATTGGGGTTCTCTCGTATCACATGGGGTCTCATCCAAGTGACCAAGGGTGGTGGAAAATCCAAATTTGTGTGGGGAAGATCACAACAGAAATATTTTGATGATCTGAAACATCACTTATGCTCAGCCTCGATGCTCTCCTTGCTCGATCTGCAATAACCATTGGAGATTGAGACTGATTCTTTTGATTATGTTGTCGGTGTCATTCTCACTCAGCACAATCATCCAGTTGCCTACCATAGTTTTCAGCCAATCGAAGCATTACATTTTAGGGAAGGAGACAATCATCCATATAGATCACATGCCTCTGGAGTTCATACAGATGAAAGGAAAATTGTAGAATGAACGCCATCAAAAATGTTCCACATACTTGCAAAAGTTTCACCTCGACATTAAGTATAAGAAAGGGAGCACCAATAGTGTCACTGACTACCTCGGTTGACCTCTAGTTGTAGCACTAACCACGATGCTCGACTCTTTTGGGCATGTTACCTCCAGGTGGTCCCAACTTTATAATAATGATCCTGACTTCACTATGACCTACCAGATGTTGGGAACAGGAACAGTCGTTACCGACTTCCATATCCAAGATGGACTATTATTCCATCTCGTTCATCTCTATGTTCCTTCAATAAAGCGTGCAAAGCTGATTTTGGAATCCCACTACAATCGAGTGGTAGGACACTTTGTCCTAGAGAAGATAATGGCAGTACTACAAAAGTATTACAATCATATCCTGCACTGTTTGTTCCATTTCCAAGCCAACCATTAAAAAATAAGGACTGTACACCCATTTGCCTACTCCCAACGGACCCTAGGAATCCATCTCAATGGACTACATGTCAGGTCTCCCTTCCACCAAGCATGGCAATAACTGTGTATTTGTGGTGGTTGATTGATTCTCTAATATGGCCATTTTAACCGCCTGCAAGAAGAGTATCAAAGATGAGGCCACTACTAAGCTCTTCTTCGAGTGCATATGGGTACAATTCAAACTACCATAGACCATCATATCAGATCGTGACTGCAGATTCTTTAGCAAATTTTGGTCGAGACTCTAATCATTGTTGGACACCAAGCTCACCAAATTCACTACCTTCCACCCTCATATTGATGGACATACATAGGTCATCAATAGGATGATGGTACATATCTTATGCATATACAACTCCAAGCATCCACACACATGGGATGAGAGCATTCCTTATGTCCAACACAATTACAACATAACACTCCATAGTTCGACCAAACACAACCCTTTTAGGTGGGCCTGAGATTTCAACCATTGGGCCCCATTGATGTAGCACTGCCCCTTGCATCCATACAGGAAAAATATTCCCATGCTCAATCTAAGGCTGACAAGGCCACAAAATTCATTGAACAGATTCAACACATACACCAACAGGTCCATGATATTTTGAAGAAATCCAATTCTAAGTACAAGCAACGCCATGATCAACACCGAGTTCCCCACAAGTTTCAGGTAGGAAACAAGGTTTGGTTGCATTTATAGAAAGAATTCCTTACAAGACCCCACTGTAAGTTGTGGCCACTTTGCTATGGACCTTACACAATCACCAAGGTTGTGGGTGATAATGCTTTTGAGTTAATTATTCCCACCTTCCTTGGATTACACCCTATATTCAATGTAGACCTCCTTTGGCCATATTTTTCACCACTACTTGACACATAGAAGGTGGTGGAGTAGTTGAAACCAACATAGCTCAACCATGACTGTATGGAATAAGAAACCATTGATCATATCATGAACACATAGGTTAAGGTCACCCACCAATATAATATCCAACTCTATCGATTTGTCAAAGAAAGGTAGATATTGCACTAATGCAAGTGGTTCACCAAGCGTCAAGTTCAGCAAAAGTTTCCCCGTCCGATGGGGTCACTCAAAACAATGGAGACCATTTCTTCCTAAGGGGGAATGACTAATCCAAGTGGATATCGGTGGCCGCCCACCTATTCCACTGGCTCAACACACAGTTTTTGTTTTGGCAATTTTTTTACAGTTTTTTGAGTCCCAAACTTTCACAGTCGTTTTGAGGCCCCCAAACGATATTGTCTTTTGACGTGGAAGTGCCCAATACATGGTTTTCAACATGTATTGGGTTGTTCAGAATGTACTCCTTGGCTAAACCTTTACAACAAGGTATTAAGAGCCCCAAATGGAGATCGTATGCAAAAGTTACGCCCTAGGGAAGTTGACGTATCAACTACCCCCATCGGGGCCCACAAACCTTTTGGTGTTTCATCTTCCGAGGTTAGGGTTTTGTCATTTATGATTTATGTTAAAGAGGCCTTGGGAGCCTCATTATAAACATCTTCTTGCAAATGCTCATAGCCTTCCAATCTCCTCTTAGAGATAAGATACCACCATTCTAGCGAGTTCATTTCACTCCAAATTTTCTTTTATAGTCTCTACATATTTCAGTCTTTAATAGAAATTTAGTATTGTTGTATTTATGTGTTTCTATGTTATTTATATATTCCATTTAATGTTATAAAAACAATATCATGGAGCAATAGACAAATATGAAAATAAAACACAGAAGATACACAATACAATAGAGACAAAGATATGCACGGTTCACCCAGTGTGGGCTACGTCCACCAAAGAAATTGTTAGGTCCTTCCTTTATTATTATCCAGAAAATGAAGGGATACAACCTACAACACACCTGTTGTAACTTCCTCTTATTTCTCTCACAGTCTCCTCTCTCATAATACAATATTTGTAATGATACACAGTCGCAATACAATTCCCTCATAAAAGAGGGTTGTCTTCTAGGGAAAAAAACCCTAACATAACTTCCACTGTTAGATCTGCAACCTTATAATGAACAGTCCAAATTTACTATGAAATTACAATATACATTTACAAGGAAATTTTTCCTTCGGGGGCTTCTCCCCCGATCCCTTGCTTGCCCCCAGACCCTGCGAAGGGGGGAATCCCCCCCTGCGTGAATGGGTGTACAATATTCCAAGGCGTACATTCTTCATGGGCTATAAACATGGTTGAAAACAAAGACCTATGAAACAAGAAGATAATCAGGCTCCACAACCAACAATCTCCCACTTGGAGACTGATCAAAACAACTCCATTGTTATTGTACATGTTGGACTATACTCCACCTTGGACCTGGAAAATTTATCATCGTCACTTTCATGCTTGAAGACCAACTAACACTGAGTAGGAACTCAGTTTCTCCCTGGTTACTCCCTTTGTTAACATGTCTGCAGGATTCTGGCTAGTGTGTATCTTTTCCAACTTCAAATTTCCATTTTCCAAGATGGATCGTATGAAATGGTACATGAGTTGTATATGCTTAGTATTCGACTGGAAGGTTGAGTTCTTTGCAATATGAATGGAACTCTCACTGTCACAGTACAACCTATTATTCTTCTACTTATTTCCCAATTCCTCCATAAACCTCTGTAACCAAATCATCTCTTTACTAGCCTCTATAGCAGCAACATAATTTTCCTCTATTGTTGAAAGTGCAACAACATTTTGCAGTTTTGAAATCCAACTTATTGTTGTTCCACCTATAGTAAAAACATACCTTGTGGTGCTCCTCCTGCTATCTTTATCACCTGCCATATCTGAATCAATCTATCCCTATAGAACAGTGTTTGAACCTCCAAAACATAATGCATGAGTAGTAGTACCTTTCAAATACCAGAGAATCCACTTTACTACCTCCCAATGTTATTTACCTAGATTATTTGTATCCCTACTCATAAATCGCATTGCATGTGCAATATCTGGTCTTGTGMAAACCATCACATACATCAAGCTTCCAACTTTTGATGAATAAGGGACCCTGTACATGTATTCTATCTCCTCCTATGTCTTGGGACACATTTCTTTGGTTAATTTGAGATGGTTGGCCAAAGGTGTACTAATTGGTTTTKCATTCTGCATTCTAAACCTCTCCAACACCTTTTCTATGTACTCACCCTGAGACAATGTCAAATTGTGATTTTTCTTATCTCTTGTTATTCTAGTACCAAGGATTTTCTTTGCAACACCCAAATCCTTCATCGCAAATATGCAGGATATAAATGTGCAGGTCTAATATGCAATATAATAGATTCCATTTTCTATCTTTTTAAAATAAACACAGTGATAAGAATGACATCTAATATAACCTTGTTCTGTCATAAACCTGCCAAACTTAAAATACCACTACCTTGGAGCTTTCTTTAGGCCATACAAGCTCTTCTTCAACTTGCATACCAAATTCTTCCATTTGACCTCATACCCATGTGGTTGTTGCATATAAATCTCTTCCTCCAAATCCCCATGGAGAAAAGTTGTTTTTACATATAATTCTTCAAGATGTAAATCTTCTACTACCACAAGACTTAAAATAGTCCTAATTGAAGTCATTTTAAAAACAGGAGAAAACATTTCATCAAAATCTATACCATTCTTTTGTGAAAACCCCTTTACAACAAGTCTAGCCTTATACCATTTTTTTCCTCCATCTTCTTCCTTCAACTTGTAAACCCATTTATTTTGCAAAGCTCTTTTTCCTGCAGGAAATTGAACCAAGTCCCAAGTCTGGTTATTTACCAAGGAATCCATTTCCTCTTTCATGCCTTGCTCCCACTTCTTTTTAGTGTCTAGCTACATTGCCTCTTCATAACATTCTGGTTCACCATAATCAGTCAACAATAGATAATACAATGAAGGAGAGTATTGTTTAGGGAATCTACTTAACCTAGTATATCTTATAACAACACTTACAGGAATTTGAGGTACATGTTGCTTCTGTTGTTATACATTTTGATTTTCTGGTACCTTTGGAATTTCTTTTTCAGTGATCTCATCAAGCACTATGTATTCTGTTTTTTTAATTTTTCTTGTATATTTCCCTGCAACTGATCTTTCTACATGACCTTCTCATTGAATATGAAATCTCTACTCCTAATGATTTTGTGATTTTTATAATCTCATAAGCGATAACCAAAATCATTAACATCGTATCCAATAAAGGTACACTTCTTGGATTTTTCCTCAAGATTTGTTCTATTTTATTTATCAATATGGACAAATGCGTCACAACCGAAAGTCTTCAAAAAATAATAGTTTACCTTTTTACCTATCCATGCCTCCTATGGAATTCAACCATCCAAATAACTTGAAGGTCCTTTGTTTATCAAGTAAATAGTAGTATCTACAACATCTTCCCAAAACTGTAAGGGCAACCCTGTATGTAATCTCATACTCCTTGCACACTCCATGATGGTCCTATTCATCCTTTCTGACACACCTTTTTCTTGTGGTGTTCCTGGAATTGTCTTCCCTCTACGAATCCCATGGTATGAATAGTAATCATCAAACTAATTTCTGCAATATTCACCTCCATTGTTTGATCTGAGACACTTAAACCTTTTTCCTATCTCATTCTCAACCAAAACTTTCCATTTCTTAAAAGTGTCAAAAACATCAGAATTGTGTCAATGCAATAAACCCAAGTTTTCTAGTTGCATCATTGTTAGGCAAAAATATTGTCGTTTAATTCCATTGTAGTACTTTCCCAACTATTTAATTTTTCAATCCGAGGTTCGCAGGCTTACGAAGCACACACACTATATATGCAAGACTGAAGTAGAAGTAATCTAATCTAAATTATTGAAATGAAATTAATCTAGGAAAGCATTGAAAGACTAAATAGAAAAGCAGGAAATTAATCTAGGAAAACAATACAACATGTGAAGAGTTGAATGACAAAAGACATATGTGAGCTCACACAATAAATCAATCTCAAATTATATTACAAGAATCAAATGACAAAGCATGAAAGAACAACAATGAAATAATCAAAGCTAAGAATCCCCTTCTAAGACTTCAAGCTAATCTAAGTCTAATCTCTCATCTCTCACTCCCCCAAAATGAAGGGAGAACACTCTCTTTTATACATGAGAGTCTTGAAGATAAGATAAGAGTCTCATCATTATAGATCCATTATTCTCTTAACCACTTTCCTATTATTACAAGATATGATCCCTTCAAATCCTCCACACATCTCTCACAAGATATGCCATCAAAATCTCCATGATTTTCTCCTTTGAATATGCTTGAATGATTGTCCCAAATATTCTTCAAATCTTCAAAGCTTGAAGATGAAATTCGAATTTGAGGCTAGGTGGTAATATTTAACTTTGTTGAAATCTTCAAATATACCTGTACACATCATAAAACTCATCCAACCTTGAGATATAATGAAAATATGTTAATTTCTAATATTTAATCACAAATTCACTTATAATACTAAAATGAATAAAGTGGAAAATAATAATGTGAAACCCAAATGTATCTATGAAAATGGTATGATGGAAGGTTAATGGGACGATGAAATGTAAGAAATAGTGAAGGGAAAGGTGGATGAAAATGTGACATTTCTGAGTCCTAACATCCCCTCAACTGAACTTGTTGCATGTCCTCATGCAACCATGCATGGATATCCTGAAGAACTTTTGGCATCCAGACTTTGGCTTTGATTGATGATGTCTTTTTAATAAGGAATATTTCCAAGATGTAAAATACAGGAGTAGCAGCATGTAAAATACATGTGTAACAGCATGTAATACATGTGTAACAGCCTGTGAAATATGTGTAACAACATGTGAAATTTTCTTATGGTTGGTTCTTGTGTGACAACAATGAATACAAATAATGTTGGTTCTTGTGTTAACAACATTCATTTCACTTATTGATTTTCTTGTTGCAATAATTTAGCCATGTACTCACTGGAAATAATAAGCTATCAATGTGCATAAGAGAGCATCATTGAGTATAAAAAAGCCTTTTCTCTATATTTTATGAATCATGCCAATATGTATATCAATGCATATGAAGCAAAGTGAAACAGGGGATCGTTGGAAAAGAAAATTTGGTAAACAATAAATGAGATGAAAAATGGAGTGATAATAGTGGGAAAAAAATGGAATACTAGTAGTGAATAGGTAGTGAATATATCCCCCCCCCCCCAACTAAATCGGTTGCATGCCCTCATGCAACTTAGTGTAGGTTATGGAAGGAAAGAGAGCATGGCAAGGAAATTTTCCAAAATATTCAAGTCAACATATAAGGAATTGTGTGATTAAAGCTTAGAAAACAACATACCTTCACTCACCCAAAAAGTAGATGAACTATGCAATATAAATGTAGTTGTTACGACTGCTAGATCAGGAAAACGTGACTGGTGTTGTAGCTGCAACTGTTGTAACTGCTGGAGAAAATAATATGTGACTGTGACTGTTGGAAGATGGAAGGTGTCACTGCTGCAAGATCATGAAAATGTAACTACGGTTGTAGTTGCACTATTGTACTGTAACTGTTGTAACTGCAACTATTGTAACTGTTGAATCAGAGAATGTGAAGTGGAGGGATCTGAACTGCTGCTGATGAATCATGGAAAAGAGGAAGTATGAAAGTGGATGGTAGTACTCTCATATAGATGAAGTCATGTTGTTGTTACTGCTGAGGGAGCCATAAAAAAAAGTATATAGTCTTCACCTGCTACAAACCTGATGGTACAATTCTAATCATGCGAAAGGATGTGTCGATGTCGAGCAAGAAGAGAAATCATTCGATTACCGACCATTGATGAATGTCGTTAACCAATGCGAGGCAACTCGCCATTGATGTCAATGAGATCCAAGGTACCCGAGTACATCTTGCGAAGTGCAAATGGATGTGTTGAGGTCGAGCCACTTGCAAGATCTGATGATCAAGGGACATTGATGTCTTCCCATGATCGTCAGTGAGATAACTTTCCATTAAGGCATACAAGCCTCTAGGTACTCAAAATGGACTCTAGTATATTTCCCAGATAAGGTGTTGAGGTCGATGGGGCAAGACTGTTGAAAGGTGGGCCTTAAGGAATCCCACATCAGTCAATGCGAGTTTTTATAAAAAGAGTGGTAGGACTAAAAGATAGATCTCAGTAGCAACAGTGTGTATGGAAAGGCAATGTAATCATGGAAAGGGAGTTTGTTTTATTCAGAAGGAAAAATGGAAAGGCAAAAATGAACTGAAAAAGATAAAGGAAATGATGTATTCAACTTAGAAAGATAGGGATGTGCGAATTCATGATGTATAAGGCAATGGAAGATGGCTTCAACACAGGGATGATCAATGTACTGACAAGGAGTAATTTAGGTAAGCATATTATGATGCAAAATGGTTTATGAATACGTGTAGTAACAACATGTTACAAATACAGGAGTAACAGCATGTAAAATACATGTGTAACAACATGTAATACATGTGTAACAACATCATCATGAAATGTATAATGAAGATCAACTCCTTCAAACTATTTATCAAAGCAAGTTTTTCTGAAAGATTTTGTGATTCTTGAAAATCACGTCAACATTAAAATTAGTCATCTCCAATTCTGCAAAAAGCTTAGTACGAATCCTGCATGAGAACTGTGAGAATATCAAAAAACATATCATGCAGGAATAAGTATGAATGCGGTAAATCAAAGAAAAATACATGTTTATACCTTTTGTCGTTGTGCTCTTGGTTCGTCACTAATTGTTGTGTGAAAAATCATAAGACGGGAATAAGTACAAATACGATCAACTCAAAGAAATAAACTGCATTTTTATACCTATTTTTTTTGTCTTTGATTGTTGTGACAGTGACTCAAAGAAAAACATAAATTGTGAAAACAACTCAGGAATTTTTAGAATGTCCATTGCAAATTGGCAATTTTACAATGTTTTATTTTTTTTTTAAGAGGTTTATGATTTTATAATTTTTTTTGTTATTTTTATAGTTTTATAATTTTTGTTTTTGTTTTTCTTTCCATAAAACAAACGAAATCATTTTTTATGATTTTACATTTTTATTGTTGTTATTTTTATAACACACCCAAAATAAAAGGAAATGGCAAAAACACTCAAAATTAAAATTATGAGCTACATCCCTGGTCATTTGTTTCTGAATCAGTAAAGAATAGAAACATGTTTCCTACAAAACACATCGATCAGAGATACCAAGAGCATAAATATATCATGAAAATTTTATTGTTTTGGCCCTCCTTGGTTGTTCCATTCTGTCACGGCTCAAGCCTTCCAACCGTAATTAATTGCACCAAATCTGCAAATCAGGCTCTTGTCCATAAAGAAATCTTCCATTTCTATAATTTCAATTACAATCGTTTACATAACAAATAGTATGTAATTCATCAAATGCTTAATAGTGTGTAATTGAGCATAAGTATTATACAGGCATGAAATATAAGAATGCGGGATTTCCAATGAAAGAGTAGGCAACCTTTGGTGTGGACTCTTGGAGCGGTTGGCACTATTGCAAATTGTTTAATACCTTCCAACTACAAACTTTTCCAGGTGTTCAGGTGTTTCATTAGGTGCTTCGATTATAATGGCATTTGCGATGAGAACGACACTCAAGTCGACACCTCTGCAAATGCAATCTGCATGTGCAAATTGATTGGAAGACGTCGTCCTACACGTTAGTATTTGATTGCAAGTTGTGATTCATATTTTCCTTCCAAGACATCAACCGAGAAGCCATAATTATTACGCTTTGAGGTTTGAGTAGGTTGAGCTGGCTGGGCAATGAGACAAACTTTAAAGTAAATTCTTTTGTTCACCCCCAACTTGCTTCCCCTTACGCAAAATTTTGAGGCTATGGACTGTAATGTTGGACAAAGTGACTGGGCATGTGGCTGTGTTGATGAGATTTTTCTACGAGAATAAATCTCATTGTTATGCACAATGGATAATCGGGATTTTTGTGTTGTGAGCTACGGCGATCAATCACAAGGAGAGGATATCCGCGATCAGTAGCTCAAAATAGTGCTAGGGATCGAAGGCTATTAGGGAATGAGAGAATTTCTTGGCTAAAGAGAAGGCCGTGTAGCTCGGGGTATCATCCCCATTTGTCAAATATCATGGACCAGATGAATCCCAATTAGTTAGACAACCAAAAAACACCATTGATTGATTAAATTTCACATCCATATTCAAATACAGTGAATATGTGTAGGTCAATTAAGGAAGCATAATATCCATAAATCGTAACTTAATTCTAATTTATCGTAACAATATTGAGTTGAAGGTCGACAATCCAAGTCAAGGAACCATGTGTGTAACCCTAGATATGGATCGAAGGCTATTATTGATATCGACTTGTGGATATGGATAATCGCAATCCTGCCACCAACCATCGCAGATATTTTCAGCAGTTAAAAAACCACCGTAAAGAGGGTATATTGCTACAAAGATCTCACAACTGAATCATGAGTTTGATTTTACGCAACAATAATTAGGTAAGGCAAAGAAAGAATGGTTGCACGATCATGATTTGGTTCTTATTTTTCAGTCAACAACCCAACACAAACTGTCTAGTTTTTTATATGAGGCTTATATTGATCATGAGAATCTTGAGAGTAGATTCAGGAAATAATCGCCCATATTGGTTATGGGAATCGCTCAAATGACTGAAGATCTGTTAAGATAACAAGCAATCCCTTCAAATATTGGAATGTCTAGGCTTACAAAGAAAATGATCGCGTTTAATTTTTCCCAAAATAGATGCAACAAAAACATTTTACAGGTTGTAATTCACTCCACAGTTTATGTTCAATAGATGGTTATGTAACAACCAATTAGAACTGTTAGTCCAGTCATGCATGCATGAATCTTAGGGGTATGGGTCATGGAAGAGGTGGAGGGCGAATGTTGCAGTGCAAGTTGTTTCTCTAGCATGGCATGTGCAACTCAATTGACCAAAGCCAAAATGTATGTTACTGGGTGAGTTTTGTATGCAGGTTTTCACTCTAGGTAAGACGAAAAGATGGGGGTGATTGGTATTAAAGGTGTGATTTGCACATCTATCAGTTGCAGGTTTAACATGGGCAGTTTCTATGTGCAGGGTTAATTTCCACGTCGAAGCCCATTCGGTGGTCATCAAAATTCACAGTATTATTGTGATTCAAGCCAAGGACTGAGATAGAAGATTATTACAGTCGTAATTGGATTGTGAACAGAAAACAAAGGGTTTGTAATTCAATTAATCACAAGTTCAGTTTCATTTTGTTTTTTATTATTTCCTAATTCCATTATTATTTTATTTTTTGTAGATCTGCAAATTTATTCAATGACTGTTACAGCAAAAACGTCACTGTTTCAGCAAGTAAAATTTCGTTGTAACAGCATGTAAAATTTTCGCTGTATCAGCATGTAAAAATTTCACTGTAACAGCATGTAAAAACTTGACTTTGTTTTATTCGTCTAAAAAAAAAATTATTGTGTTTATTTGCAGGTCAAAGGGTGAACGCAAAAAAAATCATTCCTGAAATCAAAATCATCCATGTTTTCTTATCCTCGCGATCACACGAAGCGCGGAGGAGAGCATACTTATTCTAGGTAAAAGCAAAATTTGATAATGAAAACAAAAATTGAAAATGAAAGCCTACCTACTCTATGCTAGTTACATCTTAGAAATCAGTTACATGTAGTCAAATAACCAATGGAGCCAAGAACGTAACAGTAACAACAATATGTTCAGTGGAAATTTTTCGAATGAAAAATAGATTTTTACAAGAATGAATGAATCTAGTTGTTGTAACTGTAAATTAACAAAAGAAAAAGAAAAATTAAAGGAATCTAACCTGGTAGTCACTTGAAACCATCGTTCGATATAGCTTTTGTAGGCATAGTTTCCCTTGCTCAGATCATGTTGCAGCTCCTCATTGTCCTCCTCAAGTTCCTCAGATGTTGATTCCTCGTTCGTTTCTAGAGGAGTGTTTAAGCTCTGGGCTATTGTCAAGATATCCTCTTCCTGAGAAGAAGAAATCCCAGCTTTCACCAGGATCTGAGTGAGTTGTTCCAAGATGACACTCATGGTTAAATCATATTTCAAAAGGGGTTCTTATAGCACCCAAATCAAAATAAAAATAAAAAAACTGAAAATCACACTTGTTGAAACACATGAAAACCTCTTCACAGTTGCAAAAATTGAAATTGCAGAAATTGAAATCTACACTTACGCTTGCAGGAATTGAAACACTCCCTACATGCCATTACCCATATGTCACCTCAGAGTTAGGAGCATGACTAATCATACTTTCATGAAAATTCAAACTAAACTTCAATCCATCGTGCTTCCCTGGCAACGGTGCCAAAATGTTAGGCAGAAATATTATCGTTTAATTATGTTGTAGTACTTGCCCAACTATTTAATTTGTCAATCCGAGGTTTGTAGGCTTACGAAGCACACACACTATATATGAAGGACTGAAGTAGAAGTAATCTAATCTAAATTACTGAAATGAAATTAATTTAGGAAATCATTGAAAGACAAACTAGGAAAGCAGGAAATTAATCTAGGAAAGCAATACAACATGTGAAGAGTTGAATGAAAAAAGACATATGTGAGCTCACACAATAAATCAATCTCAAATTATATTACAAGAATCAAATGACAAAACATGACAGAATAACAATGAAATAATCAAAGCTAAGAATCCCCTTCTAAGACTTCAAGCTAATCTAAGTCTAATCTATCAGCTCTCACTCCCCCAAAATGAAGAGAGAACACTCTCTTTTATACATGAGAGCCTTAAAGATAAGATAAGAGTCTCATAATTACAGATCCACTATTCTCTCAACCACTTTCCTATTATTACAAGATATGATCCCTTCAAATCCTCCACACATCTCTCACAAGATATGCCATCAAAATCTCCATGATCTTCCCCTTTGAATATGCTTGAATGATTGTCCCAAATATTCTTCAAATCTTCAAATATTGAAGATGAAATTCGCATTTGAGGCTAGGTGGTAATATTTGACTTTGTTGAAATCTTCAAATATACCTGTACACATCATAAAACTCATCCAACCTAAGATATAATGAAAATATGTTAATTTCTAATATTTAATCACAAATTCACTTATAATACTAACATGAATAAAGTGGAAAATAATAATGTGAAACCCAAATGTATTTATGAAAATGGTATGATGGAAGGTTAATGGGACGATGAAATGTAAGGAATAGTGAAGGGAAAGGTGGATGAAAATGCGACATTTCTGAGTCCTAACAATCATGAATAAAAGTAGCATAATAACAAGAGCTACCAAGAGACGATACCTAAGTTGGTCCCCATACATCTATATGCACAAGCTCTAACCTTTCACTCTTCTTTTCTTTTCCAACTCTGAGAAATATAACTCTCTTATGTTTTCCATAAACACAATGCTCACAGAAATCCAAATCAATTTATTTAATATCTGACAAAAAATTTCTTTTGTGAAGTATTTACATCCCCATCTGAATCATGTGTCCAATCCTATGATGCCACAGTGATGTATCCACTCATGTAGAAGCTAAAGAGATAGAAGAGTCGGTATTACTAGTACATAAATACAATGTACCTACCTTCTCTCCTTTTTTTATCACCAGTGATCCTTTGGTGACCTTCCACGCCTTATCTGTAAATATGGATATACAACCTTCACTTACCAACTGCCCTGTTGAAATTACATTTTTCCTTAGATATGGTACATGTCTTACCTCTTTCAATAACCATTGGTTTCCATTCTTTTTCTTTATTTGTACCTTTCTCATTCCAACAATTTTGCACGGTGCATCATCACCCAAATGAACCTGTCCAAAATCACCTTGAACATAATCTAGAAAATATTTCTTATGGGGTGTGGCATGAAATGAAGCCCCTGAATATACGACTCAAGACTTGGAAATATTATCTACATAAAGAATCAAAGCATATTGTAACACATCACCTATTACATTTGCTTCCTGATTTTTCTCCTGTTGTCCATCTCTTTGTTTCTTTGGAGCTTTGCGGTCTTTCTTCAGATGTCCTTTCTTCCCACAATTCCAACACTCTATCTTTCCCAGTATGGATTTGGATATGCCCTTCCTATAATTCTCGTGGTTCCCTGAGTCCTTTCCTCTATCCTTTTATCTTCCCCTGTTATCCATGTTTAATGCATTACCTAATGTCTCATGTGTGCTTTTCCATCACATTTCCT
>ML782895.1:113326-134082 GCA_009831015.1 Picea engelmannii | reverse complement strand
TTTTCTTTCGAAATATTGAATGCCACCGACACTGCCAAGCTCAATCGTATTGTTCCTAGTGTCTTTCTATCAAGAACCTCCCATTCTTCATCCTTCGTGTCCGTCGACTTCTTTTCTATTCCACCCAATGGTAGGAATAGATCCGTCTGATATAAATAATCGTCCATATGCATCTTTTATAACTAGTAATTTTGGTCGTTAAATTTATCAACCCTAAACTTTCCATCTTTCGCCATTGCTCCCACTCGAACCAGGAACCCTCTTTTCCTGCGAGTTACATTTCACTATGATACTAGTTGTTAGAAAAATATGATCGCGGAGCAATAAAAATAATACAAATGCGTAAATAAAACATGGAATATACACAATACAATAAAGACACAGATATGCGTGGATCAGCTAGTGTGGGCTACGTCCACGAGACAAATTGTCAGATCCTTCCTTTATTATTATCCAGCAAATGAAGGGATGCAACCTATAGCACACCAGTTGTAACTTCCTCTTCTTTCTCTCACAGTATCCTCTCTTAGAATACAATATTCATAATGATACACAGTCGCAATACAATTCCCTCATAAAAGAGGGTTTCCTTCTAGGGAAAAAAACTCTAACATAACTTCTATTGGTAGATTTGCGACCTTATAATGAATGGTCTAGATTTACTATGAAATTACAGTATACATTTACAAGGAAAGTTTTCCTTCGGGGGGGCGCTTACCCCCAGACATCGCAGGGGGGGAAAGCCCCACTACAACCCCCCCACATGGAGGGTTGTACAGTATTCATGGGGTATAAACATGGATGAAAACAAAGACCTATGAAACAGGAAGATAATCAGACTCCACAACCAGCATTTCATTCCCTCATAAATCTTGAACACTTCAAGAGAGCAGCAAAGATTTCCATAAGTAGTACCAATGGACATCGAAGAAAACAACTCTATTTGAAGGGAAATGTCGGAAGTTCCAGATGTTGAAGCTATACATCAGTAATGTTCGACATAGTAATATTTTTGCTAGGACAGTTTGTAAAGGACATTTTAAGTCATACTGCATGGAAATATTCTAGAAAACTTTGTGTGATATTGAGTTTGGCATCTATAGATATCTACTTAGATAATGAGCCAATTTTGAAACTTTGTAAGCTTTTTCTCATTGATTCACCTCAGTGTAACTTTTATTTAATATAAAATTTCAGTCTCAATTAAAAGAAAAAAGATGTTAAGCCTTTTCAACAAAAGTTACAAAGGTTTCATCCTTGCCTTGAACCTCTAATCCAGAAATAACTTAAGAAAATTCTAGATGCAAAGATAATTTTCCATGTAAGACACTCACCATGGGTTGCCAACCTTGTGCCTATTAGAAAGAAAACTAGAGAAATTCATTTTTGTGTGGATTTTTTTAAATTGAACAAGGCTTAAGAAAAATATAACTATCTACTCCCACCTATGAAACAACTTCCAAAGACAGTCTCGGGATTTGAGATGTTCTCACTCCTTATGGATTCTTTGGTTATAATCAATTCTTAGTTTCAGAGGCGGATAGACTCAAAACTACATTTCGAACCAAATGGGGCACCTTTTCATATAAATGAATGTTGTTTGGTTTAATTAATGTTGGGGCTACTTTTCAGAGAGCAATGGATGTTGATTTTAAAGGTTTAATCAATAAATGTGTGGTAATATATCTAGATGTGATCCAGATTTATGAGCGGAATGAAATGAATAACAGACTAAATATAATAACACAGAGATACGGAGAACAACAACAGATATCCAGTGAACAATAACTTCTATTGAATAAATAAAATAGGCTAAAACTATAAAACTGGAGAACTAAAAACAACTTGCTTGAATGGTGGTAGTTATCTCTGAGAAGAGATGTGGTTGTTGCACGCATCCATCTGAGCAGGATGATTACAATGAGGATCCAAAGGCCCTTTTTAACATTAATCATGAATGTGAAATCGCTATACATCCAAAAACCTAACCCTAGGAGATGAAACGCCAAAAGTTATGTGGGGCCCGACGGGTAAGTTGGTACCTCAACTTCCCGGGGTCATAAATTTTTGATATGAACCATGTTTTAGGCATGTGATAGCTTGTTGGAAATGTCTTATCGATAAATACACATTATTCCATCAAAATCTAACTCCTACAGTTTGACTGTGGCAATCCAAAAAAACATTGTTTAGGGCCCCAAAACGGCCCTGGAAGTACAAAAAGATGTGTTGACATGAAAAGTTCCAAAATAAGCCAGTTGGATTAGGCGGGCGGCCACCAGCCTCCACCTGGAAGATGTGTAGGGATTCAGAGAGTCCCAGAAGTGTAGAACCCACAATTACAAAGAAGTACAAAAGAACGTGTTGAACTAAAAATTGTCAAGAGGATCTAGTTGGAATAGGTGGGTGGCCACCAATATCCACCTAGATCAAGATGATGTAACAATTTACCAAGAAAATAGAGTTGATCATATTTCTCATCTTACTCAAATCTTCAAAAGATGCAAAAAATATGGAATTTCTCTAAATTCAAAAAAAAAACATTTTTGGGGTGACTAAATGGACACTGTTTGGTCATATCATATCAAAAGAAGGCATAACAATTGATCCTGAACATGTAAAATTTATATCTCAATTTCCTTTTCCCCATAAAAAAAAATCAATGCAGTCTTTCTTTGGGAAGATTAACTTTATTAGGAAATTAATTCTTGATTTTGTTTATATTATAAAGCCATTGCAAAAATTTATTCGAAAAGACTCAGAATTCAAATGGATTAAAAAAGAGAAGGAAGCATTCAACAAAATCAAAACTGTTATTTCAAATGCTCATGTGTTGTGCATTCCTAATTTTAATCATGAATTATTTTAATATACCTTCACTTTTGATCAATCTCTTGTTGTAGTTTTGACATAAAAGAATGATGAGCACAATGAATCTCTTGTCTCTTTCATGAGTATTAATTTACAAGGAGCAGAGTTGAACTACCCTACCATAGATAAGCAAGATTTTATAGTATACAAAGTTGTCACTAAGTCATTGTACCTCACCCTGTTGTGCGATCATTGTATACCTAACAAGATTTAGGTGAGCATAGAGGGAATTGGATAGCTATTATACAAGGATTTGATCTTGAAATAAAACCTACCCATATTGTACAAGGCCAAGGGTTGTGTAAGTTAGCTACCAAATCCCAAGATGTTGTACTCAAATAAGAAGAAGGATGGGAAAATGAGTTCTATGTTTGTTCCAATGATACAACTTTTATCTCACCACCTTGTGGCTCTTGGTATTCTGATATGATTTATTTCTTATATCATAGAATATGTCCTAATCACATGACTTTGAGAAAAAGAAGGTGTTAAGGTTAAAATATATGCTCAGTGTATATTGATCAACATCGTTCTATTTCGAAAAAAATATGACAGAGTGTTGTGCAATGTTTATAAAAAGAATATGTTGATAAGGTTTTGAAAGACCTTCATAATGGACCAACTGGAGGACATTTTTCTAGGGAAACTAAAACTCACAAAGTTTAGAGGGATAGATATTATTGGCATACTCTCTTCCTAGATGTGCATGTTTATGTCATAAAATGTCGAATTTGTGTATAGAGCATAGGAAGAGAGAAGAAAGCTTCAATACCTTTAGAACTAACTACAATTATCATACCATTTGAGCAATGGGGCTTAGACATAATTATAGAAATAAATCCTCATTCATCAAAGCAACACAAATACATTTTAACAACAACCGATTATTTTTCCTTTTAGTCTGAGGCAATTCCTTTAACCCATGTCAATGAAAAGGTAGTCATCCAGTTTTTAAAACAATAATTGATTACGAGGTTTGGGGTACCTTCTGTGATTGCCTTTGAGAATGATGCTTATTTTTCTTAAACTTTGTTGTCTGAGTTTGCATTATATTGGGGTATCATCTTAAGAAATTCAACCAATTATTACCCCCATGGAAATGTGGTAGATTAATGAACTAATAAGAGCTTGATTCAAATTTTAAAGAAGATTGTGTCAAAAAATCATAAGAATTGGCATAATTCAATGTTGAAAGCTCTTTGGTTGATTAGAGTTACCCCGAAAGAATCACTGTGTACTTCTCCATACTATTTGGTGTATGGACAAGAAGCAATACTACCAACAAACATCTATTTATCATCCCTTCAGTTATCACATGCATCAAGGGATCAACTTGATTATGTTCTTCAAAAAAGAATGGATACATTATTGATGTTGGAAGAACAAAGAGAAAAGGCCAAACAAAATTTTGTGGCACATCAATGAATAATGAAAGGATGGCTTGATAAACATAAAGTTGGAGATAAATGTTTTGGTGTAGGTGATCTAGTCTTGAAATGGGATAAAGCTAATAAACCAAAACGTAAGCATTTGAAGTTCCAAAACTTGTGGCTTGGTCCTTACCAAATTCTTGAGAAAATAGGGCATGGCACATATACATTACAAAGTATAGGGGGAGAATTGGATTCTCTTCATGTTAACGACCAATCCCATTTTCACCTGGTTTTTCTTATGAGTAGTTTTGTACTATAGTTTTATTGTTTTGATTTTTGCATTGGTTTCATTCTTTTTTATTCTTATATTTGATTTTCATGATTATACTATCATCTATTGAATCTTTCCTTGCATTTTGTTGCATGAATTGCATATTTGATTTTGGTTTGTTTTTCCGTAAGGAATTTTTGAGGGATGTTGATTTTTCAACCTCTAGCCTACGAAAAAGACATTATACATCATGGCTAGCTACCTTATTTGTTTTAAATATCAAAAGTAAAGTAAGACGAGAGTGAGCATGAGTAGGGGTCAGAAAGTACTTATAGCTTATTTTATGTGTGATTTGGATAAAATTCCATGCTTTCTCAATGGTGGTAATGATTATTATCAAATATGAAAAGATATAAAAATTCATATACTCTAGAAATCAAGATCTAAATGTTAAGAACCAAAAATCAAAATAGCATAAAAACCTTAGAATAAGTACTCCACGCCTTGACAAAGAGAGAAATTCAGATAATAAACCTCTTCGAGGGGGAAACCTCCCTATACATCACATGAATTCACAAATACAAGATGCCTCCAAGTGAAAAGGTCTCCTTGGTATATACAGGAGACTAGGAGGTACAATTACAACTAATGGACCCAAGCCGACATAAATAAAATAACAATAATAATGTAATATGCCCCAATTAAGGGGTAATGTGCCATGATTTAGGGCTTAACATGCCCCTCCCCTTTAGACAAGTGTTGTCCTCAATGCTTGAGTAGTTATGGATGCTTCTGTATAAAATACTCATCTTCACACGTGGAATCTTCAGCAGGTAGTTTCTTCCACTTAATGAGATACTCTGAAATTGATCTATTCTTTAGCTAGCAAATTCTTGTGTCAGTGATAAATTCAGGATCCAATATCATTTTTCCTTCCTCATCAAGTTTTGGCAATATAGTTTGAACTGGGATCTTGTCACCTATAACCTTCTTTAAGCATGAAACATGGAAAATTAGGTGTACTCGCGAATATGCAGGAAACTCCAATTTTTATGCCATAGTACCAATCTTTTGCAACACCTTATAAGGGCCATAATACTTCGGTGATAATTTATTATCCTTCTTAGCTTGATTGAGGGACATTTTTTTGTATGGTTGTAGTCTTAAAAATACCCAATACCCTACTTCAAAACTTATTTCACTACGATGTTGATTTGTTTGTTGTTTCATGTGATTATGTGTCATGGTGAGGTTGTCCTTTAAGATTTGGAGAACTTGTTGTTTATTCTCAATGTGATTATCCACTTCTTGAACCATATATTTTTCTTTTAGAGAAGAAGTGATGGGCGATGGCCGATGGGCGATGGCCGATATCCATAAAGCACCATAAATGGTGTAATTTTTGTTGCAGTATGAAAGGAAGTGTTATACCACCATTCTTCCAAGGGTAACCACTTGAACCATTGTGTTTGTTTATCATAGACAAAGCATCGAAGGTAGCCTTCCAGACATTTGTTCACTAACTCAGTTTGTCCATCAGATTGAGAATGATAAGACGAGTTATGAGCCAATTGAGAAACCAAACAAGAAAACAATTTTGTCCAAAAATGTCCAGTGAAGATGGGATCTCTGTCACTTACAATAATATTTTGGTTTCCATGTAGATTTCAAACTGTCTCCATGAATGCGGTAGCAAATGTACTGGATTTGAAAGGATGAGAGAGTGCACAAAAGTGTGTGTACTTGGTAAGTCTATCAACAATCACCATGATGACACTCTTTCCTTCATACTTTGGAAACCTTGTGATGAAATCCATGGAAACCTCCTCCCAGCGCTGACTTGGAATGGCTAATGGTTGTAAAAGACCTAGGGTCTTAATTGTTTCCACCTTATTTTTTTGGCAAACCAAACATTCTGCCACAAACCTTTGAACATCAGTTTTAAGGCCATCCCAAAAAAATCCCTCTTGACCTTATGATAGGTTTTCAAAAAATTTGAGTGGCCTCCTACCAAAGAGGTGTGCAATTCCAAAAGTACCTTTTGTTTGAGTTGGGAGTTCTTACATAAATATAAGTGATCTTTGTACCATAGTGAATCATTTTTCCATGTAAATGTATCGAATGCACTGGAATCTTGCTACAACCTTTGAATGAGAGTCCACACTTCTTTGTCATTCTTCCATTCATCCCTTGCTTCTATTATCCAATCAGGTTGGATGATAGAGATAGCATAGAGAAATGCCTCAACATATTCATCCTTTCTTGATAATGCATCTACCACAACATTTTGCTTCCCTTTTTTGTAGATGATTTCAAAGTCATAACCCAACATCTTGGTCACCCATCTTTGTTTCTCTTCTAAAGATAGTATTTGTTCCAAGAAGTATTTAAGACTTTCATGATCTGTTTTGACCTTGAAGTGCCTGCCTATTAGGTAAGGGTGCCATTGCTTCAATGCATGTAGTATTTCCATCATATCCTTCTCATAAATGGGTTTGTGTAATTCCTTTCCCTTGAGTGGTCAACTTTCAAAAGCAAGGGGCCTTCCTTCTTGTATTAGAACAACACCAATGCCATTTCCCGAGGCACCACATTCCACAATAAAGGTTTTTGTAAAGTCTGGTGTGGTCAAGATAAGATCTTTGCACATTGCCTCTTTAAGTTGTTCAAAAGCTTGAGTTTATTCTAGAGTCCATAAAAATGCATCCTTCTTAGTTAATGCAGTTAAAAGTGTTGCTATTCTTCCATAGTTCTGAACAAACTTGAGGTAGTAACCTGTCAAACCCAAAAATCCTCTAATATTCTTCAATGTTTTGGGAATTGGCCAGTCCATCATGGATTTAATATTGTTAGGGTCTACCGTGAAACCTTCATGATATACAATATCACCCAAATAATCTACCTCCTTCACCCCAAAGAAAAATTTGGACAGTTTTTCATATAGTTGTTGCTCCTTTAGTAGTTGTAGCACCCTGTCAACATGTAGAACATGATCTTCCCAAGACTTGTTGTAGATTAGTATATCATCAAAAAATACTAACACAAATTTTCAAAGGAAGGGCTTGAAAATAAAATTCATCAACCCTTGGAATGTGGAAGGTGCATTTGTAATGCCAAAAGGCATGACCAAAAATTCATAATGGCATTCATTAGTTATGAATGTTGTTTTTGGGATATCTTCTTCCTTCACTCTAATCTGATGATATCCTAAACGGAGATCCAACTTTGCAAAGTAGATTTTTCCATGTAGTTCATCTAAAAATCATTAATGACGGTAATGGAAAACTTATCTTTGATGGTCATCTTGTTGATCTCTCTAAAATCTGGACACATATGCCATGAGCCCTCTTTCTTAAGTACCATTACCACCGATGTCGAGTAAGAAATTTGGCTAGGTCTAATAATGCCAACCTCTAGCATTTATTCAACCATACGCTCAATTTCACTCTTCTGGGAATAAGGCTATCTGTAAGGCTTGATGTTAGGAGGAACACTCCCAGGAATTAAGTGAATAGCATGATCATGATCATGAGTGGGTGGAAGACCTCTGGCAATCTCTTCAAATACTTTAGAATGCTTATCAATACTCCCTTGGAGATCTAAGGAAATAGATGGATTAGATGTTTGAGCATCTAGTGGGCATAGTTGTACAATTACACCATGATGCCCCTTTTTCAATAATTTTTTCATGCCATTAAATATTAACACCTTATTGGGTTTCTCTACAATACCCCTTAACTCAAATTATTTTCCTTCCAATGAAAATTTCATGAAAAGTTCTTGAAAATTGAAATCCATTGTTCCCAATGATTGTAACCATTAGACCCCTAGTACAACATCATCACCACCCATGGGCATAGCAATCATTGGACTATTCATTACATATTCCCCCATAGTAATATTGATCTTATGGAATTTTCCTCAACAATTGATAGTTCCTCCATTTTCAATCATTACTTGAAACTCTGGCTCTGGATATATAAAGCAATTGAGAGCTTTGGCTAATTTACAGTGAATGAAATTATGAGTACTTCCATAATCAATTAGCACTATTACCTTTTTCTTTTTTATATATCCTTTGATCTTGAGGAATTGAGGAGTGATGATTCCAACCAATGCATGACACAATATTGTGGGAGTCATCTTTTTAAAATAAATCTCTTTTACATCTTCATCTTGATATGGTTCTTCTTCTTCTTCTTCTTCTTCTTCTTCTTCTTCCTCTTCACAATCTATGTACAATAATTTCTTCTCACAACACTTATGCCCCTTATTGTACTTGCCATCACAATTAAAGCATAAACCTTTTGCTTTTATTTCCTCCAATTGTTGAGGTGTCAACCTTGTAGATTGAGGTGTCTTAGAAGAAAGAACATTATTCTCTCAATAGATGTTAGGGGTGGTCCTTCTAGTAGCCATAGCCATATTTTTACTTTCAACATTTCTTGCCACCCTTAACGCATTCTCCAATGATTTGGTTTCCCAAAGGCGAACCTAATGTTGAAGGTTATCCTTTAAAGTCCCTATGAAGACATCAATCAGGTGCTCATCTAAAATATTTGTTACCTTTATATTCAATATTTGGAAGTTCTCAATGTGCTCCGCAACTAAACCGTTTTGCTTGAGATTTATCCTCATAGTGTGCTATCATTTCTTCCATGAAAATTGTCCAAGTGACAAGTGATTTATGAGAGAAAAGCCATCGATACCACACAAATTGATTAGGTTCTAAATATAAGGATGTAATTCATACCTTTTGTGTGTGTGGCACATCATGTAGATCAAATAATTTCTCCATATGGAGCATCCATGTGATTGGATACTTTCCATCAAACTACCTTATATCGATCTTAGGAAAGTGGTTGGTCTTCAACCCAAAGCTGGGGTTTCTCCAATCTTGATTCATCTTCCTTGTGTCCTCATCATGAATTTCATGGGATACATTGCCACTTTCAGGTGGACTCTCTATTAGCAACTTTTTCAACCCTTCCATGATCTCGCCTTTTAAGCCATCCATCTTAGTATCCATCATCACTTCTAGCTTAGCTTCAGTAGAATCCATCATCTTTTGTAGTTCATATTTTGTTACTGCCTTCTTTTGTAAATCATATATGTCCTTGTGCATTTCTTCACCTTAATCAAGAGTCCAAATAGGAATGTCTAAGGGATTATTTGGTGTAGAAGTTCCTTTTTTTGGTGTCATCTTGGCCAAGTATCACTGCAAGGTAGAAATTCCTAATTGTCTTAGGTAGAGGTCCTCACAGACAAGGGAGTGTCAGGTGATATAACTCTCTGATATATGTGTGGGGTCCAAAAATATTACTCGGCCCAATATCTCATGGCACTAACTAAGGAGGCTTGACCATGTCGTTAGTTGTATTATCTGACTACCCAAGTACTAGAGAGTGATCTCCCCGAGGGTTTTTATCAGTGTACTATAGCAACAAGATGATCAAAAGGTTTAATTTGTTGGTCTCAGGATTCTAGGAGGTCTCCCAATATACTCTAGGTATGTGGGAGATCAAATCCATATTAGTGTTGTCTAATGTGAAACTGTTTAAAAGGGGCCTTCCGATATACTCTAGGTACATGGAAGAACCACACTGTCCTTGGGTTGTAGCACTGACAAGTAACAATAGGTCCTATGTTTAAAGACATCGAAATACGTCTGTACCTAAAAATCCCTAAGATTATGTTGGCCCTCGACCAATTTTTGGGGAAACTTTGGTCAGTTTTGGAGGTTTTGGCCCACTTTTGGACTTCGACACGTTGGTCAAAGTAGGAGCGCCCAGGTGGAGCTGAGATCATGGATATCACCTATTTTGAGGGTTATGTGGACCCAGTAAGGGGTCCTCTCGGTTTTGTAACGGGTTTATGGGATGTCGGCCCATGGGTTTTCCCCATGTTTAGGCCTTATTGTAAGATTTTGTAAAGTATAAATAAAGAGGAATGTATTGTAGAAGTAGTAGTTCTATGTGTGAAGGAATGTATGTGGTCAAGGCTTTGTGCTCGACTGTGATTTTGTAGACTGTGCTTAGTGATTTTGATGCTCAGTGTGGATCAGGTGCTAAGTGCCATGATAAGAGATTTTGTCTCTGTGCATTTGACGTATTTTCTGAAGGTAAAGAAGGAGAATCTAGTGCTTTGTACGCAGATCTCCTGTCTTGTGCGAAGTTCGACTCTCTGGATTAGTGCACATGAGTGACTGGATGTAAGATTTTGGCAAATAATAAAGAGGCGAAGCGGTTTGTGGACGTAGCCCCACCCTGGGGTGAACCACGTATATCTAGTGTTTCATGGTTTGCTTTATGAAATGTCATTTTTGTTATGCATTTGCTTAGTGCTTTGATTATGATGTGTAATGAATATATAATTTGTTGCTTAAGTATTTTACTTATGTTAAAGGGTAATTGAATGCTAGACTTCACTCACAGTGCTAAGTGCTCAGGGTGCATAATCACTTGTTGTTATTGCGCTTATCTATATTTGATTATGCTCTACGGTGTTAATGAGGTTAATAAACTAATGCATGCCCACTTCCTAAGCGTTAACAGAATATTCTGCGAAGTGCTCTTATCACATAATCGTGTCCCAACCTGGTTACAGACACCTGCGTCTTGTAACCCCCCTGCTTCTACCTCGAGTGAGACTGTACCTGCTTCACAGGTGTTGACGAAAGGGACGGTAGTCGGGGTTTTGTTGGTGCGTTGTTAAGTGTTGAATCCTGGGTATGCCCCTGTCCCAACAAATGGTTCTGTTGTCGGGACCTGAAACTGTGACTGCTGGGAACTGAAGTAAAGAAAAAGAAAATCTTTGTGCATAGGTCTGTTGCTGAAGTGCACAGTACTCTACTTGACTTGCGAATATTTGTGCCAATAAAGTAAGTTGTTCTGAAGAAAAGAGGTAAGATTCTAAAAGAGGCCATCTTTGTGCTTTGGTAAGAGAAAGATAAGTGGAAAATTTTGTTTTGAAAGCATGAATTTAAGTATGTTTAATAGATTTTGTCCTAGTCTAAAGGCTAGGGCGCAGTTGAAAGAAAGAGTTGATTTTAGTAAATTTAATGGAAATGAAGAAAGATATGTTATCTCTATGCATAGAAAGAGTTTTTTGACTGATAAGTGGATGTAGGAACCTATAAATATTTTTTGCAGATTGCAGGTCCAGCATTATGATCCTAGGGAAAGTGTGCAATATAGAAAAGATTGGGGAACATTTAAGAGAAAAAGAGGATTGACTTTGTGTTATAATTAAAAAAGGTTGGGACATCTTGCTAAGGAATGCCCTGAGGTAGGCCCTATTTGTCTTTGTTGTAAGGTTGTTGGTCATAAGGTTGAGGATTGTCCAAGGATTATTGCTAAAGTTGAAGGGAGGGACATAAGACAAGAAAATTATGAAAAGGGTCAACAGACTAAGGGTATGTTAGAAATTCATTAAGAGAAAAGGTCAAAGGAAGTCAATACTATGTTATTAAAGTTGGAAGAAATGATGGATGTTCATAAAGATGTGAGTTTACCAGAAATCTTGAAAGCAAAACAACGCATAACTGCAAGAATAAAAGGCCTCGACATAGACTGTATAGTCTTGGATGAAGAAACAAAAGTAAATATTATGACAGAGGAAACTTGGGAAGTTTTGGGAAATCCTATTATGGTACCTTCTTTAGGAAGGATAGGATTGTTTAAGGGAAAGATGGTAACTTTATGTGGAAGACTAACTACTATACCTATTATTGTTCATGGAATATCGACTGAAGAAGAATTTGAAGTCATTAGGTTTGTTGAGGACAGTGCCCCTTTCCCACTTTTGTTAGGTAAGACTTGGATTGAGAAGGATCGGATCAGAAGGAAAGCAAAGGATGAAGCTACAGAAAAGAAAAAGAAAGAAGTAAGGGCTTTCATAGCTAGAAAAATAGACCAACTAAGAGAAGAATGAGAGGATAAGTCGAAGCAATAGAGCAAAGTAACAACGCAGGAGGGACAGAAAGCAAAAGAATTAGCTATCAAGGTTGAAAGAATGTAAGAAGGCTTGAAGGACCTATCTATACAAGAGAGAAGTGTGCCCACTCAGGAAGTGTTAAGAAAATGGATATTAACTTCAGAACCTCTGAGGGTACCTCAGCAGTGCGAAGCCACTACGCTAGGGGAAGATAAGAATAAAAATGGACAGAAGATTTCAAAAATAGTTAAAGAGACTCAGATAATAGGAAAGAAGGAAAGGAAGCTCAATAAAAAGAAGGCTAAGTTGGAAAATCTACAAGAAGTTAAGGAAACCAGATGCAAGACTTCGCAGACTTGAACCTCGCAGGAGGCAGGTTCGTAGGGTTTGAACCTCTCTAGAACAACAAGTCCACGCAGATTTTGAATTCACCCTAGCAAAGTTATATAACCATTGGAGGCACTCGACCATTAGAATGATGCTCCATAACGGTTAGGAAACGCATTTATGGGTTTATAGACTGCTTTTGGATGTTGAGACCGTGCCATAATGACTAGATTTTCATTAATGGAAGCATTTAACTCTAGTTCATGTCCATTGGAAGATCTGTCACGCCACCCCGCTTATTTAACTCGTCGATTGTGGCGCTGGGACCATTTTTTTCTACCCGTGACTGACTGAGCTAAATCAAGAACTGTCTAAGTGTTGAACTGTGTCGCATGTCATTATTTGAAGGTATACACCACCTATATGTTTGTCTATCCACTTTCTGTTAAAAACTAAAATGTCGGGCAAACCTAGCGACTTTGTGAAGTCTTTCGAGGAAGTTGTTAGGAAACTCATGGCCGACAGACCTATATCTAAAGGTATTCAAGCATCGTCGACTAGGGGACTGCAAGCTTCCCCTTCGACCGGATCACGTCGTTCCACCTGCATCAACCCCGTAAATGAAAAAATAAGTAAGCATCGCAATGATCTAGCTAACGTGTAGCAGATCCCATCAATCATGCCTGAGTATATTCTACCTCTGGTTGGCATCATTAACCGTGACAATATCCCTCATGATTTCGAGTACTCCGTGTTCATTGCATACATTCCGAAAGGAATTCGCATAGTAGGGAGTCAGTTAGGGAAAATCTCGTTGTTGAAGCACAGTGACTTCAACTTAGGAGACCGGAAGAACTATGCCACGCTAGCTCTTCACCATTATTTAATGAAGACAGTCGGAAGGAAACCTCAGCTCGTCCCGCAGCCATGGATCAAGGAGTTGGCACAGTCAACCATATTAAATGTAATGAATATTCCGCATTTTGGCCGCCACCAAGAGGTTAATTCTTGTGTTAAAATCCTTGTGCAGTGCTATCATGGCGGAAATCTATGGCTTGACAGAATAATTATTGTGGATCTAGCGTTGATCTATCTGATCACAAGTTTAATTTTGAAGGGTCTTGACCCACAATAGTTTTACCCAGGGAAGACCTCAGACTTTTCTTTAGCACAGCACATCAAAGAAGCCTATGGAGAGGTAGAAAAGGGGAAGTGGGGTTACAAGGTAGCCTCCATACAGGATCACGCAATGTGCCTTTCTTGTCAACTCTTAGCTGGAAAGCTAGTGAGAAAGAATCGCCCCACACAGGTCACCGAGTTCGTGGTGGACATCAAAAGAAAGTGTGTGGAGGACCTACAGATGAATTAGGTGAGCTACCTCGTCAACAAGCTAGAAAAAGATTGTCATGAAGCCCAGGACTTAGGATATGAGTTTCACTATAGTTGGTTGATCATAATGATTTCATTTGTGGCTTGGAAGGTTCCTGGAGGAGCTACTTTCCCAGAGATTGAACCTACGGAGCCCCTGGACGCTCAGTTTTCCACCCTGTGGTATACCAATGACATGATGAAGCAGTGGCAGTCTAATGTCGTGTTTCACAGATATTATCAGCAGTTGAAAGTATCCATTGAAACATTCCCTCGTATGACACCGTGTACCCTGCATCAGTATCAGCCCATAGCAAAGTTCCATGCTGATCCCCACTTCATTTACATCATCGTACAAAGAGATGAGCACCAGGAAAAATTGCAGTCATACTATAAGATCACTAATGCAGATATGGAACAGATTATAAAGGATTGGCCAAAAGAATTTCTTATACCCGTCATCGATGCAAAGTTATCTGACACTGATACTATAGGAAGCTCTATGGTTACATGAGTTGAACATGTCAAAAATTCCAATGGGACGAAGAAGCAGAGGGAACGCAAAAAATAGGTTGAGGTCCAGGACATAGAGAGTGGCGAAGAGGAAACCTCTGGAGATAGCAGGTCTAGCTCGCCAGGAGGAGGAGAAGATGAAGTAGAAGGACAGGGAGGAGGAGATGAAGGAGAACAAGATCAAGGAGGAGGCAAAGCTACCATCCCACCACTTGAAGATCCCCTCGTTGTGTCAGTGACCCCACAAAAGAGGAAAGTTACTCTGAAGAAACCTTCAGCAAGGAAGAAAATGTGCTCCAATAAGCCATACTTGGAAGCCACTCTCATTGACGATGACATTAGTCTGGTACATAGAGCTATGGAGGACACCTCTAAAGACTTGTTGCAGAGATACGGAGAGAAACAAGTGGATTTATATGAAAGGATTGAGAGAGAGTCGAAGGAAGTGCAGTAGGTTGTTCACTTGGTCCGCGTAGTGCCTACTGCACCGTCTGTGCCTTCCTCATCATAGACAGCAGAATTGGGGGACGAACCAACTCCATAGGGTGAACTAGGGATTTGGATCACCCTCCCCCGGTATAGCATCAAGTTTCCCACCCTTGCGGCACTACAGGCTAGCCCCAACTTGGATGTTTAGGTTAACCTTAAAGGAATACCTCCAGAACAGGTCGAAGTATTGAAGGCAGGTTTGAAGGCATACAGAAGGGAATAGAGAGAAATGACCTCTGAAAGAGCATCCTATCTAAGAAGGCTTGTTGATGCAACAGAAGCTCGGTTCCAGAGATCTCAGGAAGAGAAGGAGAAGACGATAGAAGCCTTGAAAAAGGAGAAAGATGAAGTCCTAGTACAGTTACGAGTAGCGCAGGACAGTGTAGCTGCCTATGAAAGCGAGAAATCATAGCTTTAGGCAAAGCTTTAGGAGGAAAAGAAAGTTGGTGAATCCCAACTACAAAAGAAAAAAGAGAAGCTTCTCGTAGAGCAGGCTGTGGTCAAAGAAGCAGTAAGCAAAGTGTGTCGCATTATGCCAGGCTTGGTATAAGAGGAGCAAGAGCCTGTCAAAGCTCAAGTAGCGAAGCTCGCAAAGACCCTCCAGCAGTTTTAGGATAGGATAGCTGAACTGGAGGCCCGAACAGTGTCGAGCACCCCGCAAGAGGTGTGTGAACAGAGGGAGGAGTCCACCAAAAACACAGTAGCAAGTATAAAATCCCTCACCTCAAATAGTTGAGTGACAGAAGTGCTCAGACGTATGAATGCCTCGTCGAGGATCCATAGTTAAATAATCTAGAGGCTCAGTTACAAGAGGTGCAACAAAAATAATTTTCATTGCAGGCACATATGAAGTTGCTCACATCAGTGGAAAGGATAAAGAGATCCCAAGAGAAGTGCACAGTACAGCAGCAGATCACTGCCCTCCAGGGTAAGGTCATGGAAGTAACATAGAAGTTACAACCTATGCAGGACGAAGCTTGCAAGATATTCAAGGAGATCGATGGCCAGGGTTCACAGTTAGATCAAGTAGTTGCAGCAGTAGAACAGTGCCTGGAAGAGCCTGTTACAGAGCAGACAATCCAGGAGCTCGCTGAGCAGGAAGCTTAGTCGAGGCAGCTCGAGTTAAGCTAGAGGCTTTTGAAGCATAATTCTCTGAACCTGAGTGACTCGGGATGAGTCACAGGTGAGTGTTGGGGGCTTGTTGGCCCTCGACCAAGTTTTAGGGAAACTTTGGTTAGTTTTGGAGGTTTTGGCCCACTTTAGAACTTCGACATATTGGTCGAAGTAGGAGCGCACGGACAGAGCTGAGATCATGGATCTTACCTATTTTGAGGGTTATGTGGACCCAATAAGGGGTCCTTTGGGTTTTGTAATGGGTTTATTGGATGTTGGCCCATGGGTTTTCCCCATGTTTAGGCCTTATTGTAAGATTTTGTAAAGTATAAATAAATAGGAATGTATTGTAGTCTGTAGAAGCAGTAGTTTTATGTGTGAAGGAATGTATTTGGTTGAGGATTTGTGCTCGACTGTGATTTTGTAGACTGTGCTTAGTGCTTGTGATGCTTAGTGTGGAGCAGGTGCTAAGTGTCGTGATAAGATATTTTGGCTCTGTGCATTTGACCTATTTTTGGAAGGTAAAGAAGGAGAATCTAGTGCTTAGTGCATAGATCTCATGTCTTGTGCAAAGTTCAACTCCATGGCTTAGTGCACATGAGCGATTGGATGTAATATTTTGGAGAATAATAAAGAGGTGAAGTGGTTTGTGGATGTATCCCCACCCTGGGGTGAACCACGTATATCTGGTGTTTCATGGTTTGCTTTGTGCAGTGTCATTTTTGTTATGCATTTGCTTAATGATTTGATTATGATGTGTAATGAATATATATTTTGTTGCTTAAGTACTTTACTTATGTTAAAGGGTAATTGAATGTTATACTTAACTCACGGTGCTAAGTGCTCAGGGTGCATAATCACTTGTTGTTACTGCGCTTAACTGTCTTTGATTATGCTCTGTGGTGTTAATGAGGTTAATAAACTAATGCATTCCCACTTCCTAAGCATTAACAGAATATTATGTGAAGTGCTCTTATCACAGAATCATGTCCCATCTTGGTTACAGACACCTAATTCATGTAACCCCCCCTGCTTCTACCTCAGGTGAGACTGCGCCTGCTTCGCAGGTGTTGCCAAAAGGGCCAGTAGTCAGGGATTTGTTGGTGTGATGTTAAGCGTTGAACCCTGGGTCTGCCCCTATGCCAAAATATTCTCCCAAATTTATGTGATACGTATTTTATCCCACTTTATTCCACTTTTTTAATCACCCTAATTGGATCTTCTAGTCAAAATATATGCAAATTTCCAAAAAAAAAAAAAAACGCGCCTTTTAAAACCATGATTTGGAGATTGTTCTGCTAGCCGATGTTTTTTGTAGCTCTGCAATTTCATCCCTTCTGAGTCTAAAATTTTGGCCTGAGGTAGCCTAATGTGTCTTCTTTCCAACCCCAATGGTTAGACCAATATTGGATTCTCCAAGAGAATTTTATGATAACTTTCCCAAGATCTGCTGATTTTTTCCCTTTCAGGAGAGCGAACTTGTACGACCTATCGTGTGTCACCATATTCACTTCAGAACTTAAAATTTGCACCAGTAAAAATTAGGTCTGTACCCTAACCAATGGAATGTGTCGCACTCAAATTGGAGGTATGTAGCTTTAGATATAACAGTTTTCCCAAGAACACATGTTTTAGACTGAAATCTAGACCAGTCAAAAATCCTAATTTCCTCAGAGAATAACTTTTATAGTACAGAGAATAAAGGTATGAAATTTTTACACAATATATTTCACTATTCCTCCTTCGTATTGTAAAAAATTCAGAACCTAAAACCAAGCCGAAAAAAATTGGGAGCGAAAATTCCAAGAAGACATGTTTCAGACTAGTTTCAGGACTAGTCAAAAACCCTAACTTGAATAGAATGTATATCTAAAAATATAGCGAACCAAGATATGAAATTTGTACCCCAACTATCTTTATATGTCTCCTATATACCATATAAATTCCAAATCCCTAAACCTTCCATAAAAAAAGTTGTATAGAAAATTCCAAGAAGACTTGTTTTGAAGAAGCTAGTCCCGAAGATTGTCTAGCTCTAATACCAAATGTTAAGAACCAAATATAAAAATAGCATAAAAACCTCATAATAAGTACTCCAAGCCTTGAAAAAGAGAGAAATTCAGATAATAAGCCTCTTCGAGGGGGAAACCTGCTTATACATCACATGAATTCACAAATACAAGATGATTCCAAATGAAAAGGTCTCATCGGTCTATATAGGAGACTGGGAAGTACAATTACAACTAATGGAGCCAAGCCAAGATAAATAAAATAACAATACTAATGTAATATGCCCCAATTAAGGGGTAATGTGCCACTATTTATGGATTAACACTAAATGATGAAGGGAAGTTGATGAATGTCTTACTTCTTTTAGAATGGGTAAGATTTAAAGCCTAGGGGCTTGATTCATCCCTTCATTAATAGGTATCATCCTCATATATTTAATGACTATTCATACATGTCCCTCCTTGAATAAATTATTATTAAAAAAAAAAAACAGAGATCGAGAGAAAGAATGTTCTAGAATATGTTCATTAATGAGGAAATGAAGATATCTTTGATGGGGCTACAGAAGCTCGTTGGCAACATAGAAAGCTATGTGATATCAAGGTGACTCTACCAAGGCTATGGAGGCTCGATGGCAGCATAATGACACCAGAAGGGTGATAAGGTTTCTTAGAGATTATACAAAATAATACCCTAATGCTAGAAGTTAGATCTAATTTGGTTCCTTTTCAAGGTATGGGTCAGTGATCAAAGGGACTTTTCTTTTGTGATTGATTAAAAACCAAATCCCCATGACAAGGTAAAGAATGAATTCCAAATATGTATAGGAAAATATATGGGTGTTTTTTGTGATTTGATCTTGTTCTAAGTCTATATTACTTGAAATTGGTTTTCTTTGATCGAAGGTATAGTCATAGATGTTGGTTTTGTCCAATGAATCGCCATTTGTTGAATACACAACACACCCTAAAATTCTAAATTTTTAGGTACCACCTTTGCTTTGATTTTTGTAAGAAGATTTTGTATGTTTTGAGTTAGTTGATTTTTATGCACCTCATATAAGTTAGAAAATGTTTTGATTTAAATAAAAACCCAAAAAAAATCTAAATCCAAAAAAATAAACCAAGTTTTGAATGATAAAAAAGATATCGACAAAGTATAGAAAACTCTAAAAAATAATATATAGTCCATTTGGTAGGTCACCAATGCAAAAGAAATCATTTTGGAGAAAGACGACGGATACACATTTTTGTGAGAACTATGATGAAAAAGGGGACTTTTTTTAATATCGTCAAAAAGACTTTTAGAACTCGTTGAAAATACTTTTCTTGAAAAAGTTGATAGAAAAACATTTTTTCATGGGTGTCGAAAGGTTTGATGAGGCAATTTCCCCAAGCACCAAAATATTAACAACAAGTTTTTAAGAGACCGTTGATAGACATTGAAGATTTTTTTCCAAAGCACTAAAAACATGAAGTACTTTTCCAGATATCATTAAAACACATTTTTTGGCAAGTGCCAATAGAAAGGTAGGTTTTTTTCTTAATTCTTGAAATACATTTTTTGGCAAGCGCTAAGAAGAAGTTTTTCCTGAAATTCTGATGGAAAGAGTTTTTTGAAAAACACTGATAGGCTGAATATATGTTTTTGGTAGAGTGTCGAAAGGGGGGTCGAGAGTTTTTTTAGAGATCTCCAATACAAGTTTTTTGGAAACCTCCAACAGAATCACGTTTTTAGCAACTCACCAGCATAATGTTTTGTGGAGATCACCAATAGAGAGATAGGTAGGTTTTTTGGAAAACATCAATGGGTTTCATTTCCACTTTTAGGAACATTGTCAAAACCACAACCATGCACATTTTAGCCAATCAGCGTTTACTTTGACAATTTTTTTGAGGTGTTCAATAGAGGATCTTTTTTAAAACTCTCTAAAATAGTAAAGCTAAGTTTTTGGGCACTCCCTGAAGAAAACAGGCCACCATTAAAACACATGGATTTTGGTGGCGATAATTTCTAATCAACATTCAATTCTGGTAGCTGAGCAAATCTCACTCGATCTAGTAGGATCTTGTCATCATGTCTCTTAGATTTGATCCCTTATCCATTAAATTCAAACAGTGCTAGTTGAATCATTCATTCTTCTCATGATCTCAAACAGAGCTCTGAAATATCTTAATTTTTCATAATCACTTCCATCATTGAATAATTGTCAAGAAGAATCGAAACTATTGAGTAGAAGTGTTGTGTGTAGTAGATGTTGGATCATGTTGTCATTGATGCCAGTGGTTTGATTGATTGATGTCATTGATTGATGTCAAGTGATTGATTGATGTCAAAGGATTTATTGACTGGTGATTTATGTAATATAATATGTATTGTCCTTGATGAGAATGCATAGATGAAGATGGATCAATGAGTTGTCATTGATACATGATGAAGATGGATCGATGTGGTTCCATTGGTATATGATGCATTGTTGGAAAAAT
>ML782895.1:84233-98223 GCA_009831015.1 Picea engelmannii | reverse complement strand
AGAACGGATCGCGACCTTGACCTCGTGCCCTGGTAAAGCCTAGGGTTCTCTGGTGCGCTGCCATGGCAGCTCAAGGAGGGGAGTCGCCGCCCCCTCCTTCCCCCTCAACCTCTTTTCGGAAGCTGGTTGCAGCTTGCAGCAAGAAGTTGACCCCTACAGCACCCCCGAGCTTTGTTAAGAAACTGGATGCTATTCCAGAGATCGATCTACCGCCCGAACTACCAATGAAAGTAGCCCTATCCCTCTCTGAACATGGACTTGTTGGCCAGTTCATGGGGCTTTGGCCCTCAACCAGATCCACAGACAACTGGATACAGCGAAACTGGAGGCCGTTGATCACAAACAGTGTTACATGCTATGCGGTCGGGCGAGGGTACTTCATTTTCGAATTTATCTCTCAGGAGGATAGAGATTTGATCTTCAGAAATGGCCCGTACTTCATGGGCACCCAAGGACTCTACTTAAATCGATGGACCCCAACCTTTGACCCTGCTTCAGAAGTTCCCAAGGATGTTCCGGTCTAGGTCAGACTCCCTAACCTCCCGATTCACTGCTGGAACACCATCTCGCTTCAGGCAATAGGGAATGGTCTAGGACGCTACATTGACCGAGCAGAGACAAGAGACCAGTACTCCTATGCGCGGATCTGTGTGGAGGTTGACCTGGAGGTAGGTCTGCCCGAAGCAATAAAACTAAAAGTCGGTGACCGACACCACTACCAAAAGCTGGATTACGAACAGCTCCCGTTCAGGTGCAGAGGTTGCCACGAATATGGCCACATCCAAAGGAACTGCCCAAAGATTTCCCCCACAGAGAAAGTAGGGGAAGAAGGCTGGCAACGGGCCCGGAAGGGGAAATCCAAAGTGAAGGGTCAAAGAAATGAACAGACAAACCCACCAATCGCCAAATCTTTAGGGACCAAGGAAACAAAGAACAGCTTCAGTATCCTGGCTAAAGAAGTGGAGGAAGGGGAACCAGCTCCAAGTAAAGAAGTGTAAGAGGGAGCAAAGGGAGACCAGAACTCTGAAGACAAGGGAAATCAGCCAGCAGAAGAAGAAGGGGCGCAAAAAAACTCCCCCAAAAGGCCGGAAGGCAGTCAGAACATAGAGGAAGGGGAGATCTCCATAGGCAGCGACTCAGACGAGGCAAACGAAGTTTGGGTCACTCCAAAGAAAACAGGAAGAGGCAGGAAAACAAAAAAAGCTGAGAGGGACTAGGAAACCTACAAAGATGTCCTCAACGGGTCACAACCCACCATCAAGCAGTTGATTAGCATTCGTCACACAAGGAAGCAAGCCAAAGCCTACCAAGGAGGCCATCCCTCCCCTCAAGGTTTATAATGATCATAACCTCCTGGAACTGTAGAGGAATGGGCAGCAAAAGGAAGGAAGAAGCGCTCAAGGATATTATCAAATCTTCGAAAGCAAGCATCCTACTGCTCCAAGAGACCAAAATGAGCCAGGAAGACGCTCTTAAAACCTTGTCAAAGGTATGGAAAGGAAGCCTTGGATTTGCTGGGAACGCCAGAGGTGCCTCAGGAGGACTCTGCACACTGTGGAATTCCTCCAAAATATATCTGCTCAGCTCTGACACATGCATGCACTGGATACACACCAAATTCCTTCATAAAGACTCGGGTTACCAGGTAAGTGTTTTTAACATGTATGTCCCACAGCAGTTGGGGGAAAAAAAACATTGTTGGGAATCCTTACAGGACTACCTTCAGCAAAATAGTCTCAATAATATCATCCTTGGTGGGGATCTAAATGTAACTTTAGCTCAGGAAGAAAAGAGAGGGGGTTCAATAGTGAGAGACCCGGCTAGAGAATGGGTAGAGGACTTATCCTCAACCTGGGATCTCCTCGACATAAAACCAGTCAAGGGACTTTACACGTGGACCAATAAGAGGATCGGTCCTGGGCACATAGCAGCCAGACTCAACAGATTCCTAGTACAAAGCTCCCTCCTGCTGCTAGGACTCGAAGCAAAAGCAGAAATTCTGCCCCACAGTGTCTCTGATCACAAGCCGATTCGACTAGAGATTAAAAAAGATCAAGTCAGAGGGCCCATCCCTTTCAGATTCAGCCCAAACTGGATACAAGACAAAGACTTCCTAGACCTAGTTACTAAAACTTGGGCCAACGCTGTTCAAGGCTCAGCCTTTTATGTATGGGAGGAAAAAATCAGAAGATTAAAAAGAGCTCTCAAGCTTTGGGCAAAGAACCAACCAAGCCCAATAGCAGTGCGGCTAGCAGCCCAAGCCCAACTCGAGGCCCACCAGCTGGAGATGGAACAACAGGAGGTCACTCCTAAAACCTTGCAACAGGAGGACAGCCTTCAAAGGCAATGGCACAAATCCTGCAGAGTGGAGGAAGACTATTGGAGGCAAACATCAAGAAGCTTATGGCTGAAAGAGGGAGACAGGAACACAAGCTACTTTCACAAACAAGCGGAAGCAAGGAAACAATACAAGGCAGTGACAAAAGTTCAAGTCTAGAATAAAACAATTGCAGATCCAGAGGGCATAAAACAAGCATCCTACGAAGCATTCGAGACGCTCTACACAGAACCAAAAGGAACAGAAACGGACCAGCAGAGGTACCCTCTCACTGTTATCCCAAGGTTAATAAATGAGGACACCAATAGCAAGTTGACTAGGGAGGTAACGCAGCAAGAGATAAAGGAGGCCCTCGATCAGATGAACCCAGACAAGGCCCCGGGACCGGATGGATTCACTGCCAGATTCTATCAGCAGTGCTGGAATATAATCAAAAAGGATTTAACCAAAATGATCAAGAAATCGCAGCAAAGCAGCAAGCTAGGAGGAAGCACCAATTCATCTTTCCTGGCACTCATCCTGAAAGAAAAAGGAGTGCTTTCCTTCAACCGATTCAGACCAATCTCCCTATGCGACACAAGCTATAAAATCCTCGCCAAAGTTATAGCCAATCGACTCAAGGCACTCCTCCCTCTCATCGTTCCTGAAAACCAAGGCGGCTTTGTCAAAGGAAGGCATATTGTTGATAACATCATCCTGGTTCAAGAGGCTATCCACTCCAGTGTCCGAAGGAAAGAAAAAGGTATGGTTATTAAACTGGACCTTGCTAATGCATTTGATAGAGTCAGACATGAATTCCTATTTGAAGTCATGAGGAAGTTTGGGTTTGACTCGAAATTTGTAAAGTGGATAAAAGCCTGCATCGGTTCACCATGGATAGCCCCGTTGGTGAATGGAAAGGTAACAAACTTCTTCAAAGCCTCCAAGGGCTTAAGACAAGGTTTCCCCCTCTCGCCCCTGCTCTATGCAATTCAAGCATCTGTCCTAAGCTACCAGCTGGGAAACTCCCAAGTTCACAAAAATATCCAGGGTTTAAGAATAGTGCAAGGGGTGAAAGATATAAACCATTCACAATTCGCGGATGATACGTTGATGTTGGGAGGAGCAAGTCTGATAATAGCAAAAAATTTTAAGGAAGAACTGGACGCCTATGCAGCAGCCTCCGGAAGGGAAGTCAGTCAGGCCAAGAGTAACATCTATGGATGGAATATCACTCCAAATGAAATGCTGGGAATAACAAGAGTTCTAGGGATGGAGGGGCACACAAACTGGGAGGCCTTTAAATACCTAGGAATCCCTATCTTTAAATCTGCCCCTAGGACTTCTCACTGGAACCATATTGTAGAAAAACTCAAGAATAAATTCTCCACATGGGGGGCAAATTGGTTAAATTTAGCAGGGAAGGCAATTCTGATAAAGGTTGTGGTGTCTAGTATCCCTATCTTCCAGAGCTCGCTATTGTTAGCCCCGGCCACAGTCATCCAAAAAATCGAAGCTTTTCAAAGACGCTTCCTATGGGAAGGAGGCAGGCAGGCAAGAAGGAAGTTGCACTTGATTAGCTGGGAAAAAACTTCAAAGCCCTTCCTGGAAGGGGGACTCAACTTTAAAAAAACAAGAATTCAAAATCTGGCCTTGTGCGTAAAGCTGCTCTGGAAGATGGTCACTGGAAAACCTTCTTGGAGTAAACTCGCGCTTTGGAGGAAATACTTTCAAGGGCCTCAGGACAGAAGCTTAGAGTTCCCTTGCAAAGAAACGAAAATCTCCCCTATCTTTGCGCTCTGCAAAAAGGCGCTTCCACTCTTCAGCCTTCACTTAAACTGGGTGCCAAAAAACGGTAAGAAAATCAGAATCTGGACAGACTCAATAATGGGAGACCCACCTCTAGAGCATCAACAAGACCTACTTTGTCTCAAAAATTGGATGGATAGTCAAAATATTGTAACGCTTTCCGACATCTCAATCTAGGGGGAAGACAGACTTCAATCCTGGCAAGGGTGGGAAGTGCCAAACAGACCAGCTGCTCTAGACCGACACTGGTGTGCCCTCAAGAGATGTCTTCAAGGGAAGGCCCCCCTAAAAAATAAAGGCAAAGATGGAAGAGGATGGGGAAGGAATGTAAGGGCTTACACCACGACAGAAGGCTATCAACTTTTCAACAGCGTCCCCACTGCTATGCCTAATCCGGCACTCTGGAAAGCAATCTGGCAGCCCAACTCTCTACCAAAAATCGACTTCTTCATTTGGACCTTGGCGCATAAGAGTATCCAAATAGGGGAGAACCTCATAAGACGTGGCTAGGAAGGACCCTTCAGGTGTCCCCTATGCCTTCATGCGGAAGAGACCACAGACCATCTTCTTTTAAACTGCAGTTATTCAAAAGAAGTCTGGATGAAGGCAACAGGCCCCCAATTGCACTCAATTTTCCCCCTGATTTAATAAGCCTCCTTCTCCATTGGGACTCCTTTTACCCTTTCGCTGTCAAGGGGAGAAACCAAGCTTTCTTGATGTGGGGAATGCTTCCAAATTTTATCATGTGGAACCTTTGGCTAGAAAGGAACCACAGAATTTTCAGAGAAACCCAAAGGAGTGCAGCCATAGTAGTCACTAAAATTCAAGCCCTCTTGGGTGAATCTGCTCCTTACCTTTGCTCTACAATCAAGATTCATAAGCTGAACGACGCAGAGGAATGTTGGCTAAGCCAGTTCAAGATACAAGGTCTCGATGCCCGAAAAGCAAGTGATCCAATCAAAGAAGGTTGGGAGATTAGGAAGAGTGAGAGGGATTTTGCCAGTTGGAAAAGTGAAATAAAAACGCCTATTCTCTTCTTTGATGGTTCCTCGAAGGGAAACCCAGGTCAGGCTGGGGGAGGGGGCATAATTGAAAATATCACAGAGGCTACAGCAACGCGCTTTGCTATAGGCCTAGGAATAGAGTCCAACAACAGAGTTGAGGCCCTGGCTCTCTGGCAAGGCCTACATCAGGCAATAAAACTCATAATCCAGGATTTGACAATAATCGGTGACTCCAAAATAATTATACAGGCCATGATCAACCACTCCAAGACCCAAAACATTATGCTAAATAACCTCCTTGACAAAATTCGCCTCCTTCTAAGGAATTTTATCTCCTATAAACTTTATCATGTATTAAGGGATCTCAATGGGGAGGCTAACAAGGAAGCTAATAGAGGTGCGCTGGTGGAGGTGGGGGTACTGACAGTCAATGAAATGACAGAAAGCGTGGAGCTCCCTTGAACCCAAGCCTGTGCTCTCTCATATGCTCAAATGCAAGCTTTGACAGCAGACTGGGAATCAGGCGATTATGTAAGATCAGTACGTGACAGAGGTTTCGATTGGTCGAAGGAGTTGCCTCAGTACCATGAGGAAGAGTGCTTCAGATATGGGGGAGACAAGAGATCTGCGCGGACCTTCCCCACAAATTCTGTAAATATAAGTGAAATGATGAGAACGTGTGAAGAAGAAATAAAGGGCGACCTCTTCCCCTCAACACACAGAGCTAGAACATATGCTGAAACAGTGCTGGAACATATGCTGAAACAGTGCTGGAACATACGTTGAAACAGTGCTGTAACATATGCTGAAACATAGTGCTGGAGATGAAACAGTGCTGGAACATTTGTTGAAACAGTGTTGTAACAGATGTTGAAACACAGTGCTGTAACATATGCTGAAACACAATGCTGGAACATATGCTGAAACACAGTGCTGGAACTTATGTTGAAACAGTGCTGGAACATATGTTGAAATAGTGATGTAACATATGTTGAAACACAGTGCTGGAACATATGCTGAAACAGGGCTGGAACATATGTTGAAACACCGTTGTAACAAATGTTGAAACAGGGCTGAGTCATATGCTGAAACAATGCTGAGACATATGTTGAAACAGTGACTGGAGTTTCAGCACTTAAATTTAATCCAGTTCTTTTAGAAGGCGTACAGGAACTAGATCAGTTCTCAAGTCTATAGCTATAGAAGTAGAATGGTTCAGAAAGACAGGCCCGAAGAAATTCGAGGCCATTTTGTAATCGAATCTGTGGCTAGTCCACCCCATTAATATAATCTATAACCGTTTCTGTCAAAAAAAAAAGATCAACCATGAAAAATATTATAGCTTGCTCTTTGTTATTGATTTAATAATTTATTTCCAAATTGTCATCTATTTGAACTCATTATAAGTTTCAAGACAAGAAGTGTATCAAATGATGTTATCTAGTATTCCAAGCCACATGGTAGGAAACTCTGGTTGATGTTCAAATTGTTCAATATTTCAACAACAATTTTATAAGGATAAATCCCTTTACGTTTGTAAAGAGGTGGTGCTCCTTTATTATTGTTTAAAATGAATTATGAAAATACAGTTTAAAATATATAAAAAGTATATTCACAAAATAAAGGTTCCTGAGAAAAGGACCAAGAACTTATTCAAAACAAAGATATTATGTCTTTACAGTATTATACAAAAGTAAAGAAAGCATCATATAAGATTAACATATTCCTCGCATCCATCATAGTATAAGCAAGATTTGGTCATATCATAAGATGAAAAAGATATAAAGCCACAATGCAAAGAACTTTAAATGAGTATCACATTTAAAACTGAAAGAGAATATGATAGGCACACTTGAAAAATCTCATACTTAGAAATTCAAAAGTTTGAGAAATCATGAAAGTTACTCCCTGAGATAGTTCTCTGGGGAGTTCCCAAAATAATTGTATGGTTTTACAGTGAAATGTAAAATTAAAATGAAAGAGTTCATCCAAACAAACTGGGATGGGGCTCATGTGGACCTTTAAAACATAGACATGAACCTGGAAGAAAAGAGAAAAACAATTAGAAATCGGCTATGAGTTTTCAGTGAATGAAAAGACACGGGTGGATGATTTCCAAATGAGAAGTATATAAGATGGGAAATTATGAAAAATGATCGTTTGACTTACTGTGATGCAATCTCTCCTCTTTTTTATTTACTGGTTGGAATGTCTTTTATACTTTCTTTTACTGGAACTACATGACCAGTTGCAACCGCTTCCTCCTAATCTGATTCAATTATTTTAATTAAATCATTCTTTAACCAATTTTCAATATATTCTCTCATTGGTGCCACCATTATTTCTTGTCTCACTTTAATATCAAATAATGAATTTTCAAGATCTTTAAAATCAATTGAGAGTTGATGGAGGGTATCCTCAATATCATTGTTTTTGTTCACATAACAAACCAACCAACTCTCTACATGTGTCTCTGAATATTCGATTAGGTTGTTGAACTTTTTTGTTGATGCAATCTTTAACGAGTCCAACTTTTCTTCCATTTGTTCCTTTAATAAGAGTATTGAATTAATAATTAAGTGTGGGTCCTCCACATATTCAGTTGGCCCGACTAGTTCTAATTCAATCAACTTTAAATATAATTCACCCCTTTTTACACTTATGACATCAAACTCAACTAACATTTATTTTAAACTTTTGATTCTCTTGAGCCAACACACCTTTAATTGTTTTAAGCGGATTGTCTAAGGAAAATCCTCTTCTTTTCTTTGGAATTCACTAAGACTTGAAACTCTTACACTAAAAGTAGAAATAACCCCTTTGTAAAATTCTTCATCATTTTCAAAGTATGCTTGAAGATACTACCTGAAATGTGTCATTCTCGAGCCTAAAGAGACAAAGTTGGTTGCTAACTCCCAAGTTTCAAGAATCAAGGAAAATCTCTTTTGGATGTTTTCACCAACATATCTCATGATAGCAACAAGCAAACTTGATGTTCCTTTTAATATTGAGCTTGATTATGGTCTTCCTTCAAGAGTTCTCATGGGTTGTATTGTGGTGATATGACTAGCAAATAGTGGTGGGGGCATTAAGGCATTTTCCAATTCTCTACTCTATATTTTAGAATTGCATTTTCATTTTCTATATCTCCAATTGACATTTTTAAAGCTTCTCTTGTGGCCTCATGAAATTCTATGACCTTGGAGGGTGGAACCCCTTGAAAGTCAAATTCTGGATTCCATTTTTCTTGAATTTTCTTATTTTTTGAATTGACCTTTTCATTAACTAACTTTCTTGAATTTTTATTGAATGTGGCATGATGCAGGGTAAGAGACTCTTCTTCAAATATAATTGACTTTTGAGTAGCCAATTCTCTTGCAATTGTTTTGTTTTCTTGTAGCCTTTGTTCTTCACCTGCAAATTATATTTCTTCAATGTTTACATTGAGTTCCATATCTTCCAGGACAATTTCATTTCGAGGTATGTCTTCATTTTCTCCCTCTTTATTTGTACCTCTCTTCCTCTCACTGCCAATTGGGAGTTTGTGTGGCTTCTCAAGATTTCCCTTAGGAGGGTTTTGTTCTCCTCCATCATCAGAATTATCAATCGAAGACTTTCTTTGCTCTTGAACTGAATTTTGGGGTTTTCCTTTGGGTAGGCCATTTTTTTGAGAAACATTTGGGGACTGTGAACTTATCTCATTTACAACTCTTCCTCATTGTATGTGTTGATCATTTATACTGATGACTGTCTCAATATCTTCTTGCAATTTTTTTCACTTGTAACCCTTGAGGGTTTTTACTGTCACCTTCTTCTTATCCAAATAAGAATGTTTTGGCAAATGACATGCTATATGCTACTAATGTCATGTGTGTCATAAATGACTGATTAGGGTTGAAACCCTTGATTTCATTTGCTTTATTGAGATTGAATCAATCAAATTGAGATGAGATTTCATCAAGATGGGCAATGTTTTTTATAGTTATTTCCCCAATTTTCCATGGTAATGGGATGATCTATTTTTTCCTTTTCTCATTGAATAAGTGAGCCCAAAATGTATATTGCTTACATATCTCAACTATGAATATTTTATCAAAAACATAGTATTGTATATATGAAGGTTTCTTGTGTGAACAATAGAGTCTGATAACACTAAAAATTTCCATGGCTTCAAAACTTCCTTTTCTGACTAAGAAAGATGCAATTTCCAAGGATAATCTTGATGTACTTGGTCCATGAATTAGCCTTTTGAAAGAAGAGATAAAAGCATTGTGCACTTCATAGAAGTGATACGTGGCCTTTTGTTTCCAAAGTGCGGGGTACCACATTTGCACATGGTCAAATTTACAGTTAACCTTTTTAACCAAGGGTAGGCCATTGAACATGTGATAGTAAATCACAATGAAAATAAAATATGAAGACATATAAAACATTTTATTCTTTCGAAAATATCCCAATTGAAAAGATAACTCACTTGAAATAATCCTAGCCCAATGGAAGATAGTGTTCTCCTGAATTGAGAAATACAATATGTACAAAGCAATTTTAGGAACAATAGCCATATATTCTTATCCAATTATTCTAGCAAATAACCATGTCATTTCTCAGTACGGTTCTTTAGTGAACATACCTGAATATTTGAGAGGTATTCAAGAAAAATTGTCGGTTCTTCAAGGTAGTCTTGTAGAAGTTTGAATCTTCCTTTCTTTATCTTCAATAAGTCCTCAGTTTCAACGCTCTTCAAAATCATTGTCGACACAAGGAGTGTTAGGGACCTAACATCACTAACTCCTCACATAGGTAGAATAATATATTTTTCAATGTAATAAAGGTCGACATTAGTTTATAAGGCCTATTCAATAAATGGGAACAAGTCAATGTAAGAAGACCTAATAGAAGTTTTCGCTTCTAGTAAGATATTTTGATAGAAGGTTCTTTAGAAGATAGAATTCGTATGAATAAGAGTAGGAGACATGGGAAGTCTTTTTCTTGAGAATTATTGTAATAGATCTCTACTCTATTAGAGGTTGCCCCCTCGAAGAGGAAAGTGAACATTGCTTTCTCTGAATGAAGGTATCATTTATGGTGTTGTTTTCTCAATATTTTATTGTTCCATTGATATATGTTGAATATTCATGTTTATGCATATTATATTACATCTGCTACCTTTCAAGTGGTATTAGAGCACTTTCCTTGGCAGGGATTGTAGGTTAATTTTTTCAAGGTAGAGACGTATTCTTGCATCTTAAAACTACAATGATTTATCGTTCAACGCATAAATCCACGGTCGGGGAAGCATACACGCAGGAAATACAAGAGGTATTTAATCTCACATTGTTGGACACCATTGTAACCCCTGTTGGTACCCCTTTGAGTGGTAGCACATTAGACAACACATGTATACAGACTGGCCTAGGTATCTTGAAACCCTCCATAGATCAACCGATCAACCTCCTATCTGATATAGTGCCACCGAGAATAACACTCAGGAAGATACTCTCTAGTACCTGGGTAATCAGGTAGTACAACTAAGGGTACGGTCTAGCCTCCTTAGTTGGTGCCCTGAGATATTGGACCAAGTACTATTATTCGACCCTGCACATATATCAGAAAGATGTAGCATAGGGTAAACCCTTGTCTATAGCAACCCTGGACACCGTAACCCTTGGGATGGAAGAAAAATAGAAAAGGAACGCTCAAGATTTATTGTCGTGCAACCTTTCCTCTTGCATTTGGGTTGCAAAATTCTTTCTGTTAAGAATCTATTCATTTAGTCACTGCAATATTATTCATATCAGAGTATAAATCCACATGAGTAAAGAAAACGAGTATAGTGGTCCCGTTGAAACCCTTATTTTGGACCTATCCCATTAGATTCTTCTCTTTCCCCTGATTATTGTGGTACCTATCACTTTTAAGATATTGTTTTCATGGACCCAACCCCCTTTCCTAACACCCTTAATTGGGCCATATCCCATTAGATTCCTCTTTTCCTCTTTTATCACCTGTCACCCTTTTTGTTGTGGTCCCATCCACCCTTCCCAACACCCTTATTTTTGACCTATCCCTTTGGATTCCTCTCTTTTACCTGTCTGTCATGATACCCCTCACCTATAATTTTTTTAGTGCGGACCTGCCTACCTATTTTTTCCTTTTCCCAAATGGCCATCACATGTGCCCAAGAACTCAATACCTTGATTGTCGACAAACTCCATAACAAGGAGGACATCAAGACTCTCAATTCCAACATTAGCAGGCTCAATTCCTCTATTCAGACCCTACGGGACCAATGTGCCCACATCAAAGACACACTCGACCAACTGATGAGTTGATCCCTGAACCATATCTCTTCTGAACAACCTTCCTATTAGGAAGACAATGACTCTTCCCATTACCAAGGTCCTCATTCCACCCACCTTCCTTGAGACCTTCGCCTTCCCAGAATTGAGGTGAACAAATTTGATGTCTCATATCCCACAAGCTGGGTCATTCAAATGGAACATTATTTCTCTTTTCATGGCATTACTGATTATTTAGCCAAGCTTCATTTTGGTAGCCTACAATTGGATCTGGAACGCTGGAAATGGTGGCAATGGTGTAGAAAGTCATGCCAAGGGTATGTTACTTGGACACAATTTGTTGTAGAGATTTATGATCGCTTTGACTCCGACACCCATCATTTAGGTTGATTGACCAAGTTGAAGCAGTTTGGGACAGTGGAAGACTTTATTGTCGTGTTTGAGAACTTGGATTTTAGAATGGAGGGCATGTCATATGCCTTATGTTATCACTCTAGGAGTTCTTCTAGGTTGTAGCTCAAAGAAGCCCAGTAACTTAGCTAATATCTCAATGGTGTATAATATTCTCTCAATTGGATCAAATAAGATGACTAAATCATACCTACTCTCTCAAGACATGCATAAACATAACCAGATGACAAGTCTTTTAACTATCATTGTTTAGAGGATTTGTAAATAAGTGAATGTATGGAAAATTCTTCCTATGCTAGCAGACTCACACATAAAGATACATGAATGGCCAGTCACAATGAGTAAATGATATTTGCAATTCAGCTCATCAAAGAAAAGATAGTGTTGGTGCAATTATTTGCATAATATATTACCAAACATAAATTATCAACCAGGATTCGTAATCAGTAGAGTTGATGCACTATATGCACCGATAACAGATAGGTTCCTATGTCTGTTTAGTATAGATAAGAAAACCATTTAGAAACCAACACACTCTTAAAAATAACAATCATCACTCAATTCGAAAGCTAGAAAGAAACACTCATAAACAAACAGAATCTCTTGCTCAGGTGATGGACATGTTCATTGATGGCTCATGAAAAGAAAAGATGAACTTTGATTCTATCTTCTAGAGCAACTAAAATAACAAGTGGGATGCTCCATTAAAGCTCATGTATGGTGAAATATGGAGATCCAACTGTTCCTGCATTACCACACTTTGCAACACATTCGAATAGTGAAATCAAAACAAATAACATGAAATCAAAATAACAATTACATGAAATGAAAATCTACACTAACAATTTACAATAAGCTTACCAAGTTGGATCAGTGGCCCTTGTCGATGCCAACATGGAAGCTCTTAGATCAACAGATGATAACTTCTAAGAGACAAAATCACTGAATCCAAACTTGCATTAATCTTCAACAGGTAGGTTTACAAAAGGAGTCTCTTCATGAATCCAATCTACATCATAACAATTCTCCTCAAGAACCTATCTCATAACAATTCCCTTAATCTACATAATGATGATTCTCATCTTTCACATAATATTGATTCTCTCCTGATCTACATAATAATAATTCTCCCGCCTCATGAAGAGAAGGGACTCTCTTTTATACATGAGATCTTTGAAAAGGAGATAAACATCTCATAATTATAGATCCACTTTTCTCTCAACCCATTTCCCTTTATTACAAAACATAATCCCTTCAAATCCTCACACATATCTCTCATATATCTTGGATAAGATATGACAACCAAATCTCCATGATCTTCTCCTTGGATTAGGATTGAATTATCTTCTCAAATCTTGAAATGGTGGAGGAAGTATTCAAGAAGTCTTTTGAATTAATCCTTCACATATTCCTACATATGATAAATCTCACACATTTTTGAGATATATGAAAACATGTCAATTTTCTAATATTTAATCACAAATTCCCTTTTAATACTAAAATAAATGATTTGGAAAATAATAAGGTTAAACCCATATTTAATTATGAAATGGTATTAATGAATGGTTTATAGAGCGATGGAATGTGAATAATGATGAAGGGAAAGGTGGCTGGAAATACGACATTTCTGAGACTCAACATACCCCCCAACTGAACTTGTTGCATGTCCTCATGCAACTGTGCATGGATCTTCTCAATAAATTTTGGCATCTGAATTTTGGCTTTGAGTGATGATAATGAATATTTCCAGGATGGGATTTACATGAGTAACAGCTGAAATTTTCTTATGGTTGGTTCTTGTGTGACAACCATGAATATAGAGAATGTTGGTTCTTGTGTAAGCAACATTCATTTCATTTATTTGTTCTCTTGCTGTTATGATAATAAAATGTTGGTTCTTGTGTAAACAACATTCATTTCGTTATTTGTTCTGTCAATGTTATGAATAATTTACCCATTTTCTTGCTGGAATAAGAATACATCACTGAGTATAAGAAAGCCCTTTTTACATATTTGTGAATCATGCTAATATGTAAATCAATGTCTATGAAGCAAAGTGCAACGGAGTATTGTTTGAAGAAAAAAAATGTTGGTAAATGGTAAATGAGACGAAAAATGGAATGGTGGTGAAAAAATGGAGTGATGATAGC
>ML782895.1:61089-84208 GCA_009831015.1 Picea engelmannii | reverse complement strand
TCATAGAAGGGAAAAGAAAAGGGAGCATGGTGAGGGATTTTTCCAAATTCATTCACTCTAGCATGTAAGAAATTGCATGATTAAAGAGTAGAAAACAACATACCTCCACTTACCCAAAATGTTGATGCACTGTGCAATAGGAATATGGTTGATGCGGCTGCTAGAGCGTGGAAGATGTCGTTGTTGCATGATCATGTAAAAGGTGACTGTTGTTGTAGCTGTGACTGTTGTAACTGCTAGATCGGAGAATGTGAAGTGGAGGAATCTGAACGGTTGTTGATGAATCATGGAAAAGAGGAAGTATGAAAGTGGAACTGTAGTACTCTCATGTAGCTGAAGTCATGCTGCTGTAACTGCTGATGAGTCATGGAAAAGTGTATAGTCTTCACCCGCTACGAAACCCGATGGTACAATTCTAGTCATGCGAATGAATGTGTCGATGTCGAGCATGAAGAGAAGTCATTGTATTACTGACCATTGATGAATGTTGTTAACCAATGTGAGGCAACTCATCATTGATGTCAATGAGTGCCAAGGTACCCGAGTACATCTTACAAAGTGTGAATGAATGAGTTGATGTCGAGCCACTTGCAAGATCTGACGATCAAGGGACATTGATGTATTCTCATGATTGTCAGCGAGAGAACTTGCCATTAAGGCATGCAAGCCTCCAGGTACTCAAATGGAACTCTAGTCTATATCCTAGATAAGGTGCTGAGGTCGATGGGGCAAGACTTGTTGAAAGGTGGGCCTTAAGGAATCCCACATCAGTCAACATGAGTTTTTACAAAATGATTGGTAGGACTATAGATGAAAAGATCTCGGTAGCAACAATATGTATGAAAGAAAGTAGGGTAATGTAGTCGTCAAAAAGGGAATTGAATGGTTTTATTGGCAAGGCAAAAAGAATGGAAAAATAGGAAAGAGATGTATGCGACTTAGAAAGATAGGCATGTGTGAAGTCATGAAGGATAAGGCGATGGAAAGTGGACTTCAACATGGATGATCAATGTGCGTTGAAGGAAAAATGAGGGTAAACATTCATGACGCAAATGGGTTTATGAACAGTTTCTTGTGTAACTGAAAACGCCATGAGATGTATGAAGATCAGCTCCTTCAAGCTACCCAACAAAGCATTTTTCACGGAAAGAGTTTGTGATTTTTCAAAAATCACTTCGGAATGAGATGCGATCGTCTTCATTCTTGCTATCGAACTTAGTACTAATCCTGCAATTAAACTTGTGAGACCATCGTAAAACAAAAATGAATGCAACAAATTAAAGAGATAAAAAAATGTGTTTTACCTGTTGTCGTTGCACGCTTATTCCATTGTTGATTTCTGCTTGAAGCGACTTTAAGAAAAACAAATTATCGTAAGGCGTAAAAAAAACATGTTTGGAGATTATTGTTTTCAGGAAATGTTTTAGATCCATTTGCAATTTTATTTGTTTTTTCTATTTTGATTTTTAAGTTTTAAGTGTTTTTAATTTTTATAATGTTTTTCTTTTGCAAAAAGATTATTGTGTAGGTTTTGTTTATTATTATTATTTTATTACCTAAAACAAAATATAATAAAATTCTTTCTATTTTATCTTTTTATAATAAAACAAACAAATAAGATATCTCTCAAATACCAGATTTATTTCGTAATTTTTTTTAAAAGGCATGAACTAGTTTATTAGGCATGAATTATGGACAGAGTGAGTTGAGCCCGTTGCTTGTTGTGTCCTTCGCTCTTTGGCTCAAAATGTTGCCACCCTCTTCGGCTCAACCTGCATTGAAACCATATTAGTTTACCTAAAACAATGACAGGATAATCAAAGGCCAAAATGTGTTTCACCCACAACTTATGTGTTACAATCTCAATGTGATTTCCTTCTACCCATGGAAATGCAGCGTTGATCCTTATATCTTGCCAAGTTAATAGCTGTGATGACACCAAAAAGGCAATCTTCATCTATCTTGATAACAGTCCCTACTGTTGTCTAAGCCAAAATTATGTCTATGAAACCATTTAAATCCCATTCCTCCCCATCACAATAGGTCGTCAATAACCTCTTCAGTCCATGGAAGTCATCCTGTTTAGGATTAAAAAACTCGAAATTTGCATAAACAACATTTTGATCATCGCAGTGGGAGGTCTTATCAGACTCGTCACCAGAAACATTATCCTAGTCACTATGACATGATAATCAATAAATCAAGATGCTTCTGAGATTTAAACCTGATTTTGACAAAATAATTAAAGCTCCCTCACAAAATTCTCTAAACATCTCCACTAAGATTCATCTATAAGAGCTTTCAACTGCGATCAAAATGTTTGAATTTTCTCCGCCTTGATGGCCATAAGAAGTTGTATTGGCTTTACATCTTCTATCTCATGTGTGGCTAGATAATCTACATGAACTAGAAAGGTGAAGGACCAAGAGCTTAACTAATGAAAAATTTCATCCTCGGGTTTAATATATATGAGTTGATCCTTGTCATCATTTTGATCGTCTCCATTTCGTAAGCTTCCCTTCTTTCTTGTCTTTGAGACCCTACATTCTTTTGGTATTGTTTGATACACTCTAGTGAGAAGTAGGTAATGTTTGAACTGAAAGGAATCTCGTAGTTCTTGTGTTGGCTCATCTTCTAAAGCCCATGACACTTCATCAAAAAGGCCATCATAAAGTGGTGGTATAAGTTCAAATGGAAGATTAACCACGCGTTCACAAACCAAAAGACCCACATCATGAGGATACTTTTCCCAAAGTGCTTTAAGCTTAACAACCTCAGCCTTTTTTAAAACTTTTATCAAGGAGAAAATCTCTAAGTTCCATACTATCATCTGCAGTAAGGCACTTACATACCGCCTGCCTATCGGTGTTAGAGAAAATCCTCTTGACGCTTGCACAACACTCTAGTGTAAGTTCGTAGTAAAGAAGGAATCAGGTGCATGGAACCACAGGGCTTAACACTGGGTCACAAGATTTTCCTTCTGTTGTCATGGCCATTGTAGTCATCAGCGTCGCCACCAGCCCAAAGACCATCACAACTTTGGCCATGCCCATTCATAGTTACCAAATTCGGTTGAATCTGGCCAATTAGGTTGATTTTTTGGTGAAATTCTATTCGTTCTTTCTCATATATGAAGATCAAGAAACAGAATAAATGCCCAACACAATCCTACGGCTGAACCGTCCTCTGCATACGCTAAACTGCTCCTACGTGATCGATACTTCTACTTCGCTCCAGGATTTTCATGTCCCTGTATGTTGTTTGTTGGGGTGTGGCGTTCCAACCAATAAGACGTGCATTTTTAAAAGGTATTCTCTCCTACTTTCATGCTTACTTAACACCGAGCAACCTATGCACTACCTGTCTTTGGAAACTTACAGATTCCACCGTACAGTGCCCCCACGATGGTAAATCGTTCATAATGCTTCTTCTTTATCGATCAACCCTCTACAGCTCCACACCTATGCTGCAAGAATTGGTGGTCGCTTTGGTGAGAATGCTAGCTCGAATCTATTTCGGATCCAAATTGTTTCTGCTAGGAAACCAACACCAACAAGAGAGCTGAAGATTTACTTGCCCAAAACTGTTTCTGCCAGGCAACCAATCTCAATGGAAGAGTATTTTTCGGAGAAAGGCCAGAGATAGAGGGATTTGGTTACCAGTGGAAGAATGTTTGTTGATGTTTGTTGTGATTTGATCCTACAGCGTGAGAGCTGTTACGCTAGCGGCCAATATATATCGGGATATAAACTTGTTTTCCAAAAAAAGGCTCTCTCGTTGAGCTACCCGATATCTCTCTACCCGTATACTCCGACCTGCGATAGAATACTTACTGCGATGATCTACCTGCTTGACTGATTGATATATCTTGATGCCTTGGCCGACTCCACCATCGATGTTGTTGCTAATACTCATCGTCATATTCATAATGCTCATGAAGGCTGGCAGCATCAAGCTCTTCTTTATCCTCCACATGAGTTTCATCTATCTTTCTTTTTTTATGGCGGGTCATTTTCAAGCTTCCTTCCTTATCATCGACCTTCTCATCCGCATCAGTCTCTACAGAGTCTAGTTCAAGTTGCACAAGCTTCACCCATTCATCAAGTCGTCTATTGAATTCGGTGTAATGGACATAATACTCGTAGTTGTTGGTGGTTTCATTGAGCAGCTTGCGACGCTCAATGATCTTGACAGGGTGGAATTTTTCGTCTCGCCATTTGCAGAGGACCCGAGTGCCGACCTCCAATGGGAGAAACCCTAATTTCCTCTTCCTGACCAAGTCATTATCAGGCGACGATGGGGTTTCAACTTTATAGTTTGTGATTACAGGGACCGTCGTGGGCGCTGGCGGGACAACTGGAACCCCGCCCTTCCACTCCTCCTTGATGGCCCCGTTGTTCATATTCATAAACCGACCATTACTTGTACTGAACCTCCTACTTTCATCTGCAGAGCCCATGCCCATCTTGTCAACAGAATTTTCAAGCCATGTTTTCTTCTTCTGTTACTGTTGTTGTTGTTTCAGTGATACTGATCAAACTGGTCATGGCTGCAATTGTGAGTCTGCCTGAGGATCTCTGCAGATGCTCGTATATGAGGGGAGAATTTAGTTTTTTTTTTATTCTATTTTTTTTTTTTTAATGTTTTATATTTTTATAAAAAAAAATTAAATGTTTTATTCCTATGTTAAAGAAAAAATCAAAACAAAAGATAAATTTTAATTTTTTTGAATTTTTAATTTTTATTCCTAAAAAAAAGAATTATAATTTAACTTATAATTATATATATATATTTTTTCCAAAAAAAATTTCGTTTTATGTTTTGGAAAAAATAGAAGAACTTTAAAAAACAAAAAATTACTTTGTAAACTTATTGAAATTTATGCGCAAATGGAAATAATTGTAGACGGAAATAGATTAGACAATTTTTATGTAATCGTCAACAATTAAAAAAATTCCTGAAATCAATTTTAGTCATCATATTTTCTGATCCTCGCGATCGCACAAAGCACGGAGGAGAGCATACTTATTCAAAACTAAGAAAACTTGAAAATAACGTCCTACCTACATTACACTAATTAAAGACTGGAGATTAGTTACGTGTAATCAAACTTCCAATGTAACCATAAGTGCAATAGTAATAAGAATATGTTCAATGTGAGTTTCGCAAACGACGATCGAAAATATACATAAACGTGTGAAATTAAGTGTCAAAACTGTAAATTAACAAAATAAAAAGAAAAACTAAATGGATCTAACCTGGTACCTTCTTGAAACCATCGTTCGATAGTGCTTTCGTAGGCATAGTTTTCACTCCTCAGATCGTGTCGCAACTCCTCGTTATCCTCCTTGATCTCCTTCTTGTATAATTGTTCGTCATCAGATGTGCAGAATTCTTCATATGTTGATTCATCGTTTGTTGTTGGAGGAGTAATTAAGCCCTCGGCTGCTGTCAAGATCTCCTCTTTGTGAGAAGAGGAGATCCTGACTTTTGCAAGGATCTGCGTGAGCTGTTCCAAGATTACACTCATAGTTAAACCATATCGAAAAAGGAGATTGATTAATCATCAAAAATTTAAAACTAAGAAATTGAAACTATTTGTAAAAATAAAACACGCAACTTGAACTCCTTGCGTTACTGGGACCCTGTTGTCACCAGGTTATCGGTTCGCACAAGTTAGCCCATCATAAATAAAAACTAAATTTGCATAAATAAAAACACACTTTTGCATAAAAGGAAGAGGACAACCTAACTTTGGAGCAACCCCACTAAAGTGGATGCGCAGGTTCTTACCTCTCGTCTTATCGTCTTCTCTCTGCCCTTAGGTCATCCATAAAACCAATCCAAAATCATTAAAGCAATCTAATTCAAATTCTACCTATTACCGTTTACAACTCTTCGGCAACGGTGCCAAAATGTTGGTGCGATTATTTGCAGAATATATTACCAAACATAAATTATCAACTGAGATTCGTAATCAGTAGAGTTGATGCACTATATGCGCCGATAACAGATAGGTTCCTATGTCTGTTTAGTATAGATAAGAAAACCATTTAGAAACCAACACACTCTTAAAAATAACAATCGTCACTCAATTCGAAAGCTGGAAAGAAACACTCATAAACAAACAGAAGCTCGTGCTCAAGTGATGGACATGTTCATTGATGGCTCCTGAAAAGAAAAGATGAACTTTGATTCTATCTCTTGGAGAAACTAAAATAACAAGTGGGATGCTCCATTAAAGCTCATGTATGGTGAAATATGGAGATCCAATTGTTCCTGCATTACCACACTTCGCAACACATTCAAATCGTGAAATCAAACAAAATAACATGAAATCAAAATAACAGGTACATGAAATGAAAATCTACACTAACAATTTACAATAAGCTTACCAAGCTGGATCGGTGGCCCTTGTCGATGCCAACATGGAAGCTCTTAGATCAACAGATGATAACTTCTGAGAGACAAAATCACTGAATCCAAACTTGCATTAATCTTCAACAGGTAGGTTTACAAAAGGAGTCTCTTCATGAATCCAATCTACATCATAACAATTCTCCTCAAGAACCTATCTCATAACAATTCCCTTAATCTACAGAATGATGATTCTCATCTTTCACATAATATTGATTCTCTCCTGATCTACATAATAATAATTCTCCCCACTCATGAAGAGAAGGCACTCTCTTTTATACATGAGATCTTTGAAAAGGAGATAAACATCTCATAATTACAGATCCACTTTTCTCTCAACCCATTTCCCTTTATTACAAAATATAATCCCTTCAAATCCTCACACATATCTCTCATATATCTTGGATAAGATATGACAACCAAATCTCCATGATCTTCTCCTTGGATTAGGATTGAATTATCTTCTCAAATCTTGAAATGGTGGAGGAAGTATTCGAGAAGTCTTTTGAATTAATCCTTCACATATTCCTACATATGATAAATCTCACACATTTTTGAGATATGTGAAAACATGTCAATTTTCTAATATTTAATCACAAATTCCCTTTTAATACTAAAATAAATGATTTGGAAAATTAAACCCATATTTAATTATGAAATGGTATTAATGAATGGTTTATAGAGCGATGGAATGTGAATAATGATGAAGGGAAAGGTGGCTGGAAATACGACATTTCTGAGACTCAACAGATAGGATGACAACTATCAGGCTTTAGACAATAGAATAAACATGAATTAAACATCCATGTGCAAATATAGAATAGACAGAAAAATGTAAATCTGAACAGGTAATTGCAAAAGAAGCTTGTATTAACTAATCTTCAAATGAGAAGCTTAAGTACAGAGTGTGATAAAGTCCCTAAAGTCCAACCCCCTCTTCCTTAGAAATCATAGGCTTTATAGCCTTTACAATATATATCAAGATCCTATAAACATGGATCTGATATACTAAAATAGAATAAAATCAAAATAATGCTTAATAATAGGATCAAGTCCTATCATAAGGGATCAAGCCCTTATCATAGTCTTTAACAATCATTGATAGCTCCAATAATCTTTGACATCTTCATTATCATTCAAGGTGATGACAAGGCACTTTGAACTCCTTCTTTGACAACTGAACACTTTTTGACCAAAAATAGAAAGGCCAATAATATCTTCCACCTTAGCATCTGCCTCAAAAACTGGAAAAGGATAATGATTTGTATCCTTTTAATATTTATCTTTCATTTAAAACTATCCCCACACAATCTAGAAACGAAATCCTTGATCTGGGAAAAAGGAAGAGTGATCGGCCAGTCTCTGTGCTTTCGATGGCTTAGAGGTATAAAATGGTGAGGGGTAAGTCGTTGAAACTGCAAATTTCAAAACTACAAAATTTTGATTCTTTTGATTTGTATAATCTTCAAGGTTCTTTATCAAGTATTCTACACCTGTTTTTTGCATTCTTGCTCGTATGGTGTTTCTTTCCTTATGGCTCGATGCCTCTGATCTGTCAAAAGCTCAAAATAGATCAAAATCTGCTAAGACACTTGTGCAACCATGAGAACTTAGTCATTATCAGCATAGATATTATATTCTGCCATCACGGCCTTGCAAGCAGAATAGATTTTGCTAGATCTGTAAGCAAAAGGCTCAATCTTTCTTTCATTAAGGATTGTTTCTCGATGATGGTGTCCCAGGTGACAGGAATTCAAAGCTCAAGGGATCATAACCAAGGGCAGCTCTAGCATTTGCTCGAGATTTTGATATTATTTCCAATGGTAGCTATGTATTCGTTGACCTAAAATCATTCACTGAAGCCAAAGGATTACCAGTTGAATGAGTTAGATTGAACGATGAAACCAAGCCAGAACTTGAGTTGCTATGACCTGGAATAGAAACTTGAAGTGTTCTCAGCCTTGATTGTGAATTTAGACTATGATTTTGATGTGCCAAATGAGGAGGCCGACCCATTTCAGGTCGATTTCCTAGTGCACCTTGACTACTTTGCAGCAGAGACGATGTCTCAATGGAAGTATCTCTAATATTTCGAGACATGATACCTGATTGCAAAAGAGAAAATGGCTAACGCTCTTCCAACTCCCTTCTAGGAGGTCGCTTCTGCTTCTAACTCATCATAGGTTTATCCATATGAGACAAGGGTCCATGCATTTTCCAATCACTGTCAGGAAGAGCAAGTTCGAGGCCCATTCTTTGCCCTCTCTCTAAACCTGGCCACTTGTTCAAGTCACCAGGAAAATAATCAGAATCAATACCGTTATTGTGAGTTAATGACACTGGATTGTAACTGGTGTCGGTTGAAATGTTGCATGATGTTAGACTGCTCACTGTAAATATTGCCCAGGCTTCGTTCTCATGTTCACCATTAGATCAGGTATCTGGCAGAAAGATTTTTTCAATCGGTGTATTAATACCAAAACAAAAGGGAGCTCAACGCTTACAATTGACATGTCAACTTATGCTTGAATCATGGCCTTGAAGTCATAACAAGACCTGTAGACATGGACACCTACAAAATTATGTGCACCTGGCTCTTTTCATATAGCGTGCCATAGAGTTAGGGTTTATTTTTATTTTACTTGCTTGAGCAAGACCTCACATGCATCAGGGTCATGGACCATGTTGTCTTCATATATGACAATGCTTTGTATGATATGCTATGACTTGTGACTTGGCATGTGGACTCGGTTTATGTGTTGGTTTGTGTCTTAGGATTAGAACACTTAGAGCAGACCACTTTTAATGAGATTAAAATATATATAATATATATATATATATATATATATATATATATATATATATATATATATTTAAAGATCTAAAACATACAATAGGGCTTACAATTTATTTGCCTTTTTTGTATTGTTGGTTAAAGACAGAGTGACAAAGCAATCCTTGGCAACGAGATCTATGGGAGCTTATCAAGGCTTAACGAGAAGTTGAGGGGTTATGCCAACAAGCATAAGACCTTGAGATGGGCAAATCTAGCATAAATTGAATAAAGCGCTCAAAATTTAATAGCACATTTTGAGTGCTAACACCTTCTTTCGGGAATGCTTTATCAGTGTTATGAAAGATGAAATTCTTGCCCATGTTCTCATGGACCACCCCCAAACTTGGTTGGAAGCTACTCAATGAGCCAAGGAAGCCCAATAGATTGTATCCTCCTAGACCAGAAAACCATCTTTTCTTCCTCCCCCTAAACCCACCAATCCTACCCCTCCTCCAAACCCCCTCAAGATCCAGACATTAACCTAGGAAGAAATGGTTGTCAAGGGTCTTTGCTATAATTGTGATGAAAAATATTTTCCAGGGAACAAGTGTAAGGGACATAAGCTTTTTATGGCAATAACTAAGGATGTTTTTGAAGAGGAGGCAGTTGTTTTCCCTATGGAGGAGCTACCACCCCCAGTTGATCTGACCCCACCCTCTAATCCACCATAAGTTGAATCGATGATTTCACTGAATTCCCTCATAGACTTCTCTGCTCCATGGACCCTCAAGTTAATTGGTTACATTAAGAATCGAAAATTCATCATCCTTGTTGGCAATGGTAGCACCCATAATTTTATTCATCGACGCATTGCCCGAGAAGTCAATTGTTATATCTGTGCTATCAATAATTTTCAAATCATGATTGTCAATGGAGGGTCCATGAAATGTGGAGGACATTGTGAAAATGTGCTACTCCAAATTGGTCACTATCACCTGAAATCCCATATGTTTTCTATAGATATGGGCGATTGTGGAATTATGCTAGGTGTTGAATGGTTACACACTATGGGCCCCATTCTCATGGATTTTAAGGAATTAACTATGCAATTCCAACAGGAGGGACAACAGTATCAGTTCCAAAGAATCATAACAAGTTCCCCTGAGATCATCAGTTCCCATCGAATGGAAAAGCTTCTCAAAAAAGGTCATTCGGGTATTATTTCCCAACTCCATTCCATTCAAGCAATTGAGACGCCCTTTGTGCATCCTGACCTCCAATCTATCATATCTAAACACTAAGCTATTTTTTCCACTCCCCAGGGACTTCCCCCTTCCCGTGGTGTTCATGATCATTCCATTCCTCTTGTCCCCAACAATATTCCTCCCAATGTTCTCCCTTATTGTCATCCCTTTGCCCGTAAGAATGAAATTGAGAAAATTGTTCAAGAATTGCTCGAAGTGGGTGTTATCCGTCCTAGTACCAGCCCCTATTATTCTCCTATGGTCATGGTACTCGAGAAAGAAGGTACTTGGTGCATGTGTCCCGACTTTCATGCCCACAATAAACTCACCATCAAAGACAAGTTTCCCATTCCTGTCATTGATTATCTCTTGGATGAATTGAGTGGTGCTCAGTACTTTACTAAACTTTATCTCCATTATGGCTACCACCAGACCCATATGAAAGAATAAGGCATTCCCAAGACTCCCTTTATAACTCATGAGGGTTACTATGAGTTCATGGCCATGCCCTTTGGCCTGTGTAATGCCCCTTCCACTTTCCAAAGTCTCATGAATCATACCTTCTGTCCTTTTCTCTGTCACTTTGTATTAGTTTTCTTTGATGATATTCTCATCTATAGTAAAACTTGGGCATCCCATCTCACCCATGTGGATCAAGTTCTCCATCTACTCTCTCATCACCAATTTTTCCTCAAACAATCTAAAGGTGCCTTTGGAGCCTAAGAAGTGAAGTATCTCGGTCATATTGTTGGCAAGGATGGTGTAAGGGTGGATCCTAAAAAAATTGAAGCTATGCAGGATTGGCCTCGCCCTAAAACTCTTAAGAGCTTGTGTGGATTTCTAGGTTTAATAGGTTATTATTGCAAGTTTGTTAAGAATTATGGAAAAATTGCAACACCTCTAACTACTCTCCTTAAAAAGAAAGCCTTCACTTGGAATCCAATAGTTGATCACTCCTTCCATGCCTTGAAAGAGGCTATGTGCACGACACCTATCCTAGAACTCCTAGACTTCACCCAAACTTTTGTCTTGGAATGTGATGCTTCAAGAAAAGGAATTGGGGTAGTCTTCGTGTAACATGGTCGGCCTTTGGACTTCACTAGCAAACAACTTTCAGACAAACATTTGGGCCAATCAATCTATGAAAATGAAATGTTGGTTATTCTGCATGTCGTGGATATCTGGTGTCCTTATCTATTGGGGCAACACTTCCAGATTAAAAATGATCACCAGAGCCTCAAGTATTTTATGGAACAACGAATTTCCTCCCTGAAGTAATAAAAATGGGTAACCAAGTTATTTGGCTATGATTATGAGATCATTTACAAGAAGGGAAAAGAAAATGTGGTCATTGAAGCTCTTTCCCGAAAATATGAAGAATAGGCATCCCTCTTTTCCCTTCCCTTCATTGTATCATATTTGCTCCAAGTTGTTCGCTGAGAATGGTTGTAAGACCCCAAAATCTCTCGCATTATCCAAGAATTGCAATAACATTCTCCAGCTTCTCGAGGGTACTCTTGGCACAATAATTAGTTATGCTACAAAGGTCATATATATTTAAGAAAATAGTCGTAACTTGAATCCATGGTGTTGTTTGAGCTTCATGCTTCACCCATAGTTGGGCATTTAGGGTTTACCAAAACCTATAAAAGGGTCAAACATTTTTTTTTATGGGATGGTATGCAATAGGACGTCCACACCTTTGTGGATGAATGTGATGTATGTCAACGCAACAAGAGAGAAACAATCAAATCACTATGCACACTTCAACCCCTTCCAATTCTCCCTTTTATTTGGTGAGATATTTCTATGGATTTCATTGTGGGCCTACATAAATCGAGCAATAATTCAATCATCATGGTGGTGGTTGATCATCTTTCCAAATATGTTCATTTATGTTCTCTTCAAAATCCCTTCATTGCATCCACAATGGCTCAATTTTTCATGTATAATATCTTCAAACTTCATGGCATGCCTCATTCTATTGCTCTGACAGGGATCCCACATTCACCAACAATTTTTGGCAAGAATTGTTCAAGCTACAGGGCACCCAATTGCATCTCATCACCGCCTATCATCCCCAAACTGATGGTCAAACTAAAATTGTCAACAAGTGTTTGGAAACATATTTGTGGTGTTTTGCATCTGACCGACAACATCATTTGGCTCAATGGTTACCACTAGTTGAATGGTGGTACAACACATCTTACCATACAACTACTAGCATGACTCCTTTTGAAGCAATATATGGACAAAACCCATTGTCGGTTCTCTCATACATGCCACGTGTCTCGAAGGTTCGAGTTGTTGACAAAAATCTTACAGCACACGAGGCCATTCTCCCTACCCTTAAAGAAATTTTGGTGATGGCTCAAAATCGCATGAAGCAGTAAGCCGATCAAGGTCGTTTTGAACGTCAATTTTCTAAAGGGGACCAGGTGTTTCTTTGTATGAAACCTTATAAGTAAACTTCACTCAAAGCTTAACATTGTCATAAGCTTTCTCCCAAATTTTGTGGTCCTTATAAAATTCTCAAGCGCGTAGGGCCAGTCACCTACTAGTTAGTTCTACCCCGTGATTTTTAGCTTCATCATGTTTTTCATGTCTCATGCTTAAAGAAGGTGACTAGAACTAAGTGCCAAACTCAAAATAGTCTCCCTAAGTTGGATGAATAAGGTTCCATTTGGTTGCAGCCCCAAGCAGTCTTGGACCAGTGAGAGCGTCGTCTTCATTAGTGCACCATCAAGGAAGTGTTAGTGCAGTGGAAGGATACAACTCCAGAAGATGCCCCCTGGGAGCCCGCCGTCATTCTGCAACAATTTCATCATCTCAAGCCTTGAGGACAGTTTTTTTTTCAAGGGGGTGGGAATGTTACGCACCTAACCTCCCTAACCCCTCACATAAGTAGAATAATATATTTTCAATGTAATAAAGGCCAACATTAGTTTATAAGGCCTATTTAATAAATGGGAACAAGTCAATGTAAGAAGACCTAATAGAAGCTTCCGCTTCTAGAAAGAGCTCTTTGTCTTGAGAATTATTGTAATAGAGCTCTTCTTTGTTGGAGGTTTCCCCTTCGAAGAGGTAAGTGAACATTGATTTCTTTGAATAAAGGTATAGTTTATGGTATTTCTCTTCTCAATATTTTGTTGTTCCATTGATATTTGTTGAATATTCTTGTTTCTACATATTATATTACATCTGGTACCTTACAGAGAGCCTGAACATCCTTTTAAAAGTTAATGGAGCTAAAAAGATGGGTGATTCTCCATAACTGAATAATTATCTATTCCTAATCAAACTTGTCAATACACCATGAAATTAATTCCTAATCATAAAATTTTGTAAAACAACCTTCCAATGTAATTCCTAATGTCCAAATCTTGTTCGAATTCTTTTCCAGGGGTGGTAATGTAGAATAGTACATATAGGCATGTGGCCATTGAAATATCTAGCCTTCTCATCCCAAAAAATTGATAGTATCTTCGTAGAACTGTTATTTTCTTCAAGTTGTCATACTTAACCAAGGTGACAGACTTAATGAACAACTTTTACAAATTAGTATTATCAAAATACACTCGTTTATTTTAACATATTTTGGGGCTCTTAATTCAAATATTTTAAATGCTAATTGGTATTAACATTTATGGGAAGTTGTCTCGAGAAACCCGTCATTAATAACATTATTAACACTTATACGAGTGGTAGTCATTTCTGGAAAGTATAATTTAATGCATGTCGGCAAATGTAACAGGACAGGACACAAAGCATCGTGGGGTGGCAGACAATCAAGAGAGAAGAAGAGTGGAACAAGTGGATGATCGAGGTAACCGGGGCAATGGAATGATCAGGAGGACATGATGGTGGAATGACGAGATAGTAAAAGGATTGAGAGGGTGGACGTGATGGGACAAGTGGACAAGAGAAACAATGGACAAGTGAGACAATAGACAAGCAAGAGAGTGGGAGAATCGGGATAGTGCTCTACACCCATGAATGAGTATCTACTTCCAAAAGATTCTAAGTATAGGTATATAATGAAGGTCACAAAAATTAAGTGGATGTTATGAGGGTCACGAAAGTTAGGGATAACAAGGTAATACTTTAGGGACCCGCAATGATCTCAAAATTTTCTAATTGTGGAGGAACAATTGGAATGGAATATACAAGAAGAATTGTACGAGATTTATCACACTTGTGGGTCAACAAATCTAAAGCAAAAAAATACATTTATGGAAGATGATAGACTGTGTTCATGTCGATCTTCAACAAGCTACAAATGATAGATTGTGTTCATGCCAAATCTTCAACAAGCTACAGATGATAGATATTAACAGGTTACACAGGTGTAGACTTTGACATCCAAGGTTATCATATAGGAATGGATTGGCATGTCTACTACAAAGCTTGAATAACTTGCTACTTAAACACCAACTTTAGAGGTAAGCTTATGAGGTGAAATGATGGCATTTATGAATGTAAAAGTTGGTATTTTTCATCATCAACAAATGACATATCTAAATAATAACAGTTTTATTATGTAGGAAAGATTTTCCTCCCAAAATGAACATATAAGAAACTTATGCATAAACCTATAAATTGAAAATCAACAGCTAAAGGTAAGCCAACATTAAACATTTCCAAAATATAGTTTGAAATGTTTTGTCTTTTAAATAAGGAATTTCATTTTAGTTATGATAAAATGGATGCAACCTAGTAATACTATAATTATGCATGTAGATCGTAGAGTCATTTTCCTTACATCACAAGCAATAGATGGTGAACAAAAGCAAACAATTGAATCAACAGCTAAAGGTAAGCCAACATTAAACATTTCCAAAATATAGTTTGAAATGTTTTGTCTTTTAAATAAGGAATTTCATTTTAGTTATGATAAAATGGATGCAACCTAGTAATACTATAATTATGCATGTAGATCGTACAGTCATTTTCCTTACATCACAAGCAATAGATGGTGAACAAAAGCAAACAATTGAAGATTTGCAAAAACACCTTGAAGAATTTGAACTTGAATTTTTTTTTAAGGAGAGCTCTAAGAAGAAAGTTGCACAAGACTATCTCGGTGCAAACAATTGAAGATTTGCAAAAACACCTTGAAGAATTTGAACTTGAATTTTTTTTTAAGGAGAGCTCTAAGAAGAAAGTTGCACAAGACTATCTTGGTAATTTGTGAGCATATCTTTTCGACCTCTTTTACAATTATCTTCATGTTTCTTTTATATCAAACTAATGTGTTTGACTTTTGGTAATTTGTGAGCATATCTTTTTGCCCTCTTTTACAATTATCTTCATTTTTTTTTTATATCAAACTAATGTGTTTGACTTTACATTTCATGAACTTAAAGGTAATATTAGGGTCTTTCGTAGAGTGAGGCCAATATTGCTAGAAGATGATTGCAAAATCGTAGAATCATTGATTGTACAATATCCTACATTAATTGAGCTTGTTGTCTAAAGCATTGATATATATAGTGTCTAGGTAAATGACACTCCAATATATCAAGTGTTAATATTACAATCACTAATAGGATCTCTTTCTTTGAATTATGACTCAAAGATTGCTTGCTTGATATCATTGTTTTTTTAATATAGGTATTTAAAATAGTTATCCTATTATATGATGTGTTTGTTGAGAGGATATTTTTAAATATCAAAATTTATCTTAAAATATAGAAACATTGGTGAATCTCATTAGTCCTTAATATGAAAACAGTGAAATATTTGGCGATATTTTTTAAAAATATTTAAAATTATAAGGATTTTTTTTAAATATTTAAAATTATAAGGATTTTATATAGTTTCTATAAAAATTTGGCGATTTTTAAGGTAAAATAAATGTATTCTATAAAATTTGGGCAAATCACGTTTGGAAAAAATGGAAATTGGCGAATCATTTTTTGGGAAAAAGCATGGAAAATTAGTCCATGGACAAAATTTAGCCCCTAAAATTTTCCTTTCAACTTTACTCTATTTGGTAGACAAAAACATTCATTTAACTTTGATAAATTATTTAAACCAAAATGTTTAGAAAAAATGGAAATTGGCGAATCATTTTTTGGGAAAAAACATGGAAAATTAGCCCATGGACAAAATTTAGCCCCTAAAATTTTCCTTTCAACTTTACTCTATTTGATAGACAAAAACATTCATTTAACTTTGATATATTATTTAGACCAAAGAAGATTTTTTTTTTAGATGTCACAACTTGTTCAAAATGCTTTAAAAGGATTCAAGCAAATCCATGTTCTCTTCCATTTCCATTTCTATCCTAAAGTTCTATCATCATTTTCCTAATTAGTTGACTTATTAGTAACCTGAGTGAAGTTATATTAGAATTGTTGATGCCATCTAGGTCTACAAGTTATAAATAATATAATTTGCATTATAGACATGCAAATGCATCATGTTATGAAGACCATATATCAAAAGAGTTAGTGGACTATGCATACAGTTTAGAGCTCAATTTGTTTTACGCATAGTACTATGTATGAGTATTTTCATATTAGTTTCTACATCCCTAGTCTATGCAATCACACACTTTTGTAATTGATGTATTTAAATGTGTTGACATTGTGTGTATTTATCCTAATCAAAGTGTTTAAATGATGGAAGAGTTAAAAGTTAGCTTCGTAATCTCATCATGCTACGTAATATAAATATAAACCACAACATGTCTTCTCTCTCAATTTTATATCATGGTAATATAAGGATATGTTTCAAAAGAAGTAAGTGCCTAATTGAGCAAACGGGTCTTTTGTCGAGAGCGAGGTGAGAGTGTGCGACTATGATTTTGAGACTCGATTAGGGTTTTCATGCGGGCTCTGCGGCTAAGTTTCAATAGCTGCAACCCTGGCCGCCAAAGAGAAGCGAGGGCTTCTGTCCCTTCCAGAGCGCGCATGACAGGGCATTCAAGGGCTTGAGGACGACAACAACGGTGACAGTGGAGGTTTTGAGTACAGGCGGTTAGCTGCAGCCATTATGTGGCAGCGTCAAGGGGTCAAGGCGGACCCATCCAATGTGAGCGGGCATGGTTCGAGTAACCAGTTGCAATTGGCAGCGGCCACTCCTGTGGAGGCGACTAGGGGTTGAGGCCACGATAGGTGGCCGAGTTTCGGGCTCGCTCACCAACGTCTTTTGTTTCTGGTGCGGCTCCATTTTTTTCTTGCCAAAGTTGTCTACATGCTTTCGAGGGCTAGTTTTCGGGTGCATTTTGGTGTTTAAAGCCGGAGATTTGCGGTAGAGGTGGCTCCGAGGTTTTGTTTGGGGTTTTTAGCCCTACTCTGTTTCTCCTTTTCAGCCCGCGTGCTGGTTTTGTTTGACGTTTCTGGGGGTGTATGTGATATTGCTATGGGCATGGTCTATGGACTTGTATTGTTCTGTATATGTGGGGTCTAGTCGATGTAAAAAATTATATTTTCATTAATATTATTGAGCTAATTTTCTTCTGGGAAAAAAAAAGTGTCTAATTGGACATCTTCCTTCCGAACAAGTCCACTTTTCTCATCTAGATTTCATTTTCCTTCTAAATGCAACCCCAACCCCATGTTATTTTCTCACACTTAGATGGTGTTTGTTTCATGAGAACTTGTTTCAATTTGAAACATTGCTTATGTTTTTTGTTACATTGTTGCTTTGACATTGCTTCTTACATTGATGATGTGTTAAATAAAGATGTGGACAATATGCTTAAATTTTAGTATACATTTCTTCTTACATTGGTGATGTGGATAATATGCTTAAATTATATATATTTTTTAAAGACGTCATGGTTTATTTGAAATTATTTGAAAACATTGCATTTGTCATTGCAACTGATCCACTTTTTTGGTACATTCTCCTATATATATTGTTGTTAAATGTTGGCTAATTTTGATTGTTTTTGTACTCTCAACTCCATGATATAATTCAATATTCTTCTGGAAGAGATCATATGGTGCTCATTGAGATGACATGCAATATGCAAATTTCCACTATCAAATGTTATAATTCAATAGTATTTTCTTTGCTCATATTTCCATTTTATATACTTAAGTTAAATGTTTCAAGGACATCGTTGCTATGTGGCTTTTGTTATATATATTGACAAAAAAATATTAAAAAAAAGGCTCACAAAGGGACATCTACTTAGCATTTGTCATCATTAGCATTGCTTTTTTGGGATTAATTTGTGATCCAGGTGGACATTGGTGGCCGACCACCTATTCCACTGGCTCAAATTACAGTTTCCATCTTAGCAGTTTTTCTACAATTTTTCGGGTCCCAAACTTCCAAGGTCGTTTTGAGGTCGTGAACAACGTTTTTTTGACTTGGCAGTGCCTAATGAATCCTTGTTGGGATGTATGTATTGGGTCATTCAAGATGTGTACTCCTCAACTAGACCTTTCCGACAGGATACCAAGCGCCCCAAACAAAGATCGTATGCAAAAGTTGTGCCCTCGGGAAGTTGATGTATCAACTACTCCCATCAGAGCCCACAAACCTTTTGGTGTTTCAACTTTCAGGGTTAGGGTTTTGAATGTTTAGGGTTTTCTCATTTATGATGTATGTTAAAAATGCCTTTGGAGCCTCATTGTAATTGGCTTCTTGTGAATAAGCATAGCCGACACATCTCTCTTCAGAGATAATCTACCACCATTCTAGCTAGCTTGTGTGCTTTGCATTTTACAGTATTTAGTATTCCAGACAATCATTAATAGAATCTGAGTTTCACTGTATTACTTTGTTTCTTGTCATATCTTTATGTATCTCCTTGTTATATCTCTATTATATTTTTGCCTACATGTCGTTCTCAAAATAATTTGGATCAGTGGTATCAGAGCAGTCTACTCCTTGTCATTCTTAGTGCATGTCCTCGACGAGGTCAAGGTACAAAGAGTTGGGTCTCGAGCTTGTTTCTCTTTAGGACTATTAGGGTACTAACCCACACATAGGTAGAACAATATATTTGGATATAATAAAAGTCAATATTAATAAGGCCTTGCAATAAAATAGAATAAGTCGAATGTAAGAAGACCTAATAGAAGCTTCTTCTTCTAGAAGGATCTTCCTCTAGATGCTTCTTTTGATAGACATATTTAGTATAAATAGGAGTCAAGGGTATGAGAACCCTAGCTTGGATATTATTGTAATAGAGCTCTGCTCAACTGGAGGTTGCCCCCTCGAAGATGCCCGTGAACATTGATTTCAGAATCAAAGTGTTATTTTTATTGTTATTCTTATATCATTTTAGTGTTATTGTGGTGATTGTTCTGGTTATATTGTTGTTATTCTGCCATTTCTAGCATTTTATTTCTGTTCTGGATACTTTTTATATCTTCTATATTACAAGTGGTATCAGAGCACTTTCCTCGGCATATAGTGTGGGTTAAATTTTTTTCCAAGGTAAAGACGTATTACGGCGTCTTTAAGCCACAGATATCTGTCGTTACGCACATAAACCCGTGGTTGAGGGATTCATACATGCAGGAAATACAAGGGGTACTTAAGCGCACATCTATTGGCCACCCTTGTAACCCATGTTGGTACCCCTTCGAGTGGTAGCGCATCAGACAACACCTGTGTATGGATCGGCCTAGATTACCTAAAGCCCTCTTTAGATAAACCGATCGGTCACCTGACTGCTATAGTGTCATCGAGAATAGCACTCGAGAAGATACTCTCTAGTACCTGGGTAGTCGGGTAGTACGGCTAAGGGTACGGTCTATCCTTCTTAGTTAGTGCCTTAAGATATTGGGTCAAGTACTATTGTTGGACCCCGCACGTATATCAGAGAGCTATAGCACAGGGCAAACCCTTGTCTGTAGAACCCTTAAATACCTAACCCTTGGGGACAGAAACATAAACAAATTAAAACATACAAGATCTATTGTCGCGCAACTGTGTTCGGGTTGCCAAATCACTACACAGTTCTTCCTGGTTAAGCATTTGGGCATTTCATCACCGCAGTATTCTTCAGACCGGAGTATAATTTTTCAGCAAAATTTTTTACCCCACCCGCCCCTTTTCGGTTCCCTCGTCCTCATGGCCCATACCCGTAGCCAAGACTTGGAAGCTTGCTTCAATACCTTGCAATCTAGTCTCACCGAGACCCAAAAAGAAGTGAAACACCTTAGTGCCAATGTTGCCGCCATCAATACAACCATGCAGTCCTCAATGGAGGCATTCAAACAAGACCTGACCAGCCAGCTTGAATCTGTCTTTTCGTCACTTTGAACCAAGCTTCATATCCCTACAGATAACCCTTCCTCTGACTCACCTCCACATACTAACGGTGAACATTCCTCTCATTCCCATAACTTTCAGAACCATCACTTTCAATGTGACCTACGCCTTCTGCGGGTGGATGTGACCAAATTTGATGGCTCGGACCCCACTGGTTGGGTAACCCAAATGGAACATTATTTCTCTTTATACGACATTACATATGACTTGGCCAAAATCCGGTATGGTGTTCTCCATCTAGATCAAGAACGTTGGCAATGGTGGCAATGGAGAAAAACTTCTCGTCAAGGGTATATTGCTTGGATACACTTTGTGGCAGATATTTATGAACGCTTTGACACTGACACCAACCATTTGGGTCATTTGACAAAGTTAAAACAATTAGGAACAGTGGAAGACTTTATAGCTGCCTTTGAGAGCCTGGATTTTTGGACAGAGGGCATGTTTGATGCCTTTTTCCGAGAGTGTTTTATCAGTGGCCTCAAGGATGAGATTCGAGCCCATGTCCTCATGTCTTGGCCTCAGAGTTGGGTGGAGGCTACTAAAAGAGCTAAAGAAGCACAATAGGTTGTATCTTCTCAAAACCAAAAACCCTCCTTTATCCCTCGCCCTAAACCTGTAAATCCCACTACTCCCTCTGCTCCACTAAAGATCCAAAAATTGACCAGGGTTGAAATGGTTGAATGCCAACTTAAAGGCCTTTTTTATAATTGTGATGACAAATATTTCCCAGGCCACAAGTGTAAGGAACAAAAGATTTTTATGGCCATCTCCGAGAATATTTCAGAAGAGGATGTAGAAACTCCCCTTGTGTCTGAGTCACCTGATTCCACTGACATAACCCCTCCCTCAGACCCTCCCGAAGTAGAACCGGTCATTTCCCTCAATGCTCTCACTGGCTTCTCTGCTCCCCAAACGCTCAAGCTAATCGGTTACAACAAGCATTGGAAGGTCATCATTCTGGTTGATAGTGGCAGCACCCATAATTTTATTGATCGCCACATTACCCAAGAAACTCACTGCTACATCCATGTCATCAATAATTTCCAAATTATGATTGTCAATGGTGGTTCCATGAAATGTGGAGGGCGTTGTGAAAATGTGTGTCTCCAAATTGGTGACTACCACTTGAAATCCCATATGTTTGCTATCGACATGGGAGGTTGTGGCATTGTGTTGGGTGCAGAATGGCTAAGGACGTTGGGTCCCATTCTCATGGATTTTAAGGACTTAACCATGCAATTCAACCAGGAGGGCCACCAATATAAGTTCCAAGGCATCATCGTCGGTTCACCTGAGATCATTAGTTCCCATCGCATAGAAACGCTACTCAAAAAAGGTCATTCTGGTGTTATCGCCCAACTCCATGCCATACAAGCAACAGAGACACCCTTGGTGCCACAAGACCTCCAAGCCATCCTTTCTAAACATCAATTGGTCTTTTCCACTCCCCAAGGACTCCCTCCTTCCTGTGGTGTTCATGATTATTCCATTCCTCTTGTACCCAGAATCCTTCCTCCCAATATTTGTCCGTATCGTCACCCCTTTTCCCAAAAAAATGAAATTGAGAAAATGGTCCAGGAACTCCTTAATGCAGGCGTTATCCACCCTAGTACGATCCCCTACTCTTCTCTTGTGGTCATGGTCCTGAAGAAAGAAGGTTCTTGGCGAATGTGTCCTGACTTCCATGCCCTCAACAAACTTACCATTAAAGACAGATTTCCCATTCCTGTCATTGATAACCTCCTGGATGAATTGAGTGGCACCCAATTCTTTACTAAACTTGATCTTCATTCGGGCTACCACTAGATACGTATGAAAGAGGAAGACATTCCCAAGACTGCCTTTAGAACTCATGAGGGCCACTATGAGTTTTTGGTCATGCCATTTGGCTTGTGTAATGCCCCCTCCACATTCCAAAGCCTCGTGAATCATGTCTTCCATCCTTTTCTCTGCCATTTTGTCTTATTTTTCTTTGATGATATCCTCATCTATAGAAAAACCCATGTGGATCAAGTTCTCCATCTACTCTCTCAGCACCAACATTTCCTAAAACAGTCTAAATGTGCTTTTGGCACCTTAGAAGTAGAATACTTGGGTCATCTGGTTGGCAAGGATGGTGTCAAGGTGGTTCCTAAAAAGATTGAAGGTATGCAAGACTGGACTCACCCAAAGACTCTCAAGAGCTTGCATGGATTTATGGACTTAACAGGGTATTATCACAAGTTTGTTAAGAATTATGGAAAGATTGTAGCACCTCTCACTGCTCTCCTAAAAAAGAACTCTTTCACTTGGAATCCAATCACTGCTCAAGCTTTTCACACCTTGAAGATGGCCATGTGCACCACTCCAATCTTGGCCCTTCCTGATTTCACAAATACCTTTGTTGTTAAGCCCTAATATTGGCTCATTACCCCTTAATTGGGGCATATTATATTAG
>ML782895.1:29874-60989 GCA_009831015.1 Picea engelmannii | reverse complement strand
TGGGTAACACTGTCAGCTCTGGTCACCACGCCAAGGCAGTGTCCTCTGGTCAGACCTTGAAGTAAAAAGAAAGAAAAAGTAATAAATAAAGAAAGAATAAAGGCAATAAGGGGCTTGGAAAGAATTGCATCCATGACAGGTACAACTCGCCTCCTACAAAGGCACCCACGGATAATACCTACCCCTGGTCTTCACTATGTTTGGACATCCTTGGACCATACCACCTCGTATTACATGGCTTGAATGATGTCCTTTGGAAACTTTCCTCTTCTTATGGATGTTGGCCCAATAGGTTACCTTATCTTTTTCTTCAGCTTTGTATAGTAGATCAGTGTAATGTCTTTGAGCTATTAAAGGATATGCTAGGGGTCTTATGCATGTATTTGATAAAATTAATGATGAAATATGATTGACATTGCTATAATCTCGAGGACTAATGATCCCATGGAGGGCGAAGTTTTTGATGTGCAGGGCCATGCCTGACGGACAGGTACCAGTGGACTGGTACACATGGGGAGATGATTAGCTCGGACCTCCATGGGGCTGAAGAGCCCATCAGATGGTTGTTGGGACCCCATCAGGGGCAGAGACAGGACGGTGATATGATGAGTCTTTGCACACGAGGAAAAGAAGGACGTTCCACCCAGGACACTTTGGCTGAGCCCAGCCTAGGGGGGATGACCCACTTCAGATGGAACGTTTTCCTCTTGATGGACAGGGTGTCACCCATGAGATTTGGACGTCATCTTGAGCCTGTGGCAGTTTGATGGATTATCGGCACGTGTGGCAGCTTAGAGGAGCCCTAAAAGGGCTAACCCCTGACTTCTGGATGCTGGACTAGCCCAAAAAGGGCCAACGTCTCCCTCAGAAGGGCTTGACATCCCACCTTTTGCTCATTTTGTGTCTTTTACTTAGCAGTTAATGTAAAAACAGTATAATTTTTTGTAGTCAGCCTTGTCAGCTGTTTTAATGACCTAATTTTTAAATTAGAGGTCATTGGATGATATATATTGAGGATGTTTTTCCCTCATTTGGAGAGAACACAACTCACTCTCTTGTGAGATCTGATTTCTTGCGCCCTACTAGGGTAACTTTGGTGTTTAAGTGAGGCACACTTGCTATTGGAGGATTTTTCTTGGCATTTATGGCATTTCTCTCAAGGAAGGTTTACAACTAGGGTTTGCTTGTGCTTTTCTTCATAACATGTAAGTGAATTTTCATGCAAAACTTCTTAAATGAATGGTTGTAGGTATAATTTCTTACATTTGCTTATTGTATTGTTGATTTAAAACCCTAGGTAACAAGCACACAAGTAGGTTATTGTTACATGTCCCCTTGTTGAGAAATATTTTTCAGCCATTGAAGAAAAGAGATAGAATCTAGCCGTTGCTACACTTATTTTCTTTCTTCTGAGCTAGGTTGAAGTCTATAAGTTGAAAAGAGGAGACGTCTTAGGCCTAGATTGCCTACACCTAGGGTTTCACTTTCTAGGGTTTGAAAGCCTTGTCATTGCAACACTTTCTCCCTTAGATTTATGCTTTAAGCTAGTCGTTTTGCCAAGTCAATTTAGAGAAGGAGGAAAGAGCACAAGGCCTTGCTTAAGCAACACCAGAGTGAGCCTCTTTCCCCTAGGGTTTTGATTCTAGGGCCCTGCCTTTGCAGCACCATAGAACCCTACCTTCTAGTCTCTGAGTTATTATCCTCTCGAGACCTTGTGCCCTTATTTTTGACTCCATATACCCTAAGGCACTGATTTTATCTCCAACGTTGAAGCTTTAGTGTACAAAACTACCTTTAAAACTTTAATTTCTGAAACCCTAACTAACATTGCTAACCCTAACCTAGGCTGACATCATAGTTGGTTATTTTTGACACAGCTACCTCTTGACTTTTATAAGCAATTGAGTGATGATCTAAAGCATTTATTGATTAATGTGTTGATTGAATATACTGTTGGCTTTGACATCTTGATAGTTATTGATGAATTAATGCTCTTTCCATAGATAATTAGCAAAACGTTGATCTCATCAATATCTTTTGCTTTATATTGCTTAGATTATATCAGATGGTCATATGAAGTGCTAACCCTTTGTATATAGCATGCATACATATTTTTCTATTATTGCTTTGTTACGGGCAGGTGTTCTCATTTGGGACTATACTTCATTATTGGCTGATCAGCCGGACCTTCTGATTTTGGTGGTAACCTGTGAGGGGGATACTTTAACTCTAAATCTTATATCTTAGCCTCTTCAAAACTCCAGGTTACCGAGGACATCTCCCCTGGGCTAACCTCCCTAAATAGAAAGAACCTTCCCATTGTGGTGACATTGGGTGGGGAAGGTTCATGTTTCGCCAGTTTGACCTTTATCCTTTAGCCATTCAACCTAAACTACAAACTGTGCGATAACAACTCTAATCGACGTTTTTTTAACTTGGCAATGTCCATTGGATCCACATTGGGATGAATTGGTCCATTCAAAATGCGTACTCCTCGACTAGACCTTTCTGATGGGGTATCGAGCTCCCCAAACAGAGATCATATGCAAAAGTTGCACCCTCGGGAAGTTGACATATCAACTATCCCCATCAGGGCCCACAAACCTTTTGGTGTTTCATCTTTCGGGGTTATGGTTTTGGATGTTTAGGGTTTTATCATTTGTGCTTTATGTTAAAAAGGCCTTTGTAGCCTCATTGTAATCAACTTCCTGTGAATGAACATAGCCGACACGTCTCTCTTCAAAGATAAGCTGCCACCATTCTAGCTAGCTTGTGTGCTTTGCATTTTACAATCTTTTGTATCCCAGACAGTCATTAATAAAATATGAGTTTCAATGTATTATAACTATGTTCCTTACTATATCTCTGTGTATCTCATTGTTATATCTATGTTATATTTCAACCTTCATGTTGTTCTCAAAATAATCCGGATCAATTTGTGAATTTATTTATATCTAGTTTAAGGTGTATTTTTTTGGGTTGTTATGATAACATTGCTATTTGAGTGTGAATGTTTTTAGAGTTTGGCATAATTGCTATAACTTTTTGGTATGTAGGGGTTTTGAAATATCCTACATAGTTTATTCCAAAAAGTTATAGAAAATATTATTATTTATTAGAATATTAATGTTAATAAGCATTTTGATGTTATATTATTAATTTATTTATATTTATAATTATTATCCATATAATATTTATAATAATTACAAGTTTGATCAATTTAAGGGGTTAACTTAAATGGTTGTCATCATTATTGTTAGGTATTTGTTTAGTTTCTTGTATGTGGAATGTGATATAATAAATTCTCAACATGTTTATTATATCTTTTAAAGACCTTATTGATTATTTGAAAACATTGCATTTTTCATTGTAGTTGATTCACTTTTTTGGTACATTCTCCTATATATTATCGTTGCTAACCGTTAGCTATTTTTATTGTTTTTATACTCCGAGCCCCATGATATAAGTTTTTTTTCCAACGAGAAATTAACTCGATTTATATTAGAGATATAAATCATTTACATCACAAGCAGCCATTACAATTCGTCCCGGAGACCCAGCCGGATTTGACCTCAAGACCTCCTCCCAACACTTGGAGAAAGGTACTTGTCATTACCAGCCGCGCTGTCTCACGGGACTAGCCCCATGATATAAGTTAATATTCTTCTTGAAGAGATCATGTGGTGCTCATTGAGCTGACATGCAATATGCAAATTCCCGCTATCAAACACTATACATCAATATCATTTTCTTTGCTCATATTGTCATTTTATCTACTTAAGTTAAACATTTTAAGGACATTGTTGCTCTGTGGCTCTTGTTATATATGGTTCTTGTTATATATGTGTACACATATATACATAGACATATATACATATACACATATGCATTTACATATACACATATGCATATATATACACACACACACATATATGATGATGATGATAATGAATAACGTTCATTAAGACCAAATTGGTATATCAGACCTTAATGGGGTAAGTGATTACTTGTGATTCTTTAGAATTTTGTTTCTGTGCTTGAAAAGCATTAGGAGAAGCTTTCCAACATCACCATAATTTTGTTGAGTTAAGATGTTAGGAAGGTTGATAGTGTGACAAATATTTTGAAAATGAGATCTAATGTAGGTATAGGTTGGACAATCTAAGAGAAAGTGTTTTTCATCTTCAACCTTCTTAGTGTTACAAAGGTGACACACTCTTTCATCCCATGGAGTTTTAGGAATTGACTAACGCCCAGTTTCACTATGGAGCTCGTGAGAATTTGTTCTTATCTTAGCAAAGCTTATTTTTTTCTTTACACTTGTTAAAACAAATAGATAATTTTGATCTTCTAGATTAGGGTTGATTGCATCCTTATAATACCTTAATTTTCTTGTTTCCTCTAACTCTTTATCACACCACTATAGAGAGAGAAAAAAACTCATAAAGAAACATCTACTTAATATTTGTCATCATGAACATTATTTTCTTGGGATTAATTTGTGAATTTATTTATATCTAATTAATGATATATTTTTTGGGTTGTTATGATAATATTTTATTGTAAATGTTTTCATAGTTACTCATAACGAGTTTTGAAACATCCTACACAATTTATTTCAAAAAGTTATAAAAAATATGGTTATTTATTAGCTTATTACTGTTAATAAGCATTTTGATGTCATATTATTAGTTTATTTTTATTTATAATTATTATCCATATAGAATATTTATAATAATTACAAATTTAATTAATTTAAAGAGTTAGTTTAAATAGTTGTCATCATTTTTGTTAAGTATTTGGTTAGTTTCTTGTAGAAGGTTCTCTATTCAAATCCTTTTAGGTGAAGTGCTTTAGAGATCTCATTTTAATTTTTTTTATTTTATTTTAAAATTTAAATTACTTAATTTTATTAAAAATATTAACATAAAAAAATTTCAAATAAAATAAAATAAAACTAATAACAATATGACAATCATTTTTGTTATAAAAATATTTCATCCTATTAACAACTATACATTAAAAAAAATGACAGCTCTACATCAAAAGTATCCCCTAGTTTAAAGAGACAACCTTCACTTATGAAAGAAACCATTCAACCAATAAAAATAAATAAATAAATCTACACAAAATTTCCTATATTTAACCATAAAACCTAAACTATATTATAATTAGTCTTTCATTACTTGAAGATCTTATCACAATTAATAAATCAGTTAGAAAAGATGTATATGTATGTTAAATTAATAAATTATTAGAAAAGATGTATATGTACGTTAAATTAATAAAAAAAAAATCATAATAACATATAGCTTTACGATTTCATTATCTATTAATATAATTATTATTTTTAATTATTAAGAGCTCTTAATTATTAAGAGTTGAATATTAAAATTGTTATACAATAATAAAACTTAAGAAAAAATAGAGATTTGGTGTGGAATAAATGTTTTTTTTTTACAATTTATTATTATTAAAATTAAAAATAATAATAACATATAATATATACGATGAATCAAACCATATAATTAAAAAATATTAATTTATCAAAATCCATGGTTTCATTTATAAATAAAATAATATTTTTTAAATTTCTTTTAAAAGATTACAAATTTTATAAAAAAAATAATATTTTTTAAATTTCTTTTAAAAGATTACAAATTTTATAAAACATTTTTATTTTGCATTTTCTTTCCACATTAATAATTTCCTTCATCCCCTCCCCCGGATGGGGTGTTAACGGGACCATCGTGTGCATGGATAGGTGGGCGAACACCTAGCCACAACCTAATCGACATCACATCACCGCATCCCACACTCACTCCAGGCATTTAATCCATGCATTCAACTTATTGATTGGCGTACCCCTACATTCATTTTTGCACAGAGTCATTTATGGCAATGACGCTCCAGCTCGCAGGGGTTGTAAATGCGTTGGGCTGGCCTCCTAACCAGTCCCATCGTAAGCCTCAGATCTATGGTTTTTGTTCCGTGACGTTGAAACTCATGGCTCATTCGCATTATTGGCCTCTCGCTCCTTGCAGTCATACACTAGTCCAAGATTCTCTTCGTCTCTGGTTCAAGCTTATCCTTCCGCTTCGAGCTCTTCACTCCACTCCACCTTTGGTTCATTTCCTCCCCTCCTCTCCTGGTCTTATTCCCGATGTCGTGACATCAAGGTAAGTCAAACCGTGAGGTGGCTTGGTATGCTGCGAGAGGCCGAGGCTCGTGGGGTCGTGGTAGGTAAGCTCCTCATAACTTGCCTTGGGCTCTTGTCTGCACCTCCACTCCGGAACTCCCTCCTGACCCTATCCGTGCCTCCACTCCAAAATTCCCTCCTAACCGTGCCACCACTCTGAAACTCCCTCCTTTGTCCTCTCCGTGGGCATGCAGAGTCGATTGGTTTGATAGCTCTGGAAATTCCATCGGTTTTGCACCTAAGCTCAGCCTAGAGTCGCCGCCCATTCACCAGTCTCCACCCCGTCCCCCCCCTCCCTCCGCTCCCCCTAGTCTGACCGCCCCTCTCTCCTCTTCCTCCTCCCCTCTCCCTTCTTCCGCCTCCCCCCCTTCTTCTTCTGATGCTCCACCACCCCCTTCGCCTCCTCTTGCATGTTCTCGGTGCGATGGGCTTGGGAATTTGAAGAATTCTCTGGATTTTATCCAGAGCTCAGTCATGGATGTCAAGTGCGGCATCAAGGAGTTGTTGAACAGGGATGAACGCCGAGTTCGTCACGAGGAGCAACTGAAGTCTCTTCTTCGTGCTCTTCGGCATACCACCCCGGACATAGGGATTCCGGACAAGGACATTGTGCAGAACCAACATAAAGAACAGATCCCTGACCCCAGCTCCGGATGATCCCAACGTTCTCAGGTTTCTCTGGTTTTTTTATGTTTCTAGACAGATTAGTTTACTGGTTTCCAGCCCTGCGTGGCATCCTAGCTTCTAGGCTTAGCACAATTTTATTTTTTACAGCTTTTGATAATTGCATGGACAATTAGGAACTCTACGACCATGTGGCAGCATTGGTTTCCCACCAAAACAATGCTGCCACGATCTCTCGAGCTATTCTAACAACTGTAACTTTTACTCTTTAGCAAACTTCAATATATTTTTTTCTAATTTACACCCCCGAGAAAAAAAAATAAAAATAAAAAAAAATAAAATAAAATAAAATAAAATAAAATAAAATAAAATAAAAAATAAAAAATAAAATAAAATTCCTTCATCCCCTCATAACTCAAAATTTTCATTTACTTACAAAAATCACCATGACACATGACAAACACTTATACATTCAATGATATGACAATTAATAGACACGACAAATAATGTTTTAGGTCATCCTATCACCAAAAGACTTCTCTTGGGTGCACAAGTCAATTGAAATTTGAATTAAAAGATTAAAGTTTATGGGAGTGGGCCAAGTTTTCCTTAAAGTCATGTAAAATGCAAACTTTCCGATTTTTCATTTTTAAATATAAATTATTTAATTTTATTGAAAACATTAACTTAAAGTAATTTTAAAGAAAACTAAAAAAATATTAAAATAAACAATTTTTAATATATAAATAATGGATTACAACATTATATAAATAATAATTTATTTAATTTTATTAAAAACATTAACTTAAAGTAATTTTAAAGAAAACTAAAAAAATATTAAAATAAAATAATTTTTAAAATATAAATAATGGATTATAACATTATATAAATAATAACAATTATATATTAAATACAAATCCCAAATATACATCAAATACAATTGGCAAATTTAAAAAAGACAACATTTAATTAATTTATTTTTATTTTTAATAAATAGAAAAGGATTATTATTATATAAAAATGGTTCTGAAAGATGCATTCAAAATTTCAAGAAAATTTATCTGGATACTTAAATTTGTACAAGTTAATTGAGATTATTTATATGTTTTAAGTAAGATTTTCATACATTTTTGTGATAACAATTTTAACAAATTGGTTAAGAAGCACAATTATATGAAAATACATTTAGTACTAGATTAAAGTGTCAGTTTGAACCTCCTTCCCTTTCACAGAGAAAAGAGGGCCTTGTTCTTCAACTTCCATGGGGTCGAGTGGATGATCCTCAAAATCTTCTCTGGAGATAAGATGAAAGGGATTGGCGGATTTGAGATTGTTGGATGCCTTGGAAACACAATCCAATTGTTGAGGTATGATCATAATGCAAAGCTATTGCCATTCAACCTCTAAGGCATCAATCCTCTACATATGAACTTGGAGCATTTGCATTATGTTTGCCACACTTCCAGTTAAGACTCGTTCCAATTCTAGAAAATTCTTGTAGATGCCATGGAGGGTTTGGTTGGTTCCCTGGAGTGTATCTTCGTGTCGATGAAGAATTTTCTTTACTTCTCTACCATCAATGTCACTGATTCTATCTACAGGACAGTCTTGCACAGAGTAAAAAACTGATGTTATGAACATAATATATAATAATAAGTATAAATACATCATAAATAGTTAATGAATAATAATGAAGAGACACCTTCCCAGTGAAAGGTCATGTCTCTTCATAGAAGGGGACCCCTGCATGGGTATATAAGGCCCTCATTCTTATTGTACTCATCATCTCATATTCATATAATATATTATCCTTTATGGATTATAACATGTTGTCCTACATACATTGGGTATTTACCTGGTGAATCGGCTTGGTTCACCACAGTGGTATCAGAGCTTTGTCTCGATCTGACTTTTGGCCACAAACAAAGTTTCTCTAAATTTTTTGGTCCTTGACCATTCGAAGTCTAAAATTTCCGTTGCATAATACAATATTGAAGAAAAATAAACTACTACCCAAAAAAAATAAAAAAATAAAGTAAAGAGATTACTTCCACCTTGCATATTGAAAAGAAAGAAAGTGTAAAAGAATGGTTTAAACTACCACAAAATTTCAAGTAAATTCAAGCTTTCTTACTTCAACACAAGAATTAAATATCTCAAGATTTTTTTGAACAAGAAGTTTTTTTACCATACAAAAAAAAAACAAACAAATATTATTTTGTACAACATTTTTTCATACGATTTTAAGTGCTTTAACTCTACAATTGTCATAGAAGTAAAAGGGTAAATTGACACCGTTAAAAACAAAAAGTCGCGACTTTTGTTAAAACAAAACAGAAAGGGAAAAAAATTAATTAACTTCTACGTTATATTAATTTTAAGAAGTAAAGAATATATGGTGAAAAATATAAAAGGAGGATATATAATAAAAAAGTCAAAAGTTTTAATTAAAAAAAAGAAGGTTGTTTTTAAAGTTCACAATTTCTATGAGTTAAAGAATGAGTATAACTAAAAGAGTTCTTTTGGAAAGTGTGAAGATAATATTAAATTATTTGTCATTAATTACCAAGGAAAAAAAAAGAGATTAAGTGAATATAAAATTACTTTTGGTAAAGTATAAGAAAATATTCAAAGTTTTTAAACTCTCTATATAAAAAGAATAATTATCAAGGATTATTTTCTTAAAAGAGTATAAAGGAATATTAGAGGAAGATATAATTTTATTTATTTTTGGTAATTCTAAACCTTTTTAACTTGGCGAGGGATTGCCTTGCTAAGATGCCACAATCCAGGGGCATCTAATCCGTCAAAGTCACCCGGGGATCACACTCGGTCTGGACTGCACCAACCCTTAACATGGTTGGATTTGAGGTGTCCCTAGGGGTTTCGAACCAATGACTTTCACTTATGGAGTGCCTTAACAACGCACTCCCTCACCGACAGCTCTAGACCTCGGGGACTAGAGGAAGATATCAATTAAGTCAAGAAGATTAAGTCTTACCATTATTAAAGGGATATTATAATAATTATAAGGTCAATTCAAATTAAAAAAAATGGATTTTAAGGAAGGAATATTTTCTGGTAAAAATCATCTAACTAGATGCATCAGATTATTAACATTTAAAGGAAATATTAAAGAAAAAGAAGTTAGCATCCACATTTGCCCAGATAAAAAGAAAAATTACATGAGTATGGATTTGGTGAATCAATTAATAATTCCAAAGACAAATGTAATCGAAACAAAAGACTTGTTTTTGGCAATAAATATGACATCAAGGACTTACCGTTGACACTCAAAGATTATAAACTCGTATTGAATTTCGAGGTTACAACTATATATGAAAAAGAGGTTGATATAATCCTCGACTCGACTTGGTTAGAGACATTGGGTAGCTTAATATTAAACCTTGATCATAAAAAAAAATAATGTTTTCCTACAAGAACAAAAAATAAAATCACATGACATCTCAGTGAAGTCAGATTCAATATCTACATCAAAAGATCTTGATCACATCTCCAAAATATTACTGTCAGACAAACAACAATCAATACTTGAGATCCAAAAAGAATGTGACAAAATCGTCATAGACAAAGACACAAAAAATTGTCGCATAAAATCCCATAATCAAAGTTTACGCACCCAGATTAAGAAGATAAAGAGTGATAAGAAGACTATACAAGACAACTTAGAACAACTTACCAATAAGGAATCATTGGTGGATAAAGAGACAATGGTTGAACCTATGGAGATAGAGAAATATTCAAATGAAAAAAAACTGATTATGGATAAGGGAATTAAAACAGACCCAGTCAACCTTACAACCCAAAAGTTTGCAAATTCAGTTGACATAAAGAGGTCTTCACATATCCAAGTAGAATCAAGCCAGAGCTATGAAGAAGACTCAATTCCAAAAGATAATCAAGAAGAAGCTATAAGTACACGAAGTAAAGATTAGATTGTAAGGATGCCTTATAAACATCCTAATCACAAAAATCGATACTTCAACCAGTCAAGGTATCCACATAAACAAATGACGGATATGTAAAAAATTATTACCTCCATTACAAATGATGCTCAAGGTAGAAGTTATTAGGAGAGTCAAAATACATCAAATTTTCTACAAGAACCCTATAAAAGCCTAGTTTTGCAGAAGATCGATTTAGGGTAGGCAGACTCCCTTATAGTTCGACGGTTCTACTCAACGCTTAGAAGATCCTATTGTTTCAAGTCCTCAACGATCACTGATTCAAGAATAAAGAATAAGGAGACAATATTACAAGCCGGAGCAAGATATAAGTCTTCCATAAAGTATGCTTTGAGGACAAAACATTTTTAAGGGGAAGGCAATGTTATGAACATAATATATAATAATAAGTATAAATACATCATAAATAGTTAATGAATAATAATGAAGAGACACCATCTCAATGAAAGGTCACGTCTCTTCACGAAAGGGCACCCCTGCGTGGGTATATAAGGCCCTCATTTTTATTGTACTCATCGTCTCATATTCATATACATTATTATTTAATATATTATCCTTTATGGATTATAACATGTTGTCCTACCTACATTGGGTATTTACCTGGTGAACTGGCTTGGTTCACCACAACTAACCACTGGAAACTTAGTTCCCCCCTCCCCAAAGTTCCCAGCAACACCAATAGAGAATATAAACCCACTCCAACTCTATTGAAAATTAAAATGAAAAGATTTCCTTGACAACTTAATATAGGAAAAGCAATGGGAGTGGTAAAGGAAGCATACAATTGAATGACCTAAAAGTTACTAAACCAATACAAAGAGACCGATAACAATCAAATAGCTTGACTACTTTCTCACTGTGAATCACTGTTCCTCCACTCCCCATACACTCTAGCACCATGATTCCTATATTTCCAGACAACCATTACTCCAAGACATTTAAACCAGTCCCACCAAGGCCGAATAACACTCCTTTCTATCGAGCAAAGAATGCAGAGACTCACCTCCATCGAGGGATTAATCCCATATTTCTATGCATGCCCACACAAACTACATTCAATAATCGCTCAAACTTGCCATTAGTTCAAGCGTGCGAGTGTAAATAGCCCGATATCTTATCCTCCCTGACATGTGCTTTACATGCTTGTCATAAAAAATCGTGTGCAAATGGCAACATTTATGGCTAGGGGATGTGAGAGGATGACATCACCCCAATTTTTATCAAGGTTTTGGCATTCAAGCGAGATGTTAATTTTGCTCAATGGTCTTCCAAACTATTAAGCTCATGCTTTATGTAAAAAAATGAGATTCCATCGAATCAAGAGGCCAATCATCTAATCCTCAAGATTTGAGATCTTAAAGTATTGTTTTCCCACTTCGTTTTGACTAACCATGACATTTATTATAAGCATCGAATCGCCCAACACCAAAAGATTTTGGATTCCTATCTCCTTTGCGAGGCTCAAACCCATCCACAAAGAGTAGACCTTGGTGATGTTATTGGAAACATTTCCTAACCCCCATGCATAATACACTAGTCTTTTTCCTTCAGGATCAAAGATATTCCCACCCGCTCTTGTTGCCATTGACATCATTTAATTTATGAAAGACACCATTCCTATAATATAAAAAACGTTTACAATTTTTTCTTTCTTTCTTTTTACATTTAACTTTAGAACTTAAACCATAATTCTGTTACTTAAATGATATGATCCCACATTTTTTCTTTCTTTTTACATTTAACTCTAAAACTTAAACCATAAATCTACATTTTTTCTTTCTTTTTACATTTAACTCTAAAACTTAAACCATAAATACACATTTTTTCTTTCTTTTTACATTTAACTCTAAAACTTAAACCATAAATCTACATTTTTTCTTTCTTTTTACATTTAACTCTAAAACTTAAACCATAAATCTATTACTTAAATGATATCATCACAAGTTTGTGAGAATAATTCTTTTTCTAAGATTTCATTCATATTAATATAAACATTACTTTAATTATTAATAATTAAAGTTTTAAAATCTTATATAATAAGAAAAATAAGAAAATGATGTAGATATGGATTAAATGGGTTGAAATGAGTTTTTTTTTTAATAGTGGATTGATTTTTACAATTATTTTGGTATAGATTTTTAAAGAGTTATAGACCATCTAGTGATTGCCATTTTGGGACACAAAGTACTTACAATAGGTATTAGTGGATTTGAACTTGCAACCTTTCAAAATTTGAGAAAGAGAGAAAATTTATGAGTTTAAACTTGCAACCTTTTGAAGTTTGAGGACAAGAAGAAACTTGAATTAATACCTTAGCTATAAGAAAAATCCTTTTGCAAGTTATCACCACTTAATGACTCTAAAAAAGAGCGAAGAAACATACAATTTGAATATAGAAAAGAAGACAATTTTCAATTAAATAAGAGAAAGCAAGTTAATTGGTTTTATTAGAAACTTCATAAACCACAAATCAATATATTCAATAAAAAAAAATGAAAAATTAAAAAAAACTCAAACTAATAAATTTAAAAATATAATATTTATTTCTAAATATTATAAAACAACTAAATCAAAATATAATTTTAATTAAACAAAATTCCTAATTAAAAAACCTAAATTTAAACGAAATAAATAATATATATTTTTTTACTTATAAATATCAATAAGTAAAATTACTCATAAAAATAGTGTTATGTGACATACAATTACATATTGTTAAACACAAGTTGTTTATAGTGCAAAGTTATTCCAAGATTATTATTTTGCATCATTACATGTGATTTGCATCTTATTTGATTCGATTATGAGAAAAATCATTCTCATAAAATCACAACAATAAAAAATAATTCATAAATTAATTATGGACTTTTTCCAAAGATGTAGACCTCCAAACCAAAAAGAGAACATGAATGTCTAAGAAGCACAGGTTATATTCACACATCCCAAGCTTTCGCCTACTCAAAATAAAAAATTAACAAAAAGAGAACATGAATGTCTAAGAAGCACAGGTTATATTCACACATCCCAAGCTTTGGCCTACTCAAAATAAAAAAATAAAACGATCAACTCAAAATCCTAAAAAATAAAACGATCAAAAAGTGGAAAATCAGACAAATAAAACCATCAAAAGGTGGAATCGTCCATGTGACCTTACCTCCATGTCATATATTATTAAAAAACAAGGTGTGGAAACTTGATAAAAACTGTGGCGATGCTATCCTGTCCTCACATGACTTTGACCGGGCGTGATGGTTTTTTGGGCACTTCAACAGTCGGAAGGGAAAATACGTCGGTTAGAAAACGATGGAGGAAGCACGGGCGAGACATTATAATGTCTTGCATCGACAGTTTCCACTCTGCTATTTTAAGTAAAATCACGCAGTTGCTCCCTTTGTCTTTCAAGGCGTTTCTACTGTACCTCGCAGAGCCGCTGGAAGGCTCAGCTAGGGTAATAGATAGGGTCTTCACAGGTAATTTTCTGGTCTTCAGCTTTGGCTAAGTTATACGAATCTTCAATTCTAAAGGTGATCTCAAGATCTGGAAGAATAAGGATTACTAGTTCTGCACCTTTCTTTTGCATATACCCATATGCAACTGGGCTTAATTTGATAGACTGTTGAATTCATTAAGCGACCCTTGAAACCCTCGTAAATTGCTTCAGATTTTATCATGGCGGTGAACAATAGGTCTTCTGCTGGATTTCCCGCACACCCAAATTAAGAAATTTTGCTGGGTGTAGCATAGGTGAAGATTATTAGGTAAATTGGTGAATTTTTGCCCCAAAACCCAGGAGAAAGTGTGTGTTGGAATGGAAGGGTTAGGGGATGGTTATGAGGCATTTGTAGGGCGTTTGAAGATGGACATGGCCACAGCCAATGCACCCAAGAACACTACAGGGAATTCACTTGGTAATCCTTCTCAGTCACAGCAAGTGCAGCAAAGGTATGTAGGTTACCCATCTTCTACCAATGCATTCACATTAACTAGGGAAGCAAAGCCAGCTTTATCGGACTCTTCGGCGAATTCAATGGTCATGGATGTGACTATGCAAGAACCTGTGAGCTCCTCTGGTGCTGTCGGTGTTACAGAGCCCCGGAATCTAGGCCCTTCACAGAATTTCAGTACCGATGTTAGTAGGATGCCGGATGTTCCACCCCGGAGAGGAGGCCATCGCAGGGCTCAGTCGGAAATTGCGTTTCGTCTGCCAGACGATATCATGTTTGATGGTGATCTTGGTTTTTCTGGTTTTGACATGCCCACGGTCTCTGATGACGCAACTGAGGCCGAAGATCTGATTTCCATGTACATGGATATGGAGAAATTGACTTCCTTCGGGGAGCCGTTGAATGCTGTGGCGGGAGAAGGATCGAAGCTACCCTTGGGTGCTGATACTAATCGAGCTCCACATCATTCAAGAAGTCTTTCTGTCGATGCCGTGTTTTCTGGATTGGAAAGTGACCTGGAAGGTACGAGGGGGAACCTTGGTTCTGCAGGGCCTAGTCGGCCTCGTCATCGTCATAGCAATTCCATGGATGGTTCATCTTCCTTGCAAATAAATCAACTGTCCTCAGAGTCATTAGAGACCAAGAAGGCGATGGCAGCAAAAAAGCTCCAAGAACTTGCACTTATTGATCCTAAACGAGCCAAGAGGTATGCTTTTAACACTCTCCAAGTCCCCGGTTTTTAGTTGGAATCCTGTAGCCGACAGTGTGAAATTAAACTCCATTGATTGCATAGGACAATGGAACTCACTTTGAAACCTATCAGTGGATTTCAGTTCAGTGAGGCCTGCCGATAGTAGACATATATTTCTTTCTTCACTCCATTTGTGTGAAAATAAACTCCACTGATTGCATAGCATGGAACTCGCCTTGAAACCTATCAGTGGATTTCATTTCAGTGAGGCATGCCGATAGTAGATGGATATTTCTTTCTTCCTTCCATTTGTGTGAAAATAAACTCCACTGATTGCATAACATGAAACTCACCTTGAAACCTATCAAAGGATCTCAATTCAGTGAGGCCTGCCAAGAGTAGATGGATATTTCTTTCTTCAGTTCATTTGTTTCCCAATGGGAAATGTTATTGTAGTCATCAAGGTACCGCTCTGAAATGTTGGGTTACTTGGTGTGAAGCAATTGAACTTTATCTAAAGGTTTTGGATATAATTTTCGATGCAGGATATTGGCGAATCGACAATCAGCTGTACGATCAAAAGAGAGAAAGATGCGTTATATATCAGAGTTAGAAAGAAGAGTTCAAACACTGCAGACGGAAGCAACTACTCTTTCAGCTCAGCTTACAATGTTACAGGTGGGAACATGTAGTTTGTCATTTTTATCATTTTTCCATATAACTTTCATAGCTTGCAACCTAATTGCCTTTTAGCATCGTTAATAGACTCTTCAAGACATGTGAAGTAGTATGATTTTGCCTCATATAGTTGTCCACAATAAATGATCTCTAGCTTCACGTGGTTGATTAGATTTTGTTCTTTTTATTTTGATATGATTCTTGGCATTGTTAATGTCCTCTGGCTTGGGCGACTGACTATAGTTTATTTTCACAAGTTTTTGTTAGCAGTTTTACTCCAACATGTCTTGATACAAACACGATTTCTCCTTATTTGATTGATGCTACCCTACCTGATTGAAGCTCCTCTCATATCCTACGTGGTGAAAAGCCCTCTGCATTTCAACATGGTTCCCATGCATTGGATAATGGTTTTTCCTTCTGCATGGCTTCTCATTTTTTTGGTCCGTAAGAAGTCCTTAAATTTATTGAGTTTAATGCATTCTCTCTTTCTTTTCTGTTTTCGTGAACCAGTAATTCATGAACTAATGCGGATAAGAAATATACATTTCTAAACAAGTGAGATGTAATTTGAGCATATTTTTGAGTCAACTCAAAACAGAAAGGGGTTAGTTACCTAAACTGTTTTCACTTTCAGTCTCATGTTTGTTATTGTTGTATACCCCTCTCCCTGGCATATGAGTTGAGTTGCATCCATTCAGTGAAAGAATGTTTTGGTCTCTTGCCTTCTGTATAAGCCATAAACCATTTGAGTGTAGATTGTAAGGGATACTGATACATTTTAATATCAAAAGCTTTTCGTTTGTAACAAAACTTCTATTTCAGAAATCTAACTGATGTCTTTGAGTTTTTTAAGTAAGCTTCTTCATGAGCTTGGGAGTAAAATGTGCTAGTTACATGTCTGAATTCTGTGTAAAGGGCTCAGAGAAGGTTACATACAAGAACAATAGAGAGGGTTTTATGCAGATTACTTGTATATTGATCATCCATATAGATAACAGTTAAAACTATACATGTTACCTCTAGTGTACCATTTCTACAGAACCATGAGTCCTACTACTTTGTGATACTACTGTTAATTATAACTGTCTAGTGCTTGGAACCATTACTATTTTGCATAGTCTAGTTGGTGCAGTTACTACTTATTTCTAGTTGCATTGCTTGATAGCATAAACAATGTAGCTTTCTGTTTCCTGATTGATATGTTTCAGTCTTGCATTGATTTGGGTTTCTTCTAATTTCACTAATGCCAGTCTAGTCTGGTTATCATGGTCCTGATTGTATTGCCAATAAAAACAGGACTAAAATGTGGTTGTCTTAGGAATTGCTATTGGGTTTATTTGATTGTGGCATAAACTTGTGCAAACCATCAGAAGCTGGGAAATATGCTCTGAATCCAGAATTTCTAGTTAAAAACAACATTAAGTTACTTGTTGCTGTGTGATCTGTTCCTATTTAAGATTGATATAGACAAGTTGACTTGATGCCTTAAAGCCTATAAGTTTCTGTCTCGATAAATTCAAAATCAAATACATGATTGGTATTAGTCCAGAATATTGGGAGCTCGTTTCCCTATTGCTCTGTATGCTTATGATAACTTGATATTGTTTATAGCCCAGGGTTTAGCTCAACCTGTTGTTGCCAATGTTGTTGGGCATGTGGCTAGTTCCATGCCAGTCTCTAGCAGGTGCCTGGTTCGAGTTCCCCTGAGTGTGGTGCAGTAGTCTACACCAACAGGTTTATAAGGGATGCCATCTAAAAATGTGGGGAAACATCCCTTGGGTTTCCCAACGATGTTTTCCTTTGAAAAAAACTTGATATCCTTTATGTTAGCTGTTAGTTATATCTGAACACATTTGATCTAAACTTGTAATTGTGCTAGAATAAGACTGAAAGACTACTTGCATCGACTGTGCAGTGTGGATGCATTTTTATCTGTTTCACAGAATTCTGATGTGCATATCATGGGAAGAATGGATATTTATTTCTAAAAATGTTTTGTGCAGAGAGATACAACAGGGCTAACCACCGAGAACAATGAACTGAAGCTGCGACTGCAGTCTATGGAGCAACAAGCACAACTTCGGGATGGTATGATTAATTACAAAGTTTTTAGTGTATATTGCCAATATTCTTGTACTGCCTCGAGGATTTGCCCTTAAGAAAGTAACATGATAAATTACAACAAACAGTTGCTTCATTACTTGGACTTATGGTTATAGGTTAAGAGGATAAACGAGTCATTTTAAGAGTTGATGAGAGACAAAGAAACATTATAGATTATATAAATATCCCTTGAAGCAAGTTTTCAATTACATGGTAATGCATGCATGTCAAACACATCCATTATTGCATGAAGGAAACATCTTCGGACTCGGGATTGCTCAACTTTTTGAGACTTACAAAAAAACACACTTGAGCCCCAACTAATGTCAGTGACACAATTAGTTTGCATTCAAGAGACATTCTATGCTTTGACAATTATTGACCTTAAAATCAAAGTGCAGTTCAAGAGACATTCTAGGCTGAGAACTTTGATTTTAAGCTCCAGGATTTGTTGAGCTTATTTTCTATGGTAGCTTCTCTGATAATCCAACTATAATCATAGAGGGGTATTATGGTGAAAGAGGTAGTTCCATACCTAGTCCTTTTACCAATTGCTTGTGGAAATTATGTCCATCTTAAAGTGAACACCGTCTGGAATATCTCCTGGATTTTTCTTTAATGACCAGCCTATTACAGTTAGAGAGCTTAACAAATTGTTTAATGTTAACCCTCCTTGGGGTTCCATATAGGTCATTTATGGTTCTAATGCCCTTCTTATAAAAGTCTTATATCATTAGACGATGGTATATCTCCTAAGGATTTGCACACTCCATGCTAGCATGGTGCCCACCATAAAGATTGGTTGCTAAAAGAAATGGCAGAGTGGATTTACTGCCCATTCCATTTGAGAAATAGTTTATAATCCTCCCAGACATTTTGAATAATTTGAAGCACGAAGAACCCTTGAATTTTGATGAGTGTTGGGGTAACTAGCAAGTCATGAAATTCTAATCCTTTCCCACATTTTCCCACACAACTCACTATGTGGCTCAACTTTTGATATAAAGGAAATCAAGTTGCTCTGATAAACTCATTGGGTGTAGTGTTGCTCTCTGAAGCTTAACATCAAACTTTCAAAGACACCAATATCCCCAAAGTCCTTGGCAATGCATCAAACCTCCCTTTGCACATGGTGGAGGCCTTTTTGTGATCAACATTGGCCCACAGAAAATAAATAATATGCTGAATAAGTTGATTGTCTGTCCTGGCTGAATCAATTCCATTCAGTTTTTGGCCAATCAAAACAAACTACATTATAGCTGGCTTTACCTGTAAGACCGTGTCTTTTTCTAGTTACTTTTGCTTGAAAGTTTCTTGTATGTTTCTATTCAATTTGCAGCTTCTTTTACAGTTTCCTCTTCTGCCACTGCAAGAAACGAGTCATTGACAATGCCTACTTACTAGCTGCTGGCCATTCTCACTTAGCAGAAGATTTTCATTTATTCTGACTTTCATTGCCTTCCTTGCCATTGTATAGTCTGGGGCATCTGCATTGCTTTTTTATGCTCAGTAGTCATCATGTTCTCATAGGCTTGGAAGATGATGTTATAATGGTCAGCATACTGATGAGCCATTTTTGGCTTTCCAGTGATATTTCTGGTAGCTTGAATAACAGTTATTCACTTAGGGTTATGCTTGGTGCCATGGCTGTAGAGAATTGCTTGGATGATATGTCCTTGACTTTTAGCAACTGTAGATGGCTCAAATTTGGGCTCCCTTTGCTTTGTGCACCTCAACAATTTTCACTGCTTGCAAGTTTTGTAGTCCTGGCTGGCAATTACTTATTGGAAGGTTGTGCCTCTAATGGCTTGTTAACCAGATGTACAGTCATTTCTTCAACCACTGTTTATTCAGCTCACTTTCTATGGTAGAAGCTGCTTGCCATATACACGAAGGAAGAGGCTATTTTGGAAATGGTATCATTCTACCAGTCAATTCAACCCAATCTTATTCTGGGCTTTGGGATTAAATTTATTATTTGCCTAATGCTTTTGAGAGACGTTGGGTTCTTCAAATGAGAGACATCGAACTTGTAGGCTGCTCTGGTGAGAGATGGAAGTCCACTTCCCATGCAATTGCAAAGTCATTGGGTTGGTCTTCCACTGCTTGCATTGAGTGGGAGCCCAGGTAGTCAAAGGCAAAGAAACTCTAGTTTACTCACATATCTATATCTAGTCTTTTAAGTTTCTGGGTTTCCTTCTGGCAAAAATTCGTCCATGTAAACAAAGGTCAAAAAATGCTTCCTTGTACAAGTATTGGGATTAAAGATCCACATGTGGGACATCATTATCAGCCATTCCTTGTTTTCTCTGATGCACCATCTCATAGGTAAAAATTAAATACTTTTTCTTCTTAGGATTCCGGTGTATTTAAAAGAACTGGAAACCAGCGAGTGTGCTTTTAAGCCTTTGGGAAGTGATTGGTCTTCTAGTGCTAAAAATAAGTTATCCTGGCTTCACTATGTGAAGATAATTGTTTTACATGCGTAGATGATCATCAATGCAGAGAATAAGCTAATAAAGTCTTTGCGTGGGGTCTTCACCCCAGAGTAAAACTGTCCCCAAGGTACAGGGCCAACAACATGGCCACCTTCCTTTCTCACCTTTTTTCAGGAGCTCTGGAAAACTGTGCCCTGGGCCTAATGGCTTGTAGTGATATCTGCAACACAAATTCTTGTACTTTGGCTCCCCTCAGGGTACATACTACAAACTAAGGCAGTGATTACAAAGTTGGAAGTGAAATATTTATTTGCAGCTATTCTGAAGTTTGAAACTTTGATATGCTCAAAGTCAAACTAAATGTTCATACAAGGCATCTAATATGTACTCCAGTAGTTAGGTTATTTTGTTCAAGGCAAGTATCTATCTTTAGATAGGACCTTCTACAAATCCAAAAAGCTTTTAGCTTTCCATCTTGGAAACATGATCTTTAGGAAAAACATGTTACCCTGAGTGTATAGGGGAATATTTTTAATTCAAAGATAAAAGATGTTTGGTTCCCTTCTTTTATATCTGCATGATTTTGGATCTGTATCAACTATTAAGAGACAATCTTCTTACTAGGTTGGAGATTATCCTGCTTTAAGCTATTCTATGCTATGATACTGTAAGATTTTATACTGATTGAGAGTTGCTTAGGAAGATTGCAAAATGGGATAAAGGTTTAGAGTCTAGACAAACATTTTCCCCTTTAAGGTCCATTGTTTAGAGAAGAACAAAATCTAGAGAACTGTTTTTTCATCCAACTGATAATTAATCTCTATCTACAACTATTTCTGATGGCGGCATTGGCTCAAATATCATTCAGAATATTCATTAACAATAGATTGCCCAAAATGCACATTGAACTATTCTTTTACTAACTATAACAGAACTTTTACTAACTATAACAGAAGGAGAACTGATCAAATATCTAACCATTGGGGTGTTGTACCATCTTCACCTCAGCTATTTCATTTTGCTGATTTCTCCTGGATAATTACTGGTACAGGCATTTGGCCCTCCTGTAGGATTTCAATCTGCCTTATCCACATGCCATCAACTTTGGTAATAGCAACTCCATTCTTGTGAACTGCCCCCCTTGTTAAAAGCATCGCTCATGATCCTGATCAACCTTGCCTCTATTACTACCATACCTTCCTGCAACTCGCTTAGAGTATTCTTATGGTTTTGCTTTAGAATAATCTCTTGTAAATCAACCATACCCCTAGGCCCACTAAGGCTTGATGAATGTATTTCTTCATTTGAGCTGCAATAATGAAAAGTTTCTGAGGTCTGGAGTGGACTGGATTCTGGAGGCCTAGGCTTCCTGGTCCAGTGCAGTCCCTTCCTCAACCACCCTTTTACACTAGAACCAATTTTATCCTTTTGGCATTGATCCTTTGGCTTGTCCGCTAATTATATGTTGTATCTCAACTACCTTTCTTTACTAATTTTCTCCTGGCATTGTTGCTTCAGCTTGTCCTGTAAATCCTTGTCGTCATTCTCTTCCAAAGTGGGGGGTTTAGGGGTTCTTTGCACCGAGTCCTCCTTTCCGTGTCTCCCTCTTTCTGGTCTCAGGTCTCTTCTTGAGCTTTATCCTCCTGTTCCATCATGATTATGATACAGGGAACTTCACAACTAACTTTGTTTAACAATCCCGAGGGTTGGATCTCCATTGCCTTAGCATGAGCTTCATGCTCCTTCCTTCTTCTTGCCAAATTTCTGATTTCCCTTTGTTTACTTTCTGATAACAAGAGCAGTTTCTCATTTTTGGCCCATCTGTACCAATCATTGAGATGGTTGTCATTCCAGGGTTCTTTCGGTCAGATCCTGTCCCTTAATGTTGATAATCTGTGGTGGCCTTTGCCACCTTTGAAAGGTTGGCATAGTAATTTATTGCCAAAGTGATAGCCGTGGATAAATTTCCCATCTCCAAAGTTCTTTAATCCAGTAGAGTCTAAAGATTGGCTTATTTCATGATGAAACATATTTACAAATTAAAAGCAATCTTCCACTGAGTTTCTGGGTCGGGGGTACCTGGGAACAAGAAACTGTGTCTGGGGGGATGTGTTGAGACACCCCCCACATTTTAGGAAACATTACAGAAAAGTTAAAACGCCATGGTCTCTGACATAGGGGACCCTGTCCAGAATAAAAAAAAATAAATTTAAATATATGAGAAACAATGACAAGTTACAAAAACATGAACAATGAAAGCATGAACAAATTGTGCAAAAATTGTGGGGGGATACCTAGGAGTCCCACACAAAAGGGAACCCCTCCCTGAGTTTCCCCAAATGGGGGATGTGGGGAAACGTCCCCAACTGAGTTTTCCCTTCCTGGAATAGTAGAAAGCATGGGAGACTCATCCCCCACCTGGGGGAGCACGGCCCTGTGTAACACTGATGAAAAGGATTAATTTTCTAACCATCGCTGAACACTGTTGAGAGGTCTAAGAGGCCAGCCAATCTATTGATTCTGCCTTGTCATCTTCTCTGTTGTCATCCAAACACAGTGAACCTGGCTATTAAACTGGTTCAGAGGTTGGTTCCATACTGAACTGGCTGGTTCAGTGTAGGAACTGGCCGGTTTGGTATGAACTGGTCTGAACTGGCCGGTACCATTCTGAACCAGTCTGAGCGTGGGCTTTGCTTCCTCTTTGCTGTAAAGACAAGCACAATATGTAATAGTCATATGGTGAAGTTTCAAATAACGAAAGTCCAATCCCAAGAGACATTTTTGGGTCTAAATTACATTAGTTGTATGAATTATGAAGTACACATGAATTATTGTGTAAGGGATTTACAAAGGAATGTTGAGTTTGAAGCTTACCGGTGCACAATTATTACATGTCATGGTTTGTAATTTGTATGCCCTGAAACCCTGAGTTAATTTTGAATACAAAGGAGAATGTTTTGATCTTAAGCTCCTCATTCAGTAGAATCAATTTAAAGAAATTCACTTCAAATGTGAAATCCAGCTGATATTCACCCTTACATGGTATACATGAGTAGAATTCGCATTTTTTGTCTCTAATGGTTTGGAATCTTTGGATTTACATTGATGTGCATGAATATATATATTTTTTCATTAAAATTTTCATATTTGTATTTTTTAGTAAACCAATTCATAAACGGAGTCATCGGTCGATTCTGATCCAAATCCAGTCTGATCCTCTGCCAATTCCGAGTCTGATTCCAACTTTAAAACATTGGTAGAAATAGCTAGAAGTTCCTTTGGCTGTCTTGGGCTATCCCTGCTGATCCTGCATTTCTGGGGTTGCCATTAGCAGCACAATCAAAGTTCATTATATTCCACCCCTCTTGGAATTTGGAACACTAATGATATGGATTAGTAAGACATTAATGATGATGATGATGATGCACTTTTAACACAATAGTAATAAATTAAGGTATTATTAGTGACCTAACTCTGATTTTCCTTTGTTTTTATTTTAATGAATAATACATCACAGTTTTATCATTATAATAAAAATACCTTTATATGTTTCTTGGTGTGCACCTTTTCTCTGTCTCTTGAAATGTTGAAAATGCTATTTATGAAATCCACACCGTTCCAGAAACCCCAGTACCAGTGTCCTTTCAGGTGACAGGTGGATCCCTGTTATTTGGAAGTGACAAGCAAATAATGCTGATCTTATGTGATCTGTACCTTTTGTAAAGAAAAGTTTGTTTGTGTCTAAATCAAATTGTGGACGGTTTTCTGTTTAATGATTCTATGTCCAGATTTTGTTTATATTTGAGTTTATGAACAGGATGCATGTCCACATGATAGACAGTTTTGTATTCATCAATCTATCTTGCTTTATTTCTATCATGATGAATCATGGAACATGTTTGTTTGCTATGCAGCTTTGAATGAAACTTTGAGAGAAAAAGTACAAAGGATGAAGATTGCTACTGGCCAACTTTCATCAAACAATGCAAATGCCTTCAACATGTCTGCAACTGCACAACAATTGCCATTGAATCGATCGTTTTTCTCTCCAACACAACATTCACATCGTTTGAATCAACAATTTCAGTCATTTCAGCATCCCCCATCTGCTATGAATAATCAGCCATTAATGGGACAGTCTCAGGTGCATCAGAACTTTCCTCAGTATGGTTCTGCAGGTCAATTGCAAGGACTTATGGGCAGTCAAGGTGGGCCTGCTGTAGAATCAGAAGTGTCTTCTGGTTCTGTTAACCATCCTGCTAGTTCTTCGTTTTAGATGGAGAGAATTCGTGGAAGTGACACAGTATTTATCAGTAAGTGGAGTTCTGGCTGTATCAGTGGCCAAGATGGCTGTTCTCATGAAAATCCTTGTGCGTTTACAGTCTTTGTTGTGATTGTTACGCCCAAATTGACTGCACCTGTTCCTATCATTGAAATTAAAAGTTGTAAAATCATTTGGTCCATTGCCAGATCCCTCTGAAAATCATTAATACATTTCGACTGTCTTCATGCTGCAATGGACACCAAGACTATTATATGTCATGTAGGTTGGCAGATGGGCATGCTTACCTGTAGCTCATAGAGCATTCCATCTTTCTACTTCAAGTCTTGCTTTCTGTTTATGAGACTGGGGTATGTATTTCATTTTTTTTAGTGTAACCATGGCTTAGCTATCAATAGTTGATGCTCTTGCATTAATCAGTGCCAAACTATCATTGCTTAGACTACTAGATCCTTTAATGCTTCATGCCATTCTGCCCTGAATCAATAAATACCGCATGGTTTTCTCAGCACACGAGCAGTTGCGGAAGTAGGCATATTCTTTTAGGACAACTGGATAATAGTAACTACTATTCTTTTAGAACTGCCCAACAATATTGTACTTAAAGTTGTGGCATTGAATCAATTCATCCTATCATCTGGGATCTCCTTCAGCCACATTGAAAAGATCAAGAAATGGGCATGTTCAGTGGGCAGGCATGCTTGAACTATGCTGGAAAAGGTACATGATAGTCGCTGTTATCAATGTATAGAACTTGGCAAGTGCAGGTCCATATCATCGTGTATGATATTTGTTTTTGTGTGCGAGGTCTCTTAATTAAAGTTTTGCTTTCCTCTTCAGGAGAGGGTAAATTGAGAAAAAGGAAAGGTTGTGATTATGATATTCCCTTTAGATGTTCACGCCTCTCGTTAAAACTCTGGAACCGTATGTGAGTAGGTTTGCTCGGTAAATTGAAAAATCTTGTAACCAAATTGCTACAGGTAAGTGTTTATGTATAGTTACTATTTTAAGCAGCAAACTTGGCAAAACTGACTTGATAGCTTGTAATCTGTTTGTTAATAACCGCATATTAATTTTGTATAGAAGTATTATGGGAACCTTTTTGTCTAAACAATATCCTATTGTTAGTCCTATCTGTGAATATTCTTAGCGTGGTTTCTAATTGGACCCGGAAGTGCTTTCAATTAGTTAAGATGCATGCAAAGATTTTACAAAGATAAAGTATATCCCAAATGGGATGGTGTTGAAGGATATTTATTTGTTTGTAGAAACAAGTGTTCAAGGAATTTTTATGATTGTTAAAACATGATTAAAAAGGTACACAATATTAGTCTTCTTATATCTTAAAAAATTCTGTCTTAGAACTTGCTTTTGTTCCACGTTCCGCATTGCCCATGAAAATTTGTTAGTGCTGTTATTTTGGTGTGTTAATGGGCCATTGTCACAGTAGATGAAAACAAATGTAATCAGTTTGCTGGCAAGTCTGGGTGTTCACACAGCATCAAACATGATAGCGTGGGAGGACACCATTGGCAACACTCTGTTATTTGAGTTTGAATTTTGTCATTTCCTTTCCTTAGGAAATGACCAAATTTCTGGGTATTCTATTTTTAGTTAATTATTTCAGAGTCCGTAGTCTAAATTATGGCAAGCTTTAGAGTTTAGTGGGGATGGTGATGATTGTCTCTGCGTTGAGTTGAGTTTTGCCACTTAATTTTTTGAAGTATATGAAGCTTTTAGAGTATTATGTTTCATGCAATTTGAGCCTTTATCCTTCCTTATTTGTCTTCACAATTAAAAACCATGATTAACACTGCATGGTATGTGTGTTTTCTTTATATGAAATGAACAATTTTGATTAATTCTCTCTCACACCACATATATGGAGTCCTTAAATCTACATTATGGAAAGCTTTGTAGTTCATTTTGGGATGGTGATGATTGTCTGACTTCATTTTTTGCCACCGAATCTCATTTTGATTATTAAATTATGGGAAGCTGTATAGTTCATTTTGGGGATAGTGATGATTGTCTATGAATTCATTTTTTTCCGATTATTAAATTATGGGAAGCTTTATAGTTCATTTTGGGGATAGTGATGATTGTCTATGAGTTCATTTTTTCCGATTATTAAATTATGGGAAGCTTTATAGTTCATTTTGGGGATAGTGATGATTGTCTATGGATTCATTTTTTCCACCGAATCTCATTTAGATGTTTATTATACATCAATAATAAACTATGATATTTTTGGAATTTACAAAATGTTTTACATTCGAGGCAAATAAATATAAAACAATTTTTATAAATTTTGTGATTTAAAAGGAGTAATTTTGAGGGTTAGTAAATTTATTTGAAATGACGTGCAGGACCATTTGACAGGAAAAATCTAAAATTATTCTGCATTATATTTGAGGATGGATTAGAGGCCATGGAATTTGTCCAATGCTTATCAACTATATGGACGATAATATGCATGGCCAGTTACCCATCTAAAACATGTTTGATATTATTGATTTATGCTGGATATGTAATTATATGGAAAGAAAATATCCTGGCTAGTTGTCTCCCATCCATAACATGTTTGATATCGTTGATTTATGCTTGATATGCAACTATTAGTTAAGTAGATGATATGTTGCTCATGTTGATTAGTTGGGTAAACTATTAGTTAAGTAGATGATATGTTGCTCATGTTGATTAGCTTGGGTAATCACTAAACAACAGCCAACTGACATCTGATTATTGACACTGCAAGAGTGTTACCATTTGATGAAGTATTCTTTTTGACATTCAATTAAAGATCATGTTTTGAGATGCCCACAATTTTGTTAGTAATCTCGTTTTTTATTTGCATTGATTTCATGTGAACCATTTTTATTTTTTATTTGCATTGATTTCATGTGAACCATTTTTATTGAAAAGGCTATGATTTACTTGTATGTTTCAAACAACAATTTTGTTGGAAATATATTTAATTGCTTCAATCTAGTTCCAAATAGACTTAAATGTATTCTAAAGTATTATGTGGACATATGTTATTCGTGTGCTTATGTTAGTACTTGAGATAAATATGGTAAAATAGGTACAAAAGTGATCAGAAAATACCAATTATCTGACTTTTTTTATTTGACTAGTCCAAATTCTTGCACATGATGACTTCATGATCACCAAGCAACATCAAGTTACTGTTCATCACTTAACTCTGACTACCCACACAACATAAAAAAAAACTATAACATGGTTATTGTGCACACTTTAAGGTTAGAGCAATGAATAAGAGAGTTTATAATGGAGATAAATATCGAAAGAGAGCTACACAATTATAAAAATGTATTGATTATTTGATTTCACTTATTCAAATACTTAGATTTTGAAGAGCCCTCACTTCAAGTATTATGGTGGCGTATGGGGCCGGCAATTGATACTTCATGAACTTGACCGGCTGACAATGGTGGACTGAATGCGGAGTGAACTGAACAACTCTGGAGAACTTACTGAATCACAACTATATCACATTGGGGACTACATCATATGTCTCAACTAAAAGGAATCAAAGGAACACTCGGTGAAATGAAAATTGACCTGAAACCATATGCCAAGCCTGTCAAGCACAGACCTTACCGACTCAGGTTCAGAGAGCTTAGAGGGGTCTCTTAACTGGTGGGAAATTCGCTGGTGGCGTTACCCGTCTCCAACCATACCAGCAAGGGCGGCTGGGACACGGACGATGTTTGATGGTCGGTCAATGAACCAAGGCAAGGGCTTTTATAGCTCTTGCTAGATATGTTTATGTTTGGACAAGTGTGACTTTGCCAAGACTTCCTTGAAATAACTTGGACATGATTTCTGCAGAGGGTGTTCATACTGATCCTGCAAAGATTGAAGGAATGAAACTTTTAGGGAATGGCATGTTTGCGGTATGGGTGGAACCACCATTCATAGGCACGTTTGCGGTAAGGACTGGGCACATAATATTTTTATAAACACCAAACAACATCATGTTATTAATTATCTTGACTCTTGCCATTTAGAACATATAAAAAGGATGGCATGATTATTTTACACAATTGTTATGGTACTTAATGATAAAAAACCAATGATAGTGCTTGTAACAAATGACAAATGTAAAGATAATTGTCATGGTACTTAATGATAAAAAACCAATGATAGTGCTTGTAACAAATGAAAAATGTAAAGATAAGATACTTAACAAATGACAAATGTAAAGATAAGATACTTTACCCCTAAGTAAATGCCCAATTATAAATTGTTAAGTTATTATCACCTAACTCTCACTATTCATATAACATGTGAAAATAAGAATAATATGATTATGGTAGAAACTTGTTATAGCACTGAATAACATGATTATTGTACACCTTTATAACATTGAATGAAAAGAAAACCATGATGGCACATGCAATGGATGCAAAGAAACTTTGCCCCCAAGTAAATGTCCAACCATACATTGTAACTTGTTATAAAAAAGAAAATCATGATAGTCCATGTAATAAATTTAAAACATAAACCCCTTGAGTAAATGCCCAACTAGAAACAATATATGGAAATTGCAAAGACATGGAAAATGCAGTTCTTTTACATTCATTGTTTCTTACAGTGCTCAATTCTTGATGTATGGAAATTTGTATCACAATTGTCAGCAATGTGCTGGAGACATGGAAAATGCAGCTCTTTTACATTCATTGTTTCTTATAATACCTGATTCTTGATGTATGGAAATTTGTATCACCATTGTCAACAATGTGCTGGAGAGCACCCACAACATACAAAAGAAGGATAATATAATTGTTGTGCACACTTTAACATTAGAGAACTGAGTAAGAAAACCTATATTGGAGATATATATGATAAAGGAACCACAAAAATATAAAAAAGTACTGATTATTTGACTTGACTTATCCAAATACTTGCACATAATGCTTTTATAAACACCAAACAACATGTTATTAATTTATCACCTAACTCTGACCATCCATAACAGATAAAAATGATGATATGATTATTTTACACACTTGTTATGGCATTGAATGATAAAAAAACTATGATAGTGCTTGCAACAAACACATACACCTTGCCCCTAAGTAAATACCCAACTATAAATCGTTAAGTTACTTATTATCACCTAACTCTCATTTACCTACATATAAAAGAAGAATAACATGATTATTGCACACAATTGTTATAGCACTGAATGGACAAAAAACCATGATAGTACATGCAACAAATGCAAAGACACTTTACCCCACCAAGTAAATGCCCAACTATAAGTCATAAGTTACTCGTGATCACCTAACTCTAACCACGCATAGAACACATAAAAATAAGAGTAAGATGATTATTGTGCACAATTGTTATAGGACTATGATACATAAACCATGATATTGCATGCAATAAATGCAAAGACATTTTCCTCCTGAGTAAATGCCCAACTATAAAAGGCTGTAGGTAAATTGCAAAGATATGGAAAATGCAACTCTTTTACATTCATTGTTTCTTAGAGCACTTAATTCATGACGTATGGAAATTTACAACACTATTGTTAGTGATGTGTTGGATGTAGGATACAATGACGATGTGTTGGATGTAGGATATAGGATACAATAGGGAGCTGTGGGAAGGCTTGGGCTAATGACACATGAACTACACACATATATAATTGATGTAGGTGCTTACATGCAAAGGGTAGAGAGAAACCATGATAATGCTGAGACAGGTAGATAGAAACATAATGTTTTTCTCTTTAATATTTATCTACACCAAAGAAACAAGAAACAATAGAAAGTAGAAATCTCTATACATGTTGATGCTATCCTTTGCTTGTGAGAAGGTTAGTTGTTGCATTAAGGGCTGCAGGGGAGAAGGGATGGGGCGGGGGAGAGGGCGTGCTATTTTGTCAATGTCATCTAGGTCTTGCACCTAACCCCAATTGCATATTCATGTCTAGGGAGAATTAAACCTTGGTGGTTGCTGTATGTCACTATCTTCATTGCTAAACCACAACGCCATTTGACATTCACCATTGTGAATGAATTGCATTGAAAATAATTCATGGCATGAAGTAATTAGGAGATTAAGGCTTTTTTGTATTTTGTACTTTGGAGAATCAATATGATCAAAACATTAGACTTATATGATAGGGGTCT
>ML782895.1:4229-29742 GCA_009831015.1 Picea engelmannii | reverse complement strand
ATTTTTTAAATTTATTGTTTTTGGGAAAATTTTAATTTTTTTTCCATTTCTATTTAGTTTTTTTTTCCACAATTTTTTTAATGTATTTTTTTTTTTTTAAATTTGGTTTTTGAATATAAAATTGTGAAGATTTTCTCCTTTCTTTTCATTTATTTTTTAATGTAAAAAAAAATAAAATTTAGTAAATTTTTTTTCTAGTAACCATTTAGGATCAAATTTTGGGTTTTTTATTTGCATATGGATTTGTTGTCAAGGCCACAATTTCAATTAGGTCGTAATTAACTATAATTTTAATATTTAGAAAAAATGTTTTTTTTTTATGTAGCATTACTTTTTATTTAGGTGTTGATTTTAAGTTTTTTCTGAGAAACTATTTCATTTTTAAGGACATTTGAAAAAGTTATAATTTTGACCCGGTTAGAAAAAATGATGCTACCTATAGCACCACTTTTTGCTTTGGGAGTTGATTTTCATGCTTTTTATGCAAAAATATGGGTTTTAAGGGCTAGAGTTTTCATTTTGAGGTCATAGTTCTTGTTAAGTTGGTAACTTTGTTAATGACAATAAAAATTGTATGAATATGGTATAAATATGTACTTTTTGTTGTTAAGGGAGAAATCTCATTTGTACTTTCTTTGTAGTATAATGCACTTTTCTATCTCATCATTTTGTGGGGGGATTTGTGATGCACAATTACATAGTTTTTATCTACCTTTGTATGTTCGGTGAAAGTTAACATTGTTAATATTGGTTATGATGTTGGTTGTACTTTGACCTAAGTCAATAAGGTGCATAATTTATGAATTAAAGAGATGGCAAATAAGGTGGTGTAATAAAAAAATTATGCAAAGAGTAACAATTTAATAATAATTCAAATAAGTTCAAAATCTTCATTACTCTGGTGGGTTAGCTTGAGCAGTGGAACACTAAGAATTATAATCAGAGGGTCACCAAGTCAAGTCCTCAAGTTTTGTGAATATAGTGGGCCTCACTCGATGTCCCCATCAGGTGAGGTTGTCGAAACTACAATCAACTAGTTTACCATGGGTACCACCCTTGGAATGAGGGGAAGTGCCCAATGGGTTTCTTGGGATGTGCATTTCATAAAAAAAAGTTTAAAATTTTCATTGAAATCCATGGAAATTTTTGGATGTCAGTGGCGGGGAAGATTTGTAAATGAATAATATGAAACTTATTTTAATGTTTTTTTTTTGTAAATAAAGAGATACTATAAATTTCCTTCAATATCTGCCATTACATTGCTTATCTTCTGCCACTTGTTCTGCCACAACCGAGAAACCATAACAGGTGGCTTACCAAAAGGTCTTAGATGTCTTACGTGTAGCATGTTGAACAAAACAACTGCAAAACAAAATTCTTTAACAAACTAACATACATCCTGAGGAAGACTAACTACCATTTATTAGAGAAAATAGCAAAACCAGAAAGAAAGAAACTAGAGGAGCTAGGCGATGGGTGAACCCGGGTGTCCATGAATGCTATAGGTTGGTACGAACCTTTGACCACAGGTCGGGCAACGTTCCTTGTCCGGTGCTTCTGACAGGGCATTGAACATGAGGTCCATTCGTTGGCCGAGAATGCGCTGATTGTGCAATTAGTCATCGAGCGTCCGCCACATGTCAAAAATAATATGAAGATGTTCTTCTGAGCGCCAGTGTGAGGTGAGAAAAGGTTGCTCAATTTTCTCCACCTTATTCTTATGAAGATCCACATCTGTGTCCGTGGTCTTTGGAGGAGCTTCTTCCAAGGAAATGCTGGTGGATTTAATTTCGATCAACCTGCCAACTAGGGGGGATTTCTTCCTTCACTATGCAACCACCTATGCCATCACTTTGAACCAGGGGGTCAGCTTGGGAGTTGGGGACAATACTCATCTTGGGAGGGATAGTCTAAGGAAGAATTTCAAGCGGAGCAATTTCCTCCTCAATCGGGAAGCTTTGAGAGTCAAGCATGGGATCAAAGAGGGGGGGAGGGGAGTGCTGAGGTGGTTCCAACCAGTTTTGGCTAGGGATGGGAGAGCTGGTGGTCATTAGAGCGAGTTGCGAGGGGGAGATCCTGTTACGCCTAGTTAAGGAGCTGTAAAACAATGATCCTCTCTTGGAATTTCCCCTCTCTCTTAGCATGGTGGAGGGGTGAGGGATGTATAAAGTGGCCATCGGAGGGGCGGAGGTCGACCAGAAGTGAAAGAGCTAGGAAAACCCAAAGAACATGAGAGTTTGCAGAAAAATGAGAATGGTGGAGTGAGCAAGGGTTCTTACCTTCAAATTGCCCCGAGAATTGACAGAGAGAATCGCCATGAAGGGGGAGGTGACAACTTCCTGAGGACTAGTACCTACTCCAGTATGCCAGGCCTGGTTCGCGCGGGGGGCCATTAAAATTTCTGGAGTTTCCCAACGCACTGCCATTACTTTTGTTCGAGTGCTAGTCATTCAAACAATGTGGGAGGGGGGCTGGCAGCAGGGGTTAATAACGCCCTTTGCTACCAGATGCCACCTGTATCTTGCCGTAGGCCGTCAGTCACCCCATCCAGGAGAAATTATTTTAATGTTAAGTGTTTATAAGAAATTGAAAAAGTATAGGGGTGGAAGGAGTGGGAGGGATCATTATTGATCCTAAAGGAAAAGAGAAAAACTCCTTTGTATGGGGATTATGAAAGGCTACTAACAATTAGGCCAAATCTCTTGCCTTATTTCAAGGTTTGAAGATTACAAATGACATGCAACATAGGAGTAATTATCATTGGAGATTCAATACTAGTAACAAGTCCACATGCCAAATCCTTGGTGAAAATTATAGTTTATTATCAAGAATATTTCACACAATAAACAAAGAAGTGGAAAGGTTTGAGGAGGTTGAGTTCTTCCACATGCTAAGATCATTGAACTAGCAAGCGAATAAATTGGCTAATGAAGTGATTATGATTAAACATGGTTCCTTTCAAGACAAAACAAGACATGCATGGTTCCCCATTTCCTATCATCATGATTAAGTGCAAAATTAAAATAAAAAAATGGGACATTAGGATACCCTCCCCCTCTAATCACTTAGGAATTTATTTATTGGAGGCGATATGTGTGTTAATCATATGACAAGTCAAATCACATGCTATCAATCAATGAGCTCATTTGATCGGGGAGTGCCTCAATTCCATTTCATACAAATTACGTTCAATGGGAGGTTTAATCAACCACCTCCCCTCATAATATCCAATTCATGCGGGATCATGGTTGGGATTTATGGTGATTTCAAGTTTGTCAAGCTCCAAGACTTAGTTCTTCAACAACAATTCAAGAATTTTCCTTGCTCAGAACCTCTTCATATACCTATGAATTACTTGGGGCCTTGGTTAATTAATTTCATGTTTCTAGGAGAACTCAGTGTGGGCCATGGTCATTGGGTTGGCTGCATTATTGTAGGAATTCACCTTCCGAAGTAGGCATACTTGAGAATCACCGATAGATGGGATGGTAGTCAAGTAATAATTTTCATCTCTTTAAGTGGTTTTGAATTCTTCCAGGTACTCAATCTGTGGATGTGATAGCTTTGGGTATGTGTGAAATTCTTTGCTTTACATTTTAGTGCAATTGGTGATAATATGATAATCCGGGGAATGGTAGAAGGTTAGTTGGTTTGTGATGCAGTCACCCTCAATCCTGTACTAAACCACCTACACAAATAGGTTTCTGCTCACAGAGTTCACAACTAACAACATTAACAAAAAATTGAACAACTTTGATAATGCCAAGAGGAATTACAGTCACAGGAAAAATATGGGAACAAAAAACAACACCATTAAACAGGGACTCAAGAAAATTTATTAACAAGATGGAAAATTGTTTTCCACAGTCTCATTACATTATCATCCAAATCTGGCACAATACTCATTCAGACTTCATGAATGGAAAGCCTCCTCACTGTTCTACACTGTCCCACTTGAAACTGACATTCCTTCCTCTGTTTTGTTGTTTCTGCATATGTCCCCCTTATGTTTCCTCTCCTCCGTCTCCCTCAAACTATTTACTTTCTTTATTTTTTTCTTCTTCTTCCCTGGCCAATGAATTGCCTCTTTTCCCCCCATAATTCCTTATTTTCCTCCCCCAAATGTGTTGGGCGCTGGTCAGTTACAACCATCCAAATTTGCAGTCGTTTTCCAAATGTGTGTTAGAGATTTAGACAACTATAGCGGTTAAATTCCTCAATCATTTCAAGTGATTTGTCTTCCATCATGTAGTTATTCTACCACTTGTCAAGAAATTCTTGCAAGACATGTGGAGTCATTATTCATATCATTTTAACAGAATTTTCCCTCGCCTGGAGTTGCAATGCTGGTGTTGCAGAAACATGTGTTACGACGTGGGTGTTGCAACAATGGTGTTACAACATGGGTGTTACAACAACGTGTTACAACACTGTGTGTTACAACACTATGTTACATCAACATGTTACAACATTGTGTTACAACAACGATGTTACATCAACAAGTGTAACACTTATCTCACCTTATAATTTAATAACTTGAAATTGAAATGTGTTTGGTTGATGCAAATTTCTTAAGGTCAAAGATGCTCCTGCATCATAAATCCTTGGTAAGAAAAACATGAGCTCTAGTTCATGTGGATGCAACTGTAGATTTTGCAGAGGATGAAGATCCTTGTAGGCTTGCTAGATCATTTTCAGAAACCTACGATGCATTCTCGGAACCCCTGTTTCTCCAATTAACTAGATATTCATAATATTATTTATTTCAGGTCTTGCTAACCCTTTTCGGCGAGATTTTCTCTAATTATTCGGTTGGTTTAGCAGGGTTTCTTCCATTCAACCATGGTACTTTCTTCATCATTCTCTTCTCTCTCATGAAACTCATACAAGTCGACCACATTGAATATTAGAGAAATGTCAAAACCTTCTGGTAATTCTAGCTTATATGCATTATCACAATTTTTTCTCAAAATCCGACATGGTCCAATTTTCTTGTAATTTAGTTTACTATACGTACCTCTAGGAAATATTTATTTCCTCAAGTGCACCATTACTAGCTCTCCTTCAAAAACATTTTGTCTTCTTTCAAATATTCTCCCTATTTATATATGATATTACCTTGTTGTAGCTTCCTCTTACCCTGCTCATGCATTTCGTGTATGGTTTCTGGGTAAAATCATGAAGATAGGTGTTGGAGGCAGGCCAAAGGCCAAAGTGGAAAAGCATGGCGTTTTTGGGAAAGAAAACATGCATGAGCAAAGAGACAACTGGAAGGAAACACATCACGCGTGCATGCAAGGAAAACAACAACTGGAAGGAAGAACAACACACACACATGGGAGGAAGACCCAACGAAAATAGGGTTAGGGTTTTGGTAATGTATTGTAAATGGCTGAAGAGCCCAAAATATATAAATAGCAATACGTAGGCATCATAGGGGGTTGGCTTTTGTGTTGTTTGGTTTTGATTATTGTAGTTACATATGAGTTGATGGGATAGGTAATGTTTTGTTGTAAGACCTATTTTGTAGAAGTTGTTGAGCTAGAGAGGAGGGAGGGTAGATCTTGAGGGTTAGATCGCAGGCTGTGGATCCTGGTGCGATCTAGTCTGACTCATATAGATCTCACTCGACTAAGAAGAGTTGTAAGTGCACAATGCTATAAATGCGAATATAATATAATAAAAGAGTTGAGAGCCAAATCTTTGTGGACGTAACCCCAGGAGGGGGTGAACCACGGTAACATCTGTGTTGTGTGATGAATGTTTTCATATCTCGTATTGTCTGAAGCAGTTAGTATTATGTTGAATGCATGAATTATTATATTTCTTGTTTAAGTGATTTTGCATTACTGAAGGAATACACCTATGGATTACTACATAAATCGTGAATACAATATGTTGCATTTACAAATCGTAATAGATGGTTCAATGGTTAGTGTTCATATATCCTACTCAATCCTAGGCTGTAAACAACCGAGTCTTACAACCACCCATTAAAGCTATCTCGGGTGAGACTGCGCAACGCATCCTGTGTGTTGTGTTTCCTTCTGGTTTACTGAGAGGGCCGATAGTTTTAGAGGCTTTGTTGGAAACCCAAAAGACATGAACCCTGCATCAATAAAATCAAAAAGAAAAGAAGAGCAAGTTTAAACCAACAATGGGCAACACTTTTGCTTGTTTTATGACAATGTTTTTTTTCTTTTAACAGGTTCTTCAACTTTCGGTAAACAAAAGTATTTTTTTATTTAGAATTTTACTTTACTGTAAAATCAAAACCTGTGAGGAATTTGTTAGCTTTCTACTGACTAATTTTCAATTTTTTTTTTATTGAGATTTGATATGTCAATTTGGAAATTGTTTGACAGTATGTTCCTTAAAAATGAAGGGAAAGATAATGAGTTATTTTTTCCGCCAACAATGTATCCATTATTAAACTTTTGTTTTTGACAAATGAAATATACTGCAACAATCTACAAAGACTTTATTTTATGTTGACTATAGTTTTGAATCTAACGGATGAATATTCTAATTTCTAGAATTTTTGAAGTTGAACAATATGAAAAAGTTACATATTTTAAACACATGTTTTCCCCCACCATGTATCTATCTTAATTTTTACTTAAAAGTAAAATCTAAAAAACCCTTTTGAAGAGAATAGTTTAAGGATTATGAATATAAATTTTTCATAATTTTCTACTGTGTATTTTTAGAGATATGGATTTTTCATTTCACTGAATCATATTCTCACCTAAAAATATTATGCAGTGATTTTTTTTATAAAATTAAATAAAATTAGATAAAACGATGAAAATGAAAACAAATTATATCCAAGGAAAGTATATTCAATTTTAAAAATGTTGGTATCAATTCCAAAACTAAATTCTAAGTATTTGTAGGAGTTTGCTACCTCCAAAGATCAAGCAAGCTGGAGAGAATTTGCAGTTTCCTGCAAACATACCCATTTTCAGGTTTTCGACTGAAATATTCTTTCGGACGAAACCTAGTTTTTAACGGAATCCGTTAAAAATAAACCTATCAGCTGAAATATGTTTACCACAGGAAAAAAACTCATTCGAAAAAATATTGTACACGAATTTTGAGGGCGTCGTCAAGGCATCGTTCAATTTGACGTGCAAATTTTCGGCCGAAAAAATTCCTAGCAACATTTTTTCAGCCAAAAAAATGCCACTAGGAATTTTGGAGACCCGATTCTCACAAAAGTGTTACCCATCTTCATGATTTTACCCTTATACAAACTCACTTGCATCAACACTTCTTTTGTCCTCCAGATTTGGTAACTTAACCAAATCAACAACTCCTTTCAGTGATCTTCCTTAAACAATTTGAAATGGACTCTTTCCCACATTTCTATTAATGGAATCCTTGTAAGAAAATTCAACATGGGCCAAGACCAAATCCCATTGTCCTGGATTCTCTTCAATCAGACTCCTCAACAAATTCCCAAGACTCTGGTTAGCCACCTTGGTCTGTCCATCCATTTGTGGATGATATGCAAAATCGTACAACAACTTGGAACCCATATTCTTCCAAAATATCCTCCAAAAATGTCCAAGAAATCTTGTATCCCTATTAGAAGTGATAATTCTTAATAGTCCATGTAACCACACAATCTCTTTGAAAAATTAAAAATCCACTTTAGTAGCATCATTGGTCTTCTTGGATGGTATGAAATGTGCCATCTTCAAAAACCCATCTACTACAACCATCACAAAATCATGACTGCTTTGCATTCTAGGTAGTCCCAAAATGAAGTCCATACTTATATCTTCCCATAGTCTCTCAGGTATCAATAGTGGTGTATATAACCCTATGTTTTGACTCATTCCTTTTGCTAGTTGGAAAATTCTACAACACAACAAATTTTTTAACATCCTTGTTGATGCTAAGCCAAAATTATCTTTCCTTCACCAACACTATGGTTTTATCAATGCCAAAATGGCCACCCAAACCTCCATTATGCAAGTCTCTAACAATATTCACCCGCATTGAAATCTGTGGAATGCACAAACTTTTATTCTTGAACAAGAAACCTTATTGAATATGGAAATCCAAATACGATGTCCTATCAATGCTCCAAGGCACTTTGCACACTTTCCAAGCCTCTACAAAATATACATCTTTTGCATACAACTCTTTCATGCATTCCAAGCCAATAACTTCAATTGAAAAAGTATTTAGCATTATTATTCTTTGGCTTAACACATCTGCAACTTTATTTGACTTTCCAAAATTATGCTTAAAAAAAAATAGTAACTTTGCAAAAATTTTGTTGGGGAATGGGTGGAACACTACATGAAACAAAGAACACAATACTGTAGATAATCGAAGAGGAACAAAATATTTTGAAGATAAAGGTGGTGTATAAAGACACTGTTATAGCACTTAAGCAGAGTGCATTGTGATCAGAACATCAGATTTCATGTTGCATATATTGATCCATATGATCTATTTCACAATATCCATGATTAATAATGACCCAAGGGTTCTACTTTTATAGTCTCAATATCTAACTGATTTCCATAGAATCTGGAATATATTATCCACATGTAACCATCAACTGTTAGAGTTGACTCTGTAAAATCTACTTTTTCAATTCAACTCGATAAGGATGCTCGACCTGATCACCTACACATACAACTTGTAGTCTATTGTTGGGTTGGTCGATCCACCACCCAAATATGTGTGAATACTGGTTGACTTTCTGACTGACATGCACATCAACTACTCGACTAACTGGTGTAGTGTGTTGTTCAATCTCCTGACCGACTATATCTAGATGTGGGTCGACCTCTCGACTGATTGAACCCAAGAGATGTGCGATGAACCATCAATGCTTGATGTTGCAACACCCCCCAATCAATACATAGCTCTAGAGATTCAAGAGGTGAAATTATATCATTATGACAACCCTCCATAATTGCAGCTTCCTGAAGCCCAAGCATTGTGTGAATATTGATAAATATGGCTTCATCTAAAGGTTTGGTGAAGATATCAACAACTTGATCTTTTGTTCTGCAATATTCAAGAGAGACAACGTTATCATTAACCAATTGTCTCAAATAGTGAGCATGGAGCTCAACATGCTTCATCTTACTGTGAGCAACAAGATTGTCAGCAACCTGTATAACACTCTGGTTATCACCATAGATTGTAGTTGAGGTATGAACAAGAAGGCCAAGTTCTCCCAAAAGTTGGCGAATCCATATTGCTTCAATACCTACGTGAACGATGCCACGATATTATGCTTTCGTTGTCGATAAAGAAACTACCTTATGTTTCTTGCATGACCACACCAACGGTCCAATGCTATAACGAAACACATAGCCAGAAGTGGACTTCCGATCATCATCTTCGCCATCCCAGTCAAAGTCAGTGAATCCAACTAGCGAATTTGAACTTCGACAATACTTGATACCAAAACGAGTGGTACCCTTTAGATAGAAAAAAATTATTTTCACTGCTTTCCAATGACTTTCTTTAGGGCCCTGCATAAACTAAGAAACCACACTAACAACAAAGGAAATGTCAGTTCAACTATGAGTAAGATAAATAAGACCGTTTACTAATTGTTGATAGAGTGTAGCATCGACTGTGGGTGTTTGACAGGTTTTGGTAAGATTTTCTCTAGACTGAAAAGGAGTAGTACAAGGATTGCAATCAACCATCCTAAAACATGTCAACATTTCCATCACATATTTATACTGAGAAATGAAAAATCCATCACAAAGTGGTAATACTTGAAGACCCAAAAAATAATATAGATTGCCAAGATCTATCATGTCAAAGCTTGAGTCAACAAGTTGTTTCTTCAATCTAAGGATGATATCATTATTATTTTTGGTAATGAGTAATTCATCTACATATACAAAAAAAACCAAGTCAAAGAAAGAAAATGTTGATCTTATCATACCAAGCTCAGGGAGCCTACTTCAAACCATAAATAAACTTCTCGAGTTGACAAACAAATTTGAATCAGTCACAAAACCAGGTGGATGTTCCATGAAAATTTCTTTAGATAGGTCTCCATGAATAAATGTGATCTTCACTTCAATAGGTCGATTAGAAGTCAAAGGGCCTTCATTCGATGGACTTGTCGAAACAGAGGATGATGGACTAGCTGACTCGGAGGTCGACGGTCTAGTCGAAACAGGGAGAAAGTGTGATTTTCCAGTCGATGGGATGAAGTATGGAACATGATGATCTGATTTGGATCATTATATTTTTTTTCATCTATATCAATCCTTTCAGAGTGGAAAACATTATAGGATTCAACTTACATGGCCATTTTTCTGGCAGGTCCTAGTTTGGAAAATTGGGGTCCGAAACCTTCTGGAGCCATTTTCAAACATTAAGTGATGTTTTTTGGGGTTTTACCATCCATAACTTTTGAAAACCCCATTGAAGGTATTATTCACTCCAATACCTTTCCAATGGTGTAGATTGTGTGTCAATCAGAGTTTGTATGCAAAAGTTATGCCTCTTGCAATTTGACCTGTCGTGTTGACCACCATTGTACGAGAGGATGCCACGTTAGCCCCCATTACTAATGCATGTGGTGCTCTCTATGTATGTAATTTCAAGAATATTATAGAAGGTCTAAAACCCTATCACAATTGAGGTTTGAGGAAGTCAAAAACCTATCCATACATGGCTATCAGGCTATGTTAAATATTGGGCCACTAGGAGAAGAAGGGGTTCCATTCTTTTGCATTGTATCTTGTTCCATAGCTAAGAAAAAAATATGAGAGTGGTATTATATGAGAATAATGTTGGGTTGTAATATTATTTATAGTGAAATTCAAGTCAAGGTGGATCAAATGACGATCGAATTCGAGGTGGATCAAATGGAAATTGAAGTCAAAGTGGATTGATAGCAGGTTGAGGGTCGAGGTAGATCGACAACAAGTCGAAGGTCGAGGTTATTCGACAGGGTAAATTTGAAGTTGAAGGTCAAGGTGGTTCAACATGTAAAGGAATCGAATTTTTTTTTGAAGAGGTCAACCAACAAGAGGTCAATAGGAGGGCACGTGGCCATTGACTGAAGATCGAATGAAGGTGGACTGGTAATCCAACTTGGAGTCGACTTTAACAAAACCCTAAGATTTGCGAGATTTGTAGCAAATTATCTGCATGGATTTGTAATCGTTTTTGGGTGCCAAGTCTTTAGGGTTTTTCCTATTTTTAATCCTATAAAGTGGTGTATTGTACGGCCGTAAAGGCTAATCAATGAATCGTAAAATAGGAAGTCTTTAGAGAAATATTTAGATGTAGGTTGTTGGTCATGCAAATGTAATCCAGATTGGCTACATGGTTGTTCTTGTGTAAACAAGAGGGTATGATGTCGATTGTGTCTTAGGCGTGGACCAAGGTTAGACATGTAACCTTTTATTCGGATTCAATAAGACAACAAGAGAGAAGAATGCTCAAGGAATGCTGATTTTCCCGGTTTGGGTTTCCAGGGTAAAATCTCTGTGTACAATGTGATTTCTTTGTCATTTATGTTCTATATTAAATTCTTTTGCTCTTATTCTAGGTTTAGTGTGGAAGTGTATCTAATTACCTGACATGTGGAATCAAAGAAAAGTTCAACTTTGACAAGTTGTACCAGAGCTGTGTTATGCTTTGACATGTGTATCAGATCTTGATTTACCAATATTGAATATGAGAACTAAACCTTAGGCAAAGTAAGAGGTGCAAGTCATAAATTGTGTTAAATATTGTGGTAAATAATGACAAGCAGTTCAAGAATAGAGAGTGAAAAATTCGATGGCCAGAATTTTGAGCTTTGGAATATTTAAATGGAAGATCTTATTGTATATCGAGAACAATGGACAATGGTCTATCCAGATACCCAACTGACAGGCATGTCGACAAAAGAATGGGAGAAACTCAAAAGAAGAGAAAGAAGTATGATTCGACTTTGTCTTATAGATTTGGTATTGTTGAATGTATCATATGAATATTTGGACAAGAATGAGTGGGACAAGTTGGGAAGCTTACACTAGTAGAAATATTTGGTAAATAAGTTGTTTCTCATAAGGAAAATGTATCTTGTGAGAATGAGTGATGACAATTTAGTGACTAAGAATTTTAATGCGTTTAATACCATTTTAAGCCAGTTATTGTCCGTGGATATTAAAATCACTGAGGAGGAGAAGTGTATTATCCTATTATGTTATTTTCCAGACTCCTGGGATAGGTTAGTCATGGATATAGGGAGTAATACAACTACACTAGTGCTAGAAGACACGGTTGTTTCTCTGTTGTCAGAAGAAATGAGAAGAAAAAAAATAGAAGGATCAACCAAAGATGCTTTAGTGGTGAGAGTTTGACTGGTTGAAAGAGATAAAGGAAAATTCTCCAGTAGAAAGTCTAAGTTGAAGGGTAGATCTAAATCCCCAGTTCAATTGAAAAGAAGATGTTGGAAATGCTGTAAAGATGGGCATTACAAAAAGGACTATAAGTAGAGGGTGATGGAAGTCAATACATGATCTGATGAGAAGCAGTCGAGTGAGAGAAAGATGACTCCAGATTAGGGAGGTGATGTGTACCTGGTGTTGACTAGTACATAGTCAGATCAAGGTGTTTGGTTAATTGAATGAGTAGAATATTATCATATGACACCACATAGAGAATTATTATGCGAGTATGAACGATATGATGGAGGTGATGTGTTCTTGGGGGACGACTCGACAACCAAAATTGTTGGATGAGGAAGAGTTCGACTGATACTAAAGGATGGGAGGAAAAGAACCTTTCTAGGTGTGCTACAAATTTTGGGTTTGGAAAGAAATATGATATCTGTCAGTAAGATGAGTGATGCTGGAGTGCACACTCTGTTTCAGAAGTATTCGTGCAATATGGTCAAAGGTGCGATGGTGTTAATGAAAGGAGTTCAGATTGAAACCATGTACAAGGTGTTAGGGAATTTTGACTTGATTGGATGCAACAACATCGTTGCTCCTGAAGTTGACTCGACTTCGAATCAACTTGACCCAACTCAGGTTGAGTCGGTACAAACCGACTCAAAAATACATGATAAAATCAACCTGACCATGCTATGGCATGAGAGGATGGGGCACATTAGAGAAAAATGACTTTTATCTATGGAAAATAAAGGTATGGTCGAAGGTTTTCCTGAATTTGGTTTAGAATTTAACTTTTGTGAACATTACACATATGGAAAACAAAGTTGGGTGAGGTTCCCATCTGGAGCGACAAGGGAAAATGGGATTATAGAATTGGTGCATAGTGATGTGTTTGGCCCAGTTACAGTGCCTTCACTTGGTGGATCCATGTATTATGTCTCCTTCATAGATGATTTTTCTAGGAATATATGGATATATTTACTGAGGAATAAATAAGAGGTTTTCGATAAATTTAAAGAGTTTAAAGCTCTTGTAGAAAACCAGAAAGATAAGAAGATTAAGGTGTTGAGAAGTGACAATAGTGGTGAATTCTATGGAAAAGAATTTGATCAGTTCTGGAAGAAGTGTGGCATGGCACTCAAAAATACCACACCATATACCCCACAAAAAAATGGAGTTGCCGAGAGAATGAACATAATTTTGATGGATAAGGAAAGGATCATGCTCAATGGTTCTGGTCTCACACAAGAATTCTGGGTAGAGGCAATCGACACTGCAAGATATCTGGTGAATATGTCTCCTTCGTTGGAACTAGTCGAAACAAATCCAAATGAGGTATGGTTGGGTAAGAAGCCTTTGATCACACAACTCAAAATATTTGGTTGTGATGTATTTGTGCATGTTCCCAAGGAAAAGAGGAGCAAGATGGAAACGAAGGCAGTCAAATGTATTTTCATTGGATACAAAGAAGGAATGCAAGGATATAAGCTTTGGGATCCTACATCAAGGAAAATAGTGTACAATCGAGATGTGGTCTTCAGATAATTCAAAGGTAATTCTGAGCATGAATAAATTGTTCAAATCTAGAATAATCCTGAGACGGTGTGATTTGAACTGAGGAACGAAGAAGATGATTCATATGAGTTGACTGAATTAGAGGAAGAGGTGGAACAACAAACTCCGGTAGTAAGGAGGTCAAAAAGAGTTAGAAAAAAAATCAAAAGGTATAATCTTCTTGACTTCCATTCCACATTCGTGTTAACTACCATTGACGATGAGCCAAGTCAGTTGGTGAGGCAGTCGAATCAACATAGGTTAAACTCTGGAAGGATGCCATGGTCAAAGAGATAGAATCCTTGCACAAGAATGATACATGGGATTTAGTCAATTTGGAAGAAATCCTGTCGATAGAAAATGGGTATTCAAGAAGAAGATGAATGTTACAGGACAAGTCGAGAAATTCAAAGCTCAACTGGTAGCGGAAGGATATTCCCAAGTTGAGGGAGTCGACTTTGATGAGTTTTTTCCCCTGTTGCAAAATTAACTTCCATTAGAGTACTAATGTCTTTGGCTGCAACATTTGATCTGTAAATAGAATAGATGGATGTAAATACAATGTTCCTACATGGGTACTTGGAAGAATAAAACTACTTGAAACAACCTAAAGGATTTGTAGTAAAGGGAAAGAAAGAGTTGGTGTGAAAACTGAAAAGATCCCTTTATGGTCTAAATCAATCGCCAAAAATGTGGTACCAGAAGTTTGACACATACATCCTTAGTTTGGGATTTCTGAGAAGAAAATATGATCACTGCATATATTCCAAGGAAGAATCTGGGAATTTCATATATGTAGCTTTGTATGTCGATGACATGTTGCTGATTGAAAACAACATAGAAATAATACATGAGGTGAAGAAGAAACTATCCTCCAAGTTCAACATGAAGGATATCACTGCAACTAACTTGATTCTAAGAATGGAGATTAAGAGATATAGAGTTGCTAGAAAGAACTCGTTGAATCAGGCGATGTATATTGAAACAATTCTGAAATGTTTCAACATGCAGGATTGCAAACCAATGAAGGTGCCAATTCTTATGGGAGAAAGGCTAATTGTTGAATAGTTTCCAAAGGCACAGGAAGAAATAGAGGACATGGCATGTGTTCCCTATGCAAGTGTTGTTGGTAGTCTAATGTATGCGATGGTCTGCACTTGACCAGACATTTTCCATGCAGTGGGAGTGTTGAGTAGGTACATGTCGACACCTGGAAAGGAGCACTCAATAGTTGTCAAGAGAGTATTAAGGTATTTGTGTGGCATGAAGGACCATGCTATATGCTACCAAGGAAGACCTAGAGGTGACAGTCATAAATTAAATGTGCATGTCTGTTTTGATGCTGATGGGGATGGAGATATGGATCAACAAAGATCGATTAACAAATATATCTTCAAGATGTTCGATGGAGCAATAAGCTGGATGAGTAAGTGACAGGTGGTCGTAGCCTTGTCAACAACAAAATATGAATACATGACAACCACTCATGGAAGCAAAGAAGCAATATGGCTGCAAATTTTGTGTTCATGAATAAGGTTTGAGCAGAGAGCTATGAATATAAGTTATGACAATAAAAGCATAATATTTCATCCAAAGAACCCTTCTTATCGTTCGAAGACTAAGCATATTGATGTACAATGCCATTTTGTAAGAGATATGGTGGAAAGTAACAAGGTGCTACTGGATAAAGTAGACATGTTGGAAAACATAACAGACTCATTGATCAAGTCTATGAGTACTGTGAATTTCTCTTGGTGCAGAGAGGAAATGGGAATTACTACCCTAGGTCTGTGAACAAAAGTTCAGGAATTTCTCGGTTTCAACAAATAAGACAAAAAGTGGGAGAATGTTGGGTTGTTATATTATTTGTAGTGAAAGTCTAGTTGAGGTGGACCGAAAATAGGTCGAGGGTCGAGGTAGATCGAAAACAAGTCGAAGGTTGAGGTTAGTCGACTAGGTAAATTCAAAGTCGAGGGTCAAGGTTGTTCGACATGGTAAAGGCATCGAAATCAAGTCGAAGAGGTCAACCAACAAGAGGTCGAGAGGAGGGCATGTTGCGATCGAATGAGGGCCGAATGAAGGTCAATTGGTAATCCAAATTAGAGTCGACTGTAACAGAATCTCGAGATTCGTGGGATTTGTAGCCAAAGATCTGCATGGATTTGTAATATTTTTTGGGCACCAATTCTTTAGGGTTTTTCCTGTTGTAAAGCCTATAAAGAGGTGTGTTGTAAGGCCATAAATGATAATAAATGAATACCAATCTTTAGATAAATATTTAGATATAGGTTGTTGGTCATGCAAATGTAAGTTAGATTGGCTATAGGGTTGTTCTTGCGTAAACAAGAGGGTATGCTGTTGTTTGTGTATTAGATGTGTACCAAGCAGGGATGATTTTAAGAATGAAAATGATTTTAAAATGTAGAAACCTTGGCAAATCTTACTAATCCTTCATATGCCAACTATACATTTTTGGCGATATTTTTGTAAAAATATTCAAATTTATAAGGATTTTATATAGTTTGTATAAAATTTTGGCGATTTTTAAGGAAATTTTTTTTATCCTATAGAATTTGGGCGAATCATTTTTAGAATAACGAATCTTTTTTGGGGAAAGACCATGGAAAATTAGACCATGAGCGAAATTTGGCCCCTAAAATTATCCTTGGTACAAAGGTTAGAAATGTAACATTTTATTCATATTGAATAAGACAACAAGAGAGCAAAACGCTCAAGGAATGCTAGTTTTCCCAGTTTGGGTTTCCAGGGTAAAATCTCTGTGTACAATATGATTGCTTTGTCATTTATGTTCTAGATTAAATTCTTCTTCTCTTATGCTAGGTTTAGTGTGGAAGTGTATCTCATTACCTAACACATAACGTAGGAGGAAAAATTCTGTAGCATCCATACAAGCCACATGTCAAAGGAAACTCCAAAGACAGTGCCTCTTTATTTGTACTTGCATCATTTCTATACTAGAGAAAAGAGAGAAGAGCAGAGCAACCTCACCTTCTAGATGGGTTTTCTCTCGTATTGGGTTTCCTAGGTCATATATTTTGTTTATTTGTGGATGGTGTGATTTCATTTTACTGTCCTCTATTCTCTGCATTTCATCTATTTAATGTATACGCAGAAAAATCAGTAACTAAATATTATGGAAATCTGAACGAAAAATAACCTTAATAATAAATATTTTAGTTGTTTATCAGATCTGTTGGGATGAAATTTTCTAGTGGAATATTTATGACAGTTTACAAATCATATTGGTATCAGAGCACATTTTTATTTTAGTTATTTGTGGGAAGTTTTAATATCTAGGAATTGTCTTAATGAGAAGTCGCAGAAACCTTAGCTATAGAAAATGAGTTTGTTCATAATAACCCCTGAGATATAACAGAAGAGATATTTGAATAGTTGGAAAAACAAGTTTCTGACATCAATTTTAATATGAACCTCTTCATGGAAGCTCTAGAAATCAATCTCAGACCATTCGGAGATGACAGAGGCTCTATCTCAAAGATCGTATTGGAGGGGAAATCGAGAAATCGAGAAGACTTGGGAAAGGGGTCGCAGAAGGAATCTGAGAAAGAGTAGCTGAGTTTGAGTGTTGTTAACCCTTCTTAGTCCCTATTCAATATGTAAGTGAAAGTGGAAATAAGGCCATACCAAGGTGATATCAATGCATTAAATCTAAATCATTGGTTGCAACAACTAGAAGTTTATTTTAGCGTTCACCATATAGATGAAGGGAAGAAGATTTCATTTGATAGATTGAAGTTAGAGGGATATTCTTTAATGTTGTAGGAAATAAAAAAAAAACACTAAGGCTAGAGGGCGATCCACTAGTGACTAGGTGGGATGACTTTAAAACCCTCATCAAGTCCCAATTCTACCCGATCGGGTATGTAGAGGACCAATGGATCTGGTGGCACTACTTCAGGCAGAGGAGGGGTAGAGTTTATAGTAGTACACCACTAAGTTTAGAATGATAGCCATCATGATGGGTATATCTACCAAGAACCTAGATGTACTCAAGTATTTGGGGGGTTTACACAGTCATCTATGAAAGGATATGATGCTCTTCAATCCAAGGATAGTGGATGAGGTGTGTGTACAAACACAGTACCTGGAAAACATAGGATAAAATAAAGGGTAGCCAAGTGGTTCGAAGCATAAAGAGAATCATGAAGCTTCCAAGGAGGGGAAGAAGAAGTGGAAACAGGGAAACTATTAAAAGACAACAACCAATGTACATCATAGTAAATATCCAAACAACCATTGCAACATTGATGTCCACACCGAGGAAAAATGTTGGAAACTGCATCCAAAGATGAACCTAAAGAACCAAAAGAAGGAAAAACATAAAAATAACCTTCTAACCATAGATTCAAGCAATCAGGTTGAAAGTAGCTCAAATGTGGATGAAGATATTGTCTGCATATCTTTGCAGAAGGAGGTGAGTTTGAGTAGCCTTTATCACCAAGAAGAGAAGGAGATGACCAATCTATTCCACATCAATATCTAAGTCAAGAAGACCAAGATAAATTCTCTATTCAACTCTGGTTCACAGGCTAATATCATACCAGTGGATCTATTCAACAATCTTGGATTGGATATTCACAATCATCCTAGCCCCTATCCATTGGGTTGGGTAAACAAGGATGCATAGATAAAGGTAACAAAACAATGTAAGATTAAATTTGTTGTATGTGATGATTTTATTGATGAAGCACAATTGGACGTAGTACCCCTTGATGTATGTGGAGTAGTTTTTGGAAGCCCCTACATGTATATGAAGGATGCAATATTCGTGTAGAGAGACAACCAATACTAAATGATTAAGGATGGGAAGTCCTACATCATTAACACACATAAAGGAAAGTCAAAGATCTCACTAGTAAGTTCCAACCAAGCCAAGAAGTTGATTAGTTCTAGTAAGAAATATGTTTTTCTTTTCTTAGGAGAAAATCAGTCTGATGATGAGTCAATGAGAGTGAAGGAATCCATGGAGGGGTGTACTAAAGAGTAGAAACATTATTTGTAGGAGTTTCTATAGGAATACAAAGGAGTGTTCAAGGAGACTAAAGGGTTACCACCCAAGAGGGATGCGGAACATGAAATATAGTTATTTCTAGAATCCCATTGACAAATATTGGGCTTTATAGACGATTTTTTATAGAAGAAAATGGAGTGAAGAAGCAGTTTCAACAATTGTTGGAGCAGAGTGTGATTCGACCAAGTAGCTCACCTTGTGGGTCACCCATCATAATTGTTCCTAAGAAGGACATAACTTGGAGAATGTGTATCGATTACAGGGAATTGAACAAGATTACACTGAAGAATCAATACCCTCTGCCAAGGATCAATTATCTGTTGGACAAACTACAATATGCCAAGTACTTCACTAAGATGGATTTGAAATCAAGATATCACTAGGTATGAGTCAAAGAAGAAGATATTTGGAAGACTTCCTTCAAGAAAAGGCAAGGTTTGCATGAGTGGTTGGTTATTCCATTCGGTTTATGCAATGCACTGACTAAATTTATGATACTAATGAATGATTTTTTACGCACTTATCTAGATTAATTTGTTATTGTTTATTTGGATGATATACTAGTTTACATCACTACCTAGGAGGAGCACATCTCACATTTTATGTAGTTGTTGGAGACTCTGAAAAAAAACCAGCTGCTGGCCAATCTAAAAAAATGTGAGTTTTCTCAGCAATATTTGGTGTATTTTTGATATGTGATCAGTGGGGGGGGAGCTCAAAATAGATACCAAAAATATGGAGGCCATCATGAAATGGACAGTTCCTAAACATCTCACTGAAGGTAGGATTTTTGTTTGGACATCACAGTACTTGTGGAAGTTCATAGCTTCATTTTATGTGGTAGCTACACCACTCCATTCCATAACAACCAATGGTAAGAGTTTCTTAGTGGGGGAAGAATCAATAGAAGGCCTTTGATTAGTTGAAAAGAAAGATCAATCAAGCACCAGTGCTCACACTACCAAACTTGCATAATCCCTTTGAAGTGAAGACAAATGCAAGTGGGTATGCCATGGGAATAGTATTGATGCAGGGAGGAAGGTCTGTCAGCTATAATTCTGAAACGTTTCATGGGGTGGTTCTCAACTATCCTACCTGCGAAAAGGAGCTCTATTCCTTGGTACAAGATGTAAAAAATTGGAAGAACTATATAATGGGAAATGATACCATCATCCACATAAATCACCAACCACCACAATATTTGTAGGCCCAGAATAAGATACAAAAAACTAGGCATTACAAGTGGATAGGGTTTTTAAAACAATTTCATCTAGTCATCAAGTATAATAAGGGTAACACAAATAAATTGACAGTCACTCTTTCACAACCACCCACATCCAATATTATAACTTTGGTAACTTTGATGCACATGGAACCTTTTACCCATGATGCATACAAAGAGGCATACATAGAAGTTGAGGAATTCAAGGAGGTGTTTCAACAACTACATGGCCAAATCAATATAGAGTAAGGTGATGGAAATACTGACTATCATTTCCAGAATGGTTTACTCTACAATCTCGACAAGCTTTGTGTTCCTAAAGGTGAACAACTGCAGCTTATTAGAGAGGCTCACACCTCCAAGGTTGCAGGAAATTTTAGTTTTGGGAAGATAGTTGCCAATTTACATAGGTATGTGTATTGGCCTAGAATGCAAGAAGATGTAGCACGATATATTATAGGATTTATACTTTTTTGTGCCAACAAAACCAACAACTGGAAGCAAGGTCTATACCATCCCTTTCCAATACCCACTCGATGTTGGAAAAGCATTTCCATGGATGTTTTGGGAGGTTTACCAACCACACAGAAGGGACATGACTATTTATTTGTGCTAGTTGACATGTTCAACAAAATGTGCATTCTCCTACCTTGTAAAAGGACCATCAAGGGGAAGGAAGTAGCAAACTTGTTCTTTGAAAAAGTCCGGGTACACTTTGGGATACCAAGGAGCATCATCTCAAACATGGATACCAGATTTATTAGTGCATTTTGGACTACATTGTGGGAGAAGATGGACACTAAGTTGAATAAGTATACAACATTCCATCCATAAACAAATGGGCAGATGAAATTTGTCAACATGAATTTGGTGCAACTTTTGAGGGGTGATGAAAATCAGTTCTATATAAAAAATTATTATAACAAAGCTGTCCACACTTCTATTGGTAAGTCACCTTTTAAAACTTGCTTTGGCTATTTTCCACCTTCACCCTTAGATGTTGTATATGGAAAACAAGGAGGAGTGAGGAGGACCTCATAGGAGATGCAATAAAAGTAGATAAATTTGTTGAGAAGATCAGGCAGATCTATTTGCAAGTACAAGAGACAACAAAGAAGTCGCATGAGAAGTATAAGGCTAGACATGACCAACATAGAACAAAGAGAACACGTAGAGTGGGATACAAAGTATGTTTACAACTAAATAAGTAAATGCTATAGGGTCCTGATAAGAATATCAAGGCTCTGCGGTATGGTCCTTTTGAGGTATTGGAAAAGGTGGGAGATAATGCCTATAGACTCAATCTACCCCCATACATGCACATTTACTCAATAGTGAATGTGGAGAATCTAAAACTCTATGAGCCTTCCATGTTGGATCAAGAGGAGGAGAAAGTCCTACATTCCATAGAGGACTTAGCACCAGATGCTCAAGTAGAGTTGGCAGAGGAGACAATTTTGCATAAGCGGTCCAGAACTAGAAGATAGGGGCAACACGACCTTTGGAAAATTGGGTTGAAAAGACAACTTCCAGGGAAAGCAAAGCGGTATTATAGGGATAAGGTAGAGGAAAAAATTCCTCACCTCATTTAGTAAATATTTTGGGGACCAAAATCCTACCTAAATGGGGAGGTATGATCTATATTGGATCATTATATTGTTTTTCATCTATCTCGATTTGCTTAGGGTGGAAAAATTTGGAGGATTCAACTTACGGGGCCATTTTAGTGGCAGGTCCCAGTTGGGAAAATTGGGGTTCAAAACCTTCTAGATACATTTTGATGCATTAAATGATGTTTTTTGGGGTTCTGGTGGCCAAAACCTAATCACACCTACTTGACAGTATTCGACACCCTGAGACCTTTCCAACGATGCATACCGTGCATCAATCAGAGTTCGTATGACAAATTTATGCCTCCAGCAAGTTGACCTACTGTGTTGACCACCATGGTATGAGATGATGCCACGTCAACCCCAGTTAATCATGAATATGGGGCTATCCACGTATGTAATTTAAATAAGATTCTAGAATTTCCAAAACCCTATCACAATTGAGGGTTGAGGAAGTAAAAAACCTACCCCTAGATGGCTATCGGGCTATGGCGAGGCCACTAGGAGGAGAAGGAGTTCCATTGTTTTTCATTGTATCTTGTTCCATAGTGAGAAAAACATTTGAGAGTGGTATTTTGTGAGAATAATAGAGGAGGATATATTTTGTAGCAACCATACATGCCACAGATTAAAGGAAACTCCACATAGAGTGCCTCTTTCTTTGTACTTGCATCATTTCTATACCAGAGAAAAGAGAGAAGAGAAACCTCACCTTCTAGCTATGTTTTCTCATGTATTGGGTTTCCTAGGTCATATGTTGTGTTTATTTGTGGATGCTTAATTGTATTTTATTGTTCCCTATTTTTCACATTTTATCTATTTCATTCATAAGCAAAAAAATCAGTAACTAAATATTATGGATATCTAAAGGAAAAATAACCTTAATAATAAAGATTTCAGTTATTGATCAGATTTGTTGGGACGAAATATTCCAGTGGAATATCCATGCCAATTTACAAATCATCCAATGTCAGTGAAAACATCATGAGAATCATCTTGTAGCAATGTAGAAGAGGCATTCAATAAATTAACCCCATAATACTTCTCATCAAATCGAACATTTCGTCTGATAATGATTTGCTGCTTGACATGATCAAACAATCGATAGGCTTTCAACTCTTAAAATTATCCCATCATGATGCAAGCATGATTCTTTTCATCCAAATTATTTCTGTAGTCATCAAGAATTTGAGCCCAGGAAACACATCCAAACACATGGAGGTGCCCAATTGAGGGTTTCTTCCCATAAAATCATTTGACTGGAGTCATGGAAGGAACAAATAGAGTCGATATGCGATTGAGAAGATACTTTTCACAATATACCGCTTTAGCCCAGAAGCGAGGAGGTAGATATTTAGATTGCAAAATACATCTATCCATTTTGACTAACATTTATTTCTTGCATTCTGCTACTCCATTCTATTGAGGTGTGTGAGGAACCAACCAATGCCAATCAATACCATATCGAAGTAGGTATTCTTTAAATGGTCGATTTACATACTCACCACCATTGTATCATCTCAAGAATTTGACGAGTTAACCACATTGCTTCTCAATAAATGCCTGAAACTCCTTGAAATTCTCAAAGATAAGGTTTTTATTCTTCAGGAAAAAGACCCTTGCAAAATGAGAGAAATCATCAATGAAAGTAAAAATTGTTGATTTTTCAATATGCAAGCTTTAAGAATGAAGTTCATTCCTTTTTATCATTTAAATTAAACCATAAAAAATTATGTTGCAGCAACCAAGATCACAAGAAGAAACACCATACACAAGAACACAAGAAGTATCCTGGGAAACCCTTCTCAACAAGGAAAGAAAACCCAACCAAATCCTTTTCTATATTCTTCAAGAGAAATACCTTCACCACCAAGAAAACCTAACACACAAGAGGGTGCTTGCAAACACTATAATACTAGCACCCAAGAGAGGTGCACACTGTTGTAGGAAAATCTCCCTGCAGACAGGTAGATTGCCTCAAAGAGCTTCACCCTAACTCTAAGACAGAAAATGCTTAACTTGGACACTGACTTCCTTTCAAATCTATACAAACTAACACATGAGAAGGAAGGAGAACATAAGTACCTCTTTATCGACATTTGTCCCTGCATGCTCCGAGTTGAGCTCCGATACTTTGCTCCTCGCTGAGTCCTGTAGACAAACAAGATACGACCACTTCCTACTCTATTGGTATTAGTTTGAAAACAGATCTATCTATCAATGATAAGTTCATGTAACATTAGAAAAAAACTAGAAAGAAACAGGCCAAGCATGTCATATTGATGAGAATAAAGACAACAATACTTACATTCGTAGATGCGAATGCGATAGCTTCGTCAAGTCCCCTTCGTCTAACCCTTGCCTGAAAGATCCACAACCTGGATAACAACAGCTTCACTGATCACTCTCCTTTGGCTGACTGTGCGTTTCTTATAAGATCATAGGTTTCATGCTAGCAATTCTTCCCCTTTTTCACCATTATAGAGCTTGCTTATATAGGTTAAGAGGATCTTAACCTCTTGAGTTATCTTTAGAACAAGTTGAGGAACCTCCTCCTTAGATCAAGGATCTCCTGATGAAACCAAGAATTCGAATGAAACTGCCTTCCAATCTTGAAAGATCCTCTCCTTATTCTCCTTAACGGGCCAACTACTGCCTCAGATTAGGCAGCGCTCCCTCAAAAGGGGCATCAGAGCACTGTAGCACTCCCTAAGAAGCTTGAGGGGAGCGCCAATGCCTTAAAGGTGGATAGCGCTCCTTCAGAGGGGGCAGGGGAGCGTTATAACGCTCCCTGAAGCCTTGTAGGGGAGTGCCAATGCTCCCTAGACTGATATAGGGGAGTGATCACCCCTAAAACCTTTGATCAAAATCTCTCTTCAAGTGTTAAGAGTTCCTTGACTTCAGTTAAACAGTTCTCCTTCCTCAAACCCAGTGTATGAGATGTTTTAAGTGCCTCCTTAGTGTCGTCGTTAAGGCAGTATGCTTGAACAACGTTTGCGACACTTATGAACAACTTGCAACACTTGTGAAAGTTGTAAGGAAGATGTGACACTTACGACAATTGAGAGGAATATGCGACACTTATCCAGTTGAGTAAATTTGACGTGTAACAGAATGCCCCCCAAAGTATGAAGTTAGAATATGCGAACTGATAACTGAAATGATTTGTAGATGTTCAAGCAAGGGTATAGAATCAGAGAACCTGATGGAAGATGAACAAAAACATCCAAAAAATATCATGACATGTATCAAAACCCAAGGCAGGCATACCTATGCTTGGGTGATCAAGGCTTGCAAGATATGGCCGCCATAAAATACATTGCGGATCCATAATTGTATTGATAAAAAAGGTATAGCCACCGAAGATACAATGTGGATCTATACTCTGATGACTCAAACTGATCGTAGCCATGAATTATACACAGTGGATCTACGAGATGACAGGACATAGCCACGACCAATACAAAGTGGATCTATGTGACATTGTATGTGTTCTTTGTCCAATAGAAACTCCTTCGCAGCCTGGGCAAAGCATATATCAAAGTGATCATTCAACCTAGGGTCTTCTCACCAATCCCAACGTGGTACGATCCTAACCATGTGAATAGATGTCTTGATGTCGAACATGGCAGAAACCACTTGATTATCGGTCAATGGTGTGAACCGTTAACAAGTGCGAGGGAGA
>ML782894.1:645646-668307 GCA_009831015.1 Picea engelmannii | reverse complement strand
CCATTTTGTAGGTTCTCATTCTAACTTTCCAGAAGGCAAAGTTTGTTCCATTGAACAGAGGGGCCTTATTGGTTGAATTTCCTTCATGGCTTGACATGTTTAAGATCTAGGATCTACCCTTAGATAAAAGGGGTCGACTCTGATACCAATTGTTGGACAACTGAGAGGGGGGGGGGTGAATCAGTTGTTACTGAGCTTAAACAATTATGCTTCTTTTAAAACTCTTTGCAGAGAAACTGAATGATGATCACAATAATGTAGAGAAATAAACACAGGCACATTCAACATCAGTCACATATATGAGAAACACAGAGACAGATATTTTCCAAGGAAACCCATATAGGGAAAAAACCTCTTTTTCTTTATATGATAAATAATAATTACATTCTTTACATTATCATACATATGAGCACCAACTCATAATGAGGCTACAACCTCTGTTCAGTAAGCTGCAACTTGCTGAGAGCACCAACTCTCTGTTTTCTCTAGCACCAACTAGAAGGAAGCACCGACTCCCTGGTTTCTCTAGCACCAACTAGAAGGAAGCACCAACTCCCTGTGTTTGTCTAGCACCAACTAGAAGGAAGCACCAACTCCCTGTGTTCAAGCACCCACCTGAACCCTTGAGGACACCAGTCCTCCCTAGCTCCTCCCAACCACCCTGAAATATAAATCTTTGCTATTGAATTTATTACAGTGATATGATGTTCGACGATGGCTTACCTGACTTATCACTGTTCTGCTCCATTTCGTTGCTCTGTCTGCCTCACTGCTTTTCTGCTCAGATCACTTGTGCTGTCTGTTCTTCTGCCTTTTAAGCTCTGTGCGCCATACCCATTCACTGCACAGATCCTCTTCCCTTGAATTCAACTACTGTACTCTCCTTCTTCTTCGCACATGAATCACCTTCACCAGCTACAATCACTGCCAACTCCAATAGAAACAACAACACCCAACTCTTCTCTGTGCTATGTATTTATAGCTTCTGTGTACCTTGTGCATGCAATGTTCACCATTCCTCTGCATGCTTCAACCGCGCCAATCTCCTCCACCTCTCGAGTTCTCTACATGATCATCATCGTCACTCTTCAGCTTCTCTGGCCGTTTTCCCAAGTGTCTTCTAGTCCTCTGGTTGAAACCATCAGTGGTTTCTGGCGGTTTCACTGGTGCATACAATAGTAGCCCTGCGATCAATACTTGATCCAACGGTTCAGATCTATTCGAGATTTCATATATCGCGATTTCGGCACTCTTGGCATTCATAGTTTTAGTCACTTACAAATCCCGATCCCCGAAAATCCGATATGGAGATTATCCGGACTGACTCCTTCTCTTCCCGTGACCAAGGGCTGTGACCACACCCTTATGCATAAGGCGCTTTCGCGATTTCGTATATCGCAAATTCAGTTTTGTTTATTTTGTCTCTCCATATTGCGATTCGCGAAACTCCAACACGAAGTTGAACCAACAGTCCAGATATGAACTTGTTTCAATGGTTGTGATTGAATCGCCATATCGCATATCGCAATTTTGGCATTTCTGTTGCATTGTGTTCTTGTCTCCTTGATATCGCAATTCACGAAACTCCGATGTGTAGTTTGATCAACGGTCCAGGTTTGATATTGACTGGACGGTCCAGATTCAATCACGATTTCTCATATCGCGAAATCGACATTCTTGATGCATTGAGTTCTTTTCCTCTTGAGTTCGCGATCCGCGAAACTCCGATACAAAAAGTTAAATCAACAGTCCAGATCTTATCTCTATTCAGCGACTGCGATTAAATCGCGAAATCGCATATCGCGATTTCGGGGTTATTGTTGTCAAATGATTTTGTCATTTCAAAGTCCCGATCCCTGATACTCTGATGACGTCACACGTGGTTTGACACATGTTAAATACTGCCACGTGTCACTCTGATTCATGACTTGCATGTGCCTGAAGTGTTGAATCTGCCTGACACCTGTCATTACCTGGTTGTGCCACGTGTCCCTAGCTGACGTGGTCTGCTATCGTGAGTTGGATCGACGGTCTAGATCACATGTTGATCTGACGGTTCAGGTTCAGTCGGGATTTCTTTCATTGCGATTTCGGTGTTTCTGTTGCAATTTTTCACGGGACTCGTGAAACTCCGATTCCGATTCTCCGATGAAGCCTCCCGTCGAGCTTCTCCCGGTGGTGCCCGATCGCTGCCACACGTCCTTCCGAATGGACGGTCCCGATTATGTCGGGATTTCGAGACTTTCAATGTCCCGGTTCTCACGACCTTGAGAACTCTGATCTCCCGATGGCTGATATCCCGATGACAACTCCTCGTATCGGGACTTCTCTTCTTGTTCCCGAGGCTTATCTCCCTCGCAGCTTCTACAGATCTGATGGCTGTCAGCCTTTCGGGAAATTTGAATGGGATCCAACGGTTGTGGATATCTGTCTTCCTTCTCCTCTGCAAACTCCTGTATCTTGAGCTTTGCCTTTGCTGCGTGCGTTTTCCTCAACGTTGTTCCTCCTGAGCTTTCACGTCCGAATCCCCAAGGGATTTTATCCTTCTTATCCTACTATCTCCACTGTTGTACTTGCCATCAATGACAAGCATACGCTACTTGGTAAACATTTGCCAACAGGTTCTTTCATGGCTCACGAGAAATGACACATATTAGAGTTCAAGGACGGTCAGAGTTATGAGCATTTCCATCGGCTATTTATAGAACAGTTATGACCAGGCAGGGCTCTTCAACAAGTATCGTCTTTTTTTTTGCATTGGCTAATGGATATTACAGTAATTAGTTTTTCCTCTTTATTGGATTAAGGATTGGACTAGCAACTTTAATGGGAGAAGGCTCTTGTTTTTCCTCACAGTGATCATCCACAGAGTTTGTTCAGAGTTTCAGAGTTCTTTTTTGTTGCAAATCCTCTAGAATCTTGTTAAAACATGAAGTTACAATTCACATTTTTTTTTTGTATGGAGTTTTTTTGGGACCTTTTTTTGTGGACTTTGTACACAACCTATGATGCTAGCTCTCTAGATGGCTATAAGACAAAGGATTTAAATGCATGCCCCAGCATGCATTCTTCAAAATGTAAATTTTATATATATTAATAAAATTTACACTTTTTTCCTCCAGAAAAAGAAGAAGAAGATAGATTTGGATTTAAGATGGATCTACACTAGTTTACTCTAAAGTCTCTAATTTTTTCTAGAAACTATATATAAAATTATTAGAAATTCAAATATTTTTACAAAAACATTGTCCGACATTTATTTTCCCTTGGACTTCTCCACTCTTTTTACAAACAAGAATCATGTTAACCACCCAATTGGAGTGTCTAACAAGGTATATGATTATGGCATCCAACAATTGTTTTAACTCCTATTGAATGATAGACTAGAATGAGGGATGTATGGGTTTTTGTTTATGCTTAAATAGTTTTATATTATACTTTATAGGTATTGTATTGAGGGTATATTTGGCAATTTTTTTCCAATTCACTATATTTTCGATATGTTTTTCAAAAAATAAAATCGTTAATTTTTATTTTTTTTATTTCACTTATTTTTTTTTATAAAATTCACCAAAATTAATATTAAATTAAATGTTTTTATTGAATATTAACCTATATTATCTACATGTATGATTTTATTAAACCAAAATATTTATCTATAATACTATACTTATATATAATATTTTATTCCTTAAAGTTTTTATAATCATATGTTGGATTATTTTAAGATCATATACCTTTAAATCATCATACATCCAAGCGAATATACCTAATTGTAACAACTAAACAACTAATTGTAACATTGTTTATCATCATTGGTACAACATATTCCAATGTTTATCACCTTGGGATCTTGCTTAGTACCTAGGTTCATTGTTTCATATTTTATAGAAGAGTGTTGTTTTAGTGTTTACAAGTATTTGAAACCTATATTGTAAGTCAAAGAATTTTAAGGCTCAACATTCACCTGGGTATGAAATTGTGCTTTACCTCTATCATTTATTCCTCACATTTATCCTTGCACTTGGAATGCCCCTCATCATCAATGATGGAATATTTGAACGTGTTTTTATTAGTCCCTGCCCTTCGGGCAGTAGGGACTTATAGTAAATGGTTTTTAATCTGGGCATTAGTTTTGCACGGAGTCCAAAACACTTTTTATTGTTATATCCTAAGTTATGGAGTTAAAACACTTTATAACCTCCAATAAAAAAAACTTAAAGATGAGATATCCGCTAATAAAAAACATTTACTTCTTATTTGGCCTCATATCGAGGCAAGGAGCAATTTTGATGAGAATTTTAGTTTCAAAGTTACACAAATGGAAGAGATATCCATATTACATGGCTTGAGGTGAACTAATGCTAGCTCTAGAGCTAGCATTAGTTCATAAACATTTAATGTTTATACATTTATCCTATTGTAAGTTTCATTTCATTATGTTTATTCTTTGTTGTGTCTAGTTGTTGTAGTTGCCCTGTCCACCTATTCTAGCTACCCTATCCACCTGTTGATTGCATGCAGCTACGCCAGGCTACTGAAGTATGAGGAACAATGGAGGAAACTAAAGTATGAGGAACAATGGAGGAATATAAACCTTCTCCATGCCCTTTCTTGTCCCAGAACTTCAATCAACATGTGTCCTAGTATGAGGAACAATGGAGGAATAGAATGTTAGAAAAACAAGATCACGGAGCAATAAAATAAAGAAAATGCGGAAATAAAACACAAAAGATACACAATACAATAGAGACACAGATATACATGGTTCACCCAGTGTGGGTTGCGTCCACCAGAGAAATTGCCAGGTCCTTCCTTTATTATTATCCAACAAATGAAGGGATACAACCTACAACAAACCCACTGTAACTTCCTCTTCATTCTCTCATAGTATCCTATCTCAGAATACAATATTCTCTCTCTTCCTTAGCTGCAATACATTTCCCTCTAAAAGAGGGTTGCCTTCTAGGGAAAAAAACCCTAACATAATTTCTACCATTAGATCTGCGGCCTTATAATGAACGGTCCAGATTTACAATGAAATTATATTATACATTTGCAAGTAAATTTTTCCTTCGGGGAACGCTACCCTCAGACCCAGTAGAGGGGGAAACCCCCCTCCGCACTCCCCTGCATGGAAGAGTGTACATTCTTCTGGGGTATAAACATGGCTGAAAACAAAGACCTCTGAATCTGGAAGATAATCAGGCTCCACAACCAACAATCTCCCACTTGGAGACTGATCTCAACAACTCCATCGTTGTTGTATCTGCTGGACTATGAACCTTCTTGGACCTGGAAAATTTCTCATCTTCACCTTCATGCTTGAAGACCAACTGAAACTGAGAAAGAACTCAGTTTCTCCTTGGTTACTCCCTTTGTTAACATGTCTGTAGGATTCTGGCTAGTGTGTATCTTTTCCAACTTCAAATGTCCATCTTCCAAGATGGATCGTATGAAATGGTACCTCAGCTGTATATGCTTAGTATTCGAATGGAAGGTCGAGTTCTTTGCAAGATGAATGGCACTCTCACTGTCACAATACAACCTGCTATTCTCCTGCTTCTTTCCCAATTCCTCCATAAACCTCTGTAACCAAATCATTTCTTTACTATCCTCTATAGCAACAACATACTCTGCTTCTGTTGTTGAAAGTGCAACAACCTTTTGTAGTTTTGAAATCCAATTTATTGTTGTTCCACCGATAGTAAAAACATACCCTGTGGTGCTCCTCCTGGTATCTTTATCACCTGCCATATCTGAATCAACATATCCCTATAGAACAGTGTCCGAACCTCCAAAAAATAATGCATGAGTAACAGTACCTCTCAAATACCTGAGAATCAACTTTACTACCTCCCAATGTTCTTTACCTGGATTGTTCATATACCTTCTCACAACCCCCACTGCATGTGCAATATCTGGTCTTGTACAAACCATCGCATACATCAAACTACCAACTGTTGATGAATAAGGGACCCTGTACATGTATTCTATCTCCTTCTGTGTCTTGGGACACATTTCCTTAGTTAATTTGAAATGGCTGGCCAAAGGTGTACTAACTGGTTTTGCATTCTACATTCTGAACCTTTCCAACACCTTCTCTATGTACTCACCCTGAGACAATGTCAATTTGTAATTTTTCCTGTCTCTTGTTATTCTCATACCAAGGATTTTTTTTGCATCACCCAAATCCTTCATCGCAAATGAATTAGCTAATTTATTCTTGAGCACATTTATATCCTGCATATTAGACCCTGCAACAAGCATGCCATCTACATATAATAGCAAGATAATATAGCTTTCATTTGCTAGCTTTTAAAAATAAACACAGTGATCATAATGACATCTACTATAACCCTGTTCTGTCATAAACCTGTCAAACTTCAAATACACTGCCTTAGAGCTTGATTTATTCCATACAAGCTCTTCTTCAACCTGCATACCAAATTCTCCTTCCCTTTGACCTCATACCCCTATGGTTGTTGCATATTAAATCTCTTCCTCCAAATCCCCATGGAGAAAAGTTGTTTTTACATCTAACTGTTTAAGATACAAATCTTCTACTGCCACAAGACTCAAAATAGTCCTAATTGAAGTCATTTTAACAATAGGAGAAAATATTTCATCAAAATCTATACATTTCTTTCGTGCAAACCCCTTTACAACAAGTCTAGCCTTATACCGCTTTTCTCCTCCATATTCTTCCTTCAACTTGTAAACCCATTTATTCTGCAACACTCTTTTTCCTCCAGGCAACTAAACCAAGTCCCAAGTCTGGTTATTTACCAATGAATCCATTTCCTCCTTCATGCCTTGCTCCCACTCCTTTTTGGTGTCTACCTGCATTGCCTCTTCCTGACATTCTGGTTCACCAAAATCAATCAACAATAAATAATTCAATGAAGGAGAGTATCGTTCAAGGGGTATACTTAACCTAGTAGATCTTCTAAATACACTTGCAAGAGTTTGAGGTACCTGTTGCTCCTGTTGTCGTACATTTTGATTTTCTGGTTCCTTTGGAATTTCTTTTCCAGTGATCTCATCAAGCACTGTGTATTTTGGTTTTTCTTTTTCCTGTTTCTTTCCCTACAACTGATCTTTGTACATGACCTTCTCATTGATTATGACATCTCTACTCCTAATGATTTTTTTATTTTCATAATCCCATAAGTGATAACCAAAATCATTAACACCGTATCCAATAAAGGTACACTTCTTGGATTTTTCCTCAAGCTTTTGTTCTAATTTCTTTATCAATATGGACAAATGCTTCACAACCAAAAGTCTTCAAAAAGGAATAGTTTACCTTTTTTTTCTGTCCATGCCTCCTCTGGAATTCTACCATCCAAAGAGCTTGAAGGTCCTTTGTTTATTAAGTAAAAAATAGTATCTACAACATCTTCCCAGAAATGTAAGGGCAAACCAACATGTAATCTCATACTCCTTGGACGCTCCATGATTGTCACGTTCATCCTTTCTAACACACCATTTTCTCGTGGTGTTCTTGGAACTGTCTTCTCTCTACGAATCCCATGGTATGAACAATAATCATCAAACTCCTTGCTGCAATATTCACCTCCATTATCTTATCTAAGACACTTCAACTTTTTTCCTGTCTCATTCTCAACCAAAGCTTTCCATTTCTTAAAAGTATCAAAAACATCAGATTTTTGTCGAATGCAATAAACCCAAGTTTTTCTAGTTGCATCATCAATAAAAGTAACATAGTAATGATAGCCACCAAGAGATGATACATGAGCTGGTCCCCATACATCTGTATGCACAAGCTCTAACCTTTCACTCTTCTTTTCTTTTCTGACTCTGAGAATTCTGACTCTCTTTTGTTTTCCATAAACACAATGCTCATAGAAGTCCAAATCAATTTGTTTAAGATCTGGAAACAAATTTCTTTTGTGAAGTATCTGCATCCCCTTCTCACTCATGTGTCCAAGTCTATGATGCCACAGTGTTGTATCCACTCCTGTAGAATCTAAAGAGATAGAAGAATCATTACTACCAGTACATAAATACAACGTACCTACCTTCTCTCCTTTTTCTATCACCAATGATCCTTTGATGACCTTCCACGTCTTGTCTGTAAATATGGATATACAACCTTCACTTGCCAATTGTCCTGTTGAAATTATATTTTTCATTAGATTTGGAACACGTCTTACCTCTTTCAACAACCATTGGTTTCCATTGCTTTGCTTTATTTTTACCTTTCCCATTCCAACAATTTTGCATGGTGCATCATCACCCAAATGAACTTGTCCAAAATCACCTTGAACATAATCTAGAAAATGTTTCCTATGGGGTGTGGCATGAAATGAAGCCCTTGAATCTACTACCCAAGACTCAGAAATATTATGTACAGAAAGAATCAAAGCATCTTGTAACACATCACCTGTTACATTTGCTTCCTAATTTCTCTCCTGCTGCCCATCTCTTTGTTTCTTTGGAGCTCTACAGTCTTTCTTCAGATGTCCTTTCTTCCCACAATTCCAACACTCTATCTTTCCAAGTCTAGATTTGGATCTACCCTTCCTAGAATTCTCGCAGTTCCCTGAGCCCTTTCCTCTATCCTTTTGTCTTCCCTTGTTCTCCATGTTCAACGCATTACCTGATGTCTCACCTATGCTTTTTCGTCGCATTTCCTCACTAAGGATAACACCAACAACATCATCAAATTTTAAAGTATTTGAACCAGAGATAGAGTTACTTACAGCCATGACCAAGCCGTTCCAACTTTCTGGCAATGAGCACAATATTAGAAGAGCCCTGACCTCATCATCAAAGTCCACTTTTACAGAACTTAGTTGATTAATAACCATATTAAATTCATTTAAATGATCTGCAATAGACCCACCTTATGACATCTTCATATTAAATAATCTCTTCATTAGAAATACCTTATTGGACACTGAGGGTTTTTCATACAATTTAGCCAATGCGTCCATCAAACCCTTTGTTGTCTTTTCTTTCGAAATATTGAAAGCCACCGACGCTACCAGGCTCAGCCGTATAGTTCCTAGAGCCTTTCTGTCAGGAATCTCCCATTCTTCGTCCTTCATAGTCGTCGGCTTCTTTGCTATTCCGCCCAATGGTAGGAATAGATCCTTCTAATATAAATAATCTTCCATCTGCATCTTCCATAACTGGTAGTTTTGGTCGTTAAATGTTTTGACCCTAAACATTCCATCTTCCGACATTGCTCCCACTCAAACCAGGAACCCTCTTTTCCTGCTAGTTACCTTTCGCTCTGATACGAGTTGTTAGAAAAATAAGATCGCGGAGGAATCAAATAAAACAAATGCAGAAATAAAACACAGAAGACACACAATACAATATAGACACAGATATACGTGGTTCACCTAGTGTGGGCTACGTCCACTAGAGAAATTGCTAGGTCCTTCCTTTATTATTATCAAGCAAATGAAGGGATACAATCTACAACAAACCTGTTGTAACTTCCTCTTCGTTCTCTCACAGTCTCCTATCTCATAATACAATATTCACTCTCATCCTTAGTCGCAATACATTTCCCTCTAAAAGAGGGTTGTCTTCTAGGGCAAAAAACCCTAACATAATTTCTACCGTTAGATTTGCGACCTTATAATGAACGGTCCAAATTTACAATGAAATTACAATATACATTTGCAAGGCAATTTTTCCTTCAGGGGCTTCGCCCCCGAACCCCCGCTGGGGGCCCACTTGCCCCCGGACCCCGCAGAGGGGGTAACCCCCCTCTACACTCCCTCGCGTGGAAAAGTGTACATTCTTCTGGGGTGTAAAGTCTTCATGGGGTATAAACATGACTGAAAACAAAGACCTCTAAATCTAGAAGATAATCAGGCTCCACAACCAACATAGAAGCCTTCTCCATGCCCTTCCTTGTCCCAGGACTTCAGTTAGCATGTGTCCTAGGAATTCAATCAGCATGTGCAAACAATCATGTCCTTTCTTGTCCCAACACTTCAATCAGCCTGCACATGCCCCTGATACCTGTTTTCGGCCCTGCTAGTTGTTTTCTATTTCTTCATTTGCTAGGTGGTGGTTGCTACCGATTTCTTCATTTGTTGGTTGAAACCTGTAGGTGAATCAACATAACTTTCATCAGTAATTTGTATTTTTTGTATGTGTGGGTTATGTTACTAACTATCAAGTTTTTCACTGACCCATGGATCTGTTCTCATGGGCCTCCTGTAATTTTTGCAATATCTATTTCATGGAGAATTGGTGAGAATTGGTGAGCTTGAGAAAGCAATGATTGATTCCTCTATCTGGTAAGCCTCTAACTTATATCTATTTACTTATATTTGTTTGAATATATGATCAAACTAAAAATAAAACATCAGGAAACTAGAATAATTAGGCTTCTATGAATTTATCACTTACCTGTTGGATCTTAACTACATCATCTCTCCCGATGTAGTCGATTTAGTAGTTTTCAATAGTATTATAATTGTAGTCTTTAGCGTGCGGCTCCCCCACCGACCGAACGTAAGTCTTGGTGCTCAACCAACTCCGATGAATCACCCCTGTTCATCTCTTCCTTAAGGTAGGAGGATCCAAGATTGGCAGATTACCCATCGATTCCGCAGGCACCAAGTAATCACTCTGAGAATCAAGTATGGAGCCCGCAAGTAGTGCTTAGTAGATGTCAATCGCCCTTCACCAGTGCTTTGGATTTCTGTTTATTTTGAGTGATATTATTGGCAATTATGTCCAGTTGAACACAATGTTGTGCTTATACCCATTCCCAAAAGGTTGATTCTTAACCTGCTTCCTCCCATTGCTATGATTCATTAAGAAGCTTTGATTATGGTGTTTCCGTTTCTGGTTATCCCGATTTTGTTTGTCCAACTTTGGGTGGAATAGATTCTCATCAAAATCTCCGCATTTGTTGTTTTCATTTTTCAAAACCTCCTTTTTAGAAGGGTTGAGGAATCCATCGGGGCAATAAACAAACATACACAGGGAGGGGGCCGCCTGACAGAGCCAACATAGCCCCATCTTACCAGGTGACCGAATCACTTTCAACACAGACCCGTGATAAGGAAGTGAGAAGAAAAGACTACATCAATGGCTGAGAGAAACAAAGAGATGCCCTTATTGAGCCACCATACCCGAAGAGAAGGCCCCCAGGTTTCCATGAGAAGCCAAATTCAAGGCTTTACGAAACCACGTGATGAAGCTCCAAGGATAGGCCAAATACATGTTGGTTTCATCTTCACTAGAGACACCATCCGTAGCAAAGGCATATTCAGAAGTATGCACAATTGATTGAATATCACTAGCAAGCAACACCTGGCCCCAGTTTAGGTAGGAAAAACAACTAGCTCTTTCCTCGGTGAGACACTCATTGTATGAGAGATGGAGTCTGTGCATGCATGATACATGATTTCTGGAGTCTGTGCATGCATAATACGTGGATGATGAACTTTGATTATATTATATTATAATATAATAAACCTGTACATATGTATCCATAAATTCAATGCATTACCCATCTTCGTCGCTTGCTATGCCTTTCTGCTAGTTGACCAATTCTATGATCGATTATGTGTTGGATAGCCCCACTTAATCCTACCTTACTCGCCACCTTCAAATTCTTTGTTTGGAGCCATCCCTTTAACCATCTTTTACACACTCCATCTCAATATCTATTTTCCTTATGAAAGGAAGGAAGCAAAGAGCTGTATTGGATGGATCAATAATCTCTATTTTCCTTATCAAAAGGAAGGAAGCAAAGAGCTAGAATGGATGTATCAATATGGTGATAAGAGTAGGAATAGTCAGATCTTTAGTTTTAATTTAGTTTACCCAGTTGTTGGAATGGTCAAAGTAGGAATAATATGTACAAGCGCACTAGTAGATGCTAACACCCTATTCTGACATTGGTAATGGTTGAATGGAAGGTGACTACCTTCCACTATTAGTCAATAGTCGATGCACATACCGCCTACTAATTACCGAGAACTCGGGAGAGAATACTTCAGTGAGAAATCAATGCACAAGCATATTGGTTAGTAATAAATGCACAAGATAATGCAATAACTAATGAAGAGCACAAGCAAATGGTACCACACACGCCCATAAGAGTAGTAGCGCTTGCCAGCTGCTAAATAGCGTCTTGGACGAATGAAAGGATTTTCCTTCGTTGCAGTCCTCATGTTCATTGGGTGTTATTGCATTTCCATCTTTGTCAACACTATAAAGAAGTTCACACTAAGTTATATGTCGGTGTCAATGGTTTCGTCCGCACTTGAATGATGTATTCCTCTAGTTTAAACTTTAAATAGATCAAAATAGAAGAAATTTCAGCCATGAAACATTGGAACTTAAAATTGGATTTTAATTAGTACATCTATTATTAACAAGCAGACAACCCAAACGTTAAATTGAGCACTAAAATTCAAGTGAGTGATGCAGCTATTTCACTTGAATCATTGACAAACAAAATACACACAGAAAAGAATTTTTGCTTCCACAGAAGGGAACTGTTGTACCTGATTGATTATGCCTGGTAAAAATGTGATCTTCTAGGGCTTTAAGATCAGAAGCATGATTTTAATTTGAAGAAACCCTATAAGATGAAGGTCCTCTCCAAGGAGTTGATGAATAGCTCATTCCAGAAGTTTGTGAAGATATTCCTATGTGAAGTTTCGCAATCAAGCTTATACACATTGCTCAATCAAGCTACTGGATAACACATCGTAGCTCAATCAAGCTCCTCTACCTTCTCGGCAGGGACTTGTTGCTTTGCAACTCCCCTTGTTGGTTAAGAAATGTAAAATTTATTTGATTACTTTCAAAGACCTACTAATTTTGGACGTTATAGGAAACAAAGGGTCTAAAAGCTAAGTCCATGGACAATTTATCCAAAGACAATTCCTTTTAGAGTGGTAGAGACACTATAGTAGCCAATAAGGAATCAACAATATCTCTTTGGTAGTAATTTAAGGTTAAAGGATAGAAAAGTCAAGAACCCTTTCTCACTACTTTATCTAATGAGGGGAGTTGTAGTGGCATTTGTTCCTCACTTATCAAATTACCATCTCCGAGTTATCAAATACTTCTAAAAGTTGAATCTTCATTTATATGGTGAATTGTAGGACTAACACTAATTCTTCATATTTAGTTGTATTATTTGTGCACTGAAATTCATACCTCAAAGAGAAAATAGTTCTATTATGAGCAAGGTCAATAAGTATGCATCTTTCTTTTACACCAACATTTCAGCTATAGATGGTGAAGGTCAATAAGAAATGTGGTGTCTTCACCTCAGATTTCCCCTCAACTGTGACATTTAAAGGTGTGGATTTCTTGGGTGTGGAAGGATCCTTTAAAGATCTTAGGAGGAGCTTACATTGCTCATTAATTTTCAATAGCTCATGTAAAGTTATATTTTCCTTGATACGCTTCATACCTTCAACAATATTATATCAATTTTCCAAGGAGGAAGGGGAAGGTGTAGCATATGAGATTCACACTTGGGTACTCACATATGCCTACCCATTGAGAGGTGCATTGTGTGGTTCACTCCTATGCTACATTCATACATAACTTTCCTTTAATGATGATACAATAGCTCTCAATAGCTTCTCTAATGTGATGGATCGACTTTCTAGAGTCCCACCCAACATAGCCTAGACTTAGGACTGCTCTTGGGTGTTTAGTGCTTAGGTGAGATACCTAGGCGCCTCCTATCCCATGATCTCTGGCATTTGGTCACTGGTTTGGATCATTTTGACCCTCGAGGCACCCACTTAGTGTATTTATTAACTTTATGGGTATTGTTCGAGGAATAAACCCCCAGTTTGGTTCATGCTCGCTTAGGATGCCTCATTTTTAGGTCCAATGTAGTCTAATTCCATTTGGAATTGGTATTTATGGGTCGAATTGAGACAACACTCATTAACCCTACCCGATCTCTTAGAGAGAAGAGTATCATGAGTGTAGTAGGGGGTGTTGCATTTGTGAATCTATGACACACATAATTGAGAGTCATTTGAGGGCCTATAACTCATGGAACCATCCAAACCCATGACATTGAGTCAACATGCACAATACAATGGATCTGTATGACTTAGATCCTCCAACAACTAATCTAACATATAGATATGCCTTTAAATCACTCCCTTGCTTATTTATACGAGATTCAATTCCTCCTTTGAAAGGATCTCAAACTCTTCCAATCTATTTTATCTTTGAAAACCCTAATTTAGAGGTGCATACTAGAGTTAGAAATCAAACTCATTTCACCTCTTTCATTCCCTTGGACTGCTTGCACCTTCCATGTCTAACGCCGCTACAAGTATTTCTTGTGGCTACCTTGGTTCCAACCTTGCAAGTTTGATTGATTCGTCTTAGGGCATCTTCATTGGCTTTGTTCCACTCATGCCTTGAATGTACCAACTCTACAACCTTACGGAATGTTCCATCACAAATATGGAAAGGGAAGTATCATCCCCCTTGAGGGTACTATAGCCTCTCTAATTTACATTTTCATTGACTTATATTTATAGTAGTAGATCTAGCATTTGATTGATTATATATAGACATATATATTTTTATTGGAGATTGGGTCAAGCCTTGTCTTGTAGGAAATTGGAATTGCATGCATGGGATCTTCCATGATGTGCATCACTTTTGGAGACCTATCAAAACTCTCCTCTTCAAACCAAGGATCTACATTGGCTACAATAATGAATTATGGGTGAGTTCTTTCCAATCTTCTCTTTTCATTTTCAACATTAGGATTTCTATCTCCTTAAAGGAATTGTTGGTTAATTAACTCTAATTAGATGGCTCACCTTCTAATTAGATGGCTCACCTTCCTCATCTAATTTGTTGTTAAATATTAATATGAAACCTTGGTGAAGTACCCTAATCATCTAGAACCATATGTTGACATAAACAATATCTGTAGATCATCATTAACCTAGTGGCCTTTCCCCTCCTCTCGATCTTCTCTTGTCTTACTCTATGGTTTCTTGATTTGTCCCTAAAAATTTGTTGTGAAAATAATATTTTGAATGGGGTTCCTTATCAAGTAGTTTTGTATATTACTTTTGAAGAAAAGTGGAGTGAATGAAGACTAGATATCAATGATTTCATAGTATTTAGTTGTGAGTGTTGGGATCACATTCCCGATGAGAAATGGAAGAAGTTGGAGCCCAAATATCATAAATGCATATTTTTTTGTTATAGTGAGGATTATAAAGTATACAAGTTATTTGATCCATCTATTCAAGATGTTATCATTTACAAGGATGTAAAACTCCATGAAATCTCTACACCACCAGATTCCGTAGAACCTCATGTTGCCTTGAATTTACCTAAGTCTTCAGATGATCCCATGTATATAAATTCCTATTTAAGTGGTGTATACGTAATAGATATTGTTTCCACTGCTAATTCATGTGATCCACCTAAATCTCTCAAATATGCTAGTTTTTTTCATAATACTACTAACTCTCTTCTTGTTTGGGCATATAAAACACTTTAATGTTAGTATTCCATCTAGGACTCAAAGGACTAGATCAAAATTTGCTCCGATGGAAAAAGAAATGGACATAAATGATCCTTCCACTTATGTATGCTAAAGGAAAGCTGGAATGGGAGAAAGCAATGGATGTTTAATATTATTAGTTGATTAAGAATCACACTTGGTATTTAGTTCCACTTCCTCCTAGGAAGAATCTGGTTGGATTTAAATGTGTCTATAAGAAAAAAATTATTGTGGATGGACAAATTGAAAATAATAAGTCACAGTTGGTAGCCAAAGGATTTATACAGAAAGAGGGTGTCAATTACACCAAACATTTGCTCCAATTTCTAAAATGAATACCATAAGAACAATTATTTCTTGCTACTTATTTTCATTGGAAAATTCACCAAATGAATGTTAATGGTGCCTTCTTAATTGGTGATCTTCATGAAGAAATTTATATGCAACAACCACATGGTTTCATTACTTCATTTACTTCAAATTTGGTATGAAAATTAAATGAATCCTTTTATAGTCTTAAATAAGCACCTAGGGCTTGGTATGAGAAAATTGATACTCATTTCTTGAAGAGTGATTTCATGTGGTGTTGATATGATCCAAATTTGTACGTTTATTTATCTGAAGATGATGTCCTTATAGTTGTTATTTATGTGGATGGTTTTATTCTCATAGAAAACAAGATTTTATTAATCCAGGAACTGAAGAATGATCTAAAGAAGAATTTTGAGAGGACATACTTAAGCCTTTTACATTACTTTTTGGGTCTTCGAGTCTGGCATATGGTTGATGGGATATTCCTTATCATCCTATGTATGCTTTGGATTTGATTGCTTGGTTTCACATGAGTGATTGTAATCCTTCACCAACACCATTTTAGTTAGGATTGTGAATCACCTCTTGTTGATGCCATGCTCTATCACCAAATTGTTGGTAGTTTGATTTATTTAACTCGTAGCAGGCCTAATATTTCCTTTTCTATTAGTATGGTTTTGAGGTTCATGTAAAAGCCTCATGAAATTCATTGGAAAATAACTAAAAGGATTCCCAAATATCTTCAAGGAACTCTCAATCATGGTGTTTTCTATTCTCACAAGGCTTCTATTTCACTTCTTGGTCATATTGATTCTGAATGGGCAAGAGATGCTAATGATAGAAAACCTATTGTAGGATATGTATTTTAGCTTGTTTTAGGGCTAGTTTCTTGGTTGAGTAAGAAGTTGAGAAAAATTTCTCTTTCTTCTTGTGAAGCAAAGTACAAGGAAACTAAAGAAGTAATGTGTATCTAGCATGTTCTTATTGAGCTTAGACAAGTTCAGAATGCACCTACTAAGTTAAGATGTGACAATGATAATGTTATTAAGCTTGCATATAACCCAATGTATCACTCTAAAACCAAACATATTGACCTTGACACCCATTATATTCAATACATGGTTGTCGATGGTGTTATTAATTTGGAGTATCACCCCATTAAACAACAAGTTGTCGATATCTTCACCAAGTCCATGATAGAGGTAAAGTTCATAATGCACCTATTGAGTTGAGATGTGACAATTAGAGTGCTATATAGCTTGCATATAATCCAATGTATCACTCTAAAACCAAATACATTGAACTTGGTTCCCATTAGATTCGAGATCTGGTTGCAGATGATGTTATTACTTTGGGGTATCACCCCATTGAACATCAAGTTGTTGATATCTTCACCAAGTCCACTAGAGAGGCAAAGTTTATTCATATTTGTAACTTATTGGGGACATGGGAAGTTGTCATCAAGGGGAAATTTTAATCATAATGACATCTTCCTATTGGGAATGTGTTATATACTTTTCATGGATATCTCCATTTTGACTTGTTTTTGGTCCATTTTTTGCTTGTTTTATGTTTTTTGACCAATAGTTTTTCAACCCATTGTAATCTAATCCTAGTTTAGGGAATGTGGTTGTAATCTAATTCGAGTTAATGAAATAGGGTTTTGGATGCTGATAAAATCTTATATATTGTATTGTGAATGGTGAAGTTAATATAATTAAGAAGATAGAGGCGCAACTCCAAGGTTTGTTGGTTTTTCCGATTAAGGGTTTCCAGGGTAAATCTTTATGTATTGTTTGTATGCCATTGTTGTTCTTTCTATTTTTTTTAAGAATGTGTATGCATTGTTTCACTTTAAAGGTTTAAAACTTACATTTAGTATTAGAGCTAGATTATTATCTTTAGGGGGGCACCTTTGTTGCTAAGGGTTCACCTTGTTTTTTGATAGAGAAAGTTTATCTTGGGTCTGTAATAAACCTACTTTTAGTGGGAGATCTGCTATGGTGATTCTTGTGTTGAAAGAGAATGGAGAGAAGTTCTAGAATTGAGATTGAGAAATTTAATGGTTAAATATTTAAGTTATGGAAGCTCAAGATGGAGGACCTTCTTGTAGACAAAGAACAATGGGTCATTGTGGATCATGGCTCTGAACCTACTTGTATGACAACATAAGACTGGATGAAGTTGGATAGAAGAGTACAATACAAAACTGTATCTTTTGGATTTAATGTTACTGAATGTCTCAGGAGAAGCTAAAACCAAGGAGTTATCGGATAAGTTAGGGACTTTGTACTAGTATAAGTTCTTGGTAAACAAAATTTTCCCTAAAATAAGTTATACCTCCTAAGGATGAATGATGGAGACTCCATGACCGAGCATATAAAATCCTTTAACATTGTGGTAAGTGACCTATTGTATGTCGACATCAAAATTTCTAATGAAGATAAGTGCATTAGTTTACATTGTTCTTTGCTAGATTCATGGGATAGTCTAGTTATAATTATTAGGAGTAATGCAACCAAATTAAATTTTGATGACGTGGTTGCATCCTTGATATCATAAGAAATGAGGCAGAAAACCATGGATAGTCAGAGCACAAATGCATTATCTATAAGAGTTCATCCCCAATATAGAAATGAAAATAAGTCTCTAGGGAGGATATCTAAATCTAGAGGGAGATCTAAATCTCCACAAAAATATTTAAGGAATTCCTAGAAATGTGATAAAGTTGGGAATTATAAGAAGGATCGTAGATCTAAAAATGTTTATAAAGGGAAAGGATCTAATGATGTTCTTTCCACAGAAGGGAATACCTCCTCAGAAGAAGGAGGGGATGTGTATTTGGCTTCTACAAGCAGACATTCAAATCATGATGTATGGTTGATCGAATTTAGTTATCCTTTTCATATGAATCCTTAGAGGGAGTGGTTTTGTGAATATAAAAAGTATGATGGAGGTGATGTTTTCTTAGGAGATGAATTGATAGCCAGAATCATAGGACATGGAAGAGTTAAGTTGTTTCTCAAGGATGGAAGGATTAGAACACTCCCTAGGGTTTTTCACATTCTAGAGTTGGCTAGAAACTTAATATCAACAAGTAAGATGAGTGATGCAGATATACATACTTTGTTTGAAAAAGAAACCTACAAAATGGTTTGAGGAACAATGGTGTTGACTCTATACAAGGTGTTGGGAAGCACTATCACTGATGGGTATAATAGTTTTGTTGTTCCTAAGGGTGGAAATGAAGAAGACAGAACCCCTATTGTCTCTGGAGGAAAGGAATTTATATGGCATCAAATAATGTGACATATTGGAGAGAAGAGCCTTCGATCATTACATGTTAAATGTATGGTTGAAGGTATGTATGATTTCACAGTAGATTTCAATTTCTATGAACATTGCATATATGGTAAACATAATCGAGTAAGATTCTCATCTAGTGCTACAAGAGAAAAGGGAGTCTTAGAGTTGATACACAAAGATGTTCTTTGACCTATGTTGATTCCACCATTAGGTAAATCTGTGTATTATGTTTCATTCATAGATGATTTTTCAAGGAACAAACGAATTTATTTCCTTTGAAAGAAATCTGAGGTATTTGATAAATTTAAAGAGATTAAGGCTCTTGTAGAGAACTAGATGAAGAAGAAAATAAAGGTGTTGAGGACAGATAATGTTGGAGAGTTTTTTGGAAATGAATTCAATGAATTCTATAAGAAGTGTGGAATAACAAGGAAAATGACTACTCCATATATACCTCAACAAAATGTAGTTGTAGAAAGAATAAATAGGAAGTTCATGGAAAATGCAAGGAACATGCACAATTGTGTTGGGATATGACAAGAATTTTGGGTAGAGACAGTGGATACTACATGTTATTTGGTAAATCAATCACCCTCATCAATGTTGGTTGAAAAAACTCCGCATGATGAATGGATTGATAAGAAACCCTCTCTTAAACATCTTAGATTTTTTGGTTGCGATGCTTGTGTACATGTTCCAAAGGAAAATAAGAGTAAGGTAGATAATAATGATGAAAAATGTATATTTATTGGTTATAAAGATGTTATAAAAGGTTAAAAACTTTGGACCCTTGTAACTAAAAATACTGTTTATAGTCAGGGTGTTGTTTCTAGAGATATTAAATATGTTCCCAAACAAGAATTCCTACCAAGGGAAAAATAATGAGAGATAATAGAGTTTGAGTTGAAGGATGAATAATTTGACTCAATAGAAGAAGATGAATAATAAGAAGAACCTCATACTCCAGTTTTGAGGAGATCGGTTTAGGAAAGAAGGAAACCAAAAGGGTATACTCTGTTGGAAATACTAAAACAACTGAGAGGGGGGGGGTGAATCAATTGTATGTGAGCTTAAAGAATTTTAAACTTATTAAACATTATTAATATCTCTTCATGTGGTAATCAACCATATACAACATATGGACAGTAAAAGTAAAGACCATCAGTCACACATAAAGTACACACAGAGACAGATTTTCACGAGGAAACCCATAAAGGGAGAAAACCTCTTCTTCTTCGAAATGATAGGCAGTTTTTTTCAGTTCTGTACATCATTTACAATTGAGCACCGAATCAATGTGAGGCTGCTACCTCTGTTTTACAAGTTGCAACTTGTTTGAGAGCACCAACTCTCTGGTTTCTCTAGCACCCACTAGAAGGAAGCACCAACTCCCTGAATACTCCAGCACCAACTGGATGGAAGCACCAACTTCCTGAATGTTCCAGCACCAACTGGATGGAAGCACCAACTTCCAATTACACAGGCTCCAACCTGTATAACAGAGAACACTTGTTCTCCCTAGCACCACCCTGCCACCCTAGTTTCTCTGGTTGCAACCAGATGGAAGAAACAACTTCCTGTGTACAAGCTTCCACTTGAACCTCTGAGGACAACAGTCCTCCCAAGCACCTCCCAACCTCCCTAGAATATTAAATAATGAATACACAGACAACTTATGCAGATACATCACTTCTTACCATTTTTACTCTGTTCTGTAAATCTGATCTTCAACAAATTGTTCTGCAATTCTTCTTCCTCAACAGGTCAGCTCTACATCACATTCTTCTGTCATTATGCTATGCTTATGTTCTGTCTGTCATTCTACTCTGCTTCTGCTCTGCATTTCATCTCGCTCTATTCATTTTCTGCATTTCTTGCTATGCCTCTGCTCATTTTCTTTTTCTTACTGTTTACTCATTTTTCTTTCGGAACAACCAACCAAACCCAGTGTGTTTCTACTTCTTTTATGCACTCGAGCCAACGATTCAACTTCCCCTTCCCATAAGTAATACAAGGACATCTGTCTTGGCAACTGAAACGCTAACCGATTTGTCATTATCAGTCCGTTTCTCTTAACTGATTCATAACTGAAGCGTTAATGTGTGAGGAAGAACAACAACCCTCCGATCAATACTTGATCCAACGGTCCAGATCTAATCGGGATTTCACTCATCGCGATTTCGGCATTTGCGATGTCAAAATTCACAAGTCCTCCGGACTCGCGATTCTCCGACTCCCGATGGCTCCTTTCATATGCTAGCCCTCCTGAGCTTAGCTCCCGGTCAACGTGACCGTCACTCCGTGACCACATCCTTATCTCTGACAGCTGGCCTCCACTACGCCACCGTCCTCCTTTGCTTCCGTTCTGACATCTGGCCCCCACTCATCGGGGTTTCGCGGATCGCGATTCTGACTTGCACAAAACTCTTGTCAACGGGATCCCCGATTTCCCGATGAACAAAATGTCGATGGCGCCTTGATCTTCGACACCTGTCCCTCAGATGGACGGTCCCGATCCCTCCAAGATTTCGAGACTTTCGATATCAAGTGACTTTGTCATTTCAAAGTCCCGATCGCCGATGCCTCTGCTGACGTCACACGTGGTTTGACATGTGTTAGATCCTGCCATGTGTCACTCTGATTCGAGACTTACATGTGCCTAAAGTGTTGAATCTTCCTGACACCTGTCATTCCCTGGTTGTGCCACGTGTCCCTAGCTGACGTGGTCTGCTGTCGTGAGTTGGATCAACGGTTTAGATCACATGTTGATCCGACGGTCTAGATTCAATCGCGATTTCGCATATCGCTAAATCGGGGTTTTCGTTGCATTGTGTTCTTTTCATATTGAAATCTCGATCCCCGAAACTCCGACACAACCTGGATTCTACGGTTCAGATTCATTCTGGATTCAACGACTACGATTAAATCGTGAAATCTCATTTCGCGATTTCGGGGTTCTTGATATTAAGTGGATTGGACATTTCAAAGTCCCGATTCCCGATTTTCGATGAAGGAAATCAACGGTCTAGATCTCATTCTTGCTTTTACCGGCTGCGATCAAATCACGAAATCACATATCGCAATTTCGGGGTTTTCGATGTCAAGTGAATTGGACATTTTAACCGATTCCCGATGGCTTATCTCCCTCGCAACTTCTGCAGATCTGAAGGTTGTCGGCCTTTCAGGAATTTTGAATGGGATCCAACGGTCACTGGATCTCTGTCTCCCTCCTTCTCTACAAACTCCTGTATCTTGAGCTTTGTTGCGCGCGTCGTTTTCTTCAATGTTGTTCCTCCTGAGCTTTTACGTCCGAATCCCCAAGGGATTTTATCCTTATTATCCTGCCATCTCCACTGTTGACATCAATGACAACAACCATCAACACGTATTCGTTGCTTGTTCAATATTTGCCAACAATCTCCCCCTTTGGCATTGATGGCAACCCTTGCATTCAGACTCAACACTCCTCTGCATTCGACCATTCAAAATCGACTCTGTTCCCTAAACATTTCGAACTCGACTC
>ML782894.1:616615-632245 GCA_009831015.1 Picea engelmannii | reverse complement strand
ATTAGGGCTTTGTACGTATTGATCTTATCGAGTTTTAAGGGCTCATTAGAAGCATCCCTAATGGATTTCCTAACAATTTTACATTCTTTATCATACCAAGGGTTGGTTGTTCTATTATTCTTTTTATGGGACACCTCGAAAGATAATTTTTTAATAGAAGTGGAAAGGGTAGTTGTAAAATTATGATAGAGTTCTTCAATGTTGTCCTTATAAGTTAGGAGGTTTAAATTACTATTTAAATCCTTTAAGAAAATGTCAACTTTACTTTTGTCAAAGTGCAAATTCTTTTGATTATCAAAATTCTCTTCAATGGTGCTCCTATGCATGGAAAAGTTTAGAGTTAGGGTTAAAGGTTTATGATCAGAGTCAGACTCATGGTCATTTAAAAGGTCAAAAGTTGTTATTTGGTTTGAAATGAGGATATCAGATATCACATAATCTACAACACTACTACCTAGCCCATGAATACAGGTCATTTGGTTGGAGTTTGGCCACTTCATTTCTCCATTGCAAATTATTAGGTCTTGAGAGTTGCAGAGCTTGACCAACTCAATACCAAACAAATTCTCAATTAGGTCTTCAGAGCTTCTTTTGTAGCTATTAGATAAAACAAGGTCCTCATCTAGCCATAAAGGATTATGGTTGGAGTCATCACTTAAAAGAGTAGCTTGTTTAGTTGCAGTCCTAGCATTAAAGTCTCCTAGCAAGAGGATATTACCTTCATTTTTCAAATTATAAATATCTTTTTCTAAATTATTATAGGGACAATTTTTATCTAGATTATTTTTCTTATAAAATGTAGAATTAATAGGTGCAAAATAACAAATTTCTATATACATCTTCTTAGCATTGGTGTCTGAAATTTATATCCAAATGTATTGATTAAGAGGGTCAATCTTATGAAGTTGAATGTGAGGAGAAATGATTTTTCTAATATAACAAGCTATGCCTCCTATTCCTCTACGATGAGATTTTTTGTTTCATGTTGACCACAAGACAAATCTTTCCATGTTAGGGACCTTAGACTCCTTATGCTCCCAAGTTTCAGTTAGACAGATAATATCAATATCACTCGGGATCCAACTTATCATAGGACCTTTGTGCCATGGAAAGCCACGACAATTCCAAAAAAGGATCCCAAGTGTCCCAAATTCCTATTTATTATTATCATTCTTGTCTCTATCCCTAACGATAGCTTTTCGATTTCTAATTATTGTCCATTTCCTTCTTTCCTGGCTTCTTTTACCTTTTGAACTTCCTTCCTTAATTAAGCTTGATCTTCGGGAATGAGGTCTTCATTTATAAAAATTCCTGACCCTTTTAAGCTCGAAGATTTACTAAGTATGTTATATTTATGGTCATTACAACTTACTTTGACACGGATCAACCTATCTTTGTGATCAATTATTTTTCCTAGCCTCTTTGCTTCTATGAGGTAAGTTGAATCAATTTGTGATTTATTTTTTAATTCTTCTTTTACTATTGCTAGTGTATCCTCCTCTTTTTGTTCTTTTATACAAAAAATTATGAGGTTCAAGACTCTTTTGTTACGTTCATGGTCCAATTCGATTAGCTTATTTATTTCCTCTTTGATGGTTTTGATATCCAATTTGTTTTCCATATTACTGAGGGTCAAATTGTTGGTTAGTTTTTCTTCTAGCTCTTTAATGTTATCTCTCAAGTTGTGATTTTCTTCAACCCCTCCTTCTTGGGTTAATTGTTTATGTTTTTCCATTTCTTGAATTATATCCTTCATTGTTTGCATTTCACTCTTGAACCCTAAGAATCTATCCTCTATTTGAGTTTGAAAGGTATCTTTAATTTTTTTTATCAATCATTGGCTCTAGTTCTATTTGGAGTTTTATGTTTCTTTCTTCACTCCTTTTTTCTAATGTTTCTAACTCTATTTGGATTTGGGCATCTCTCTCTTCTCTTTTTTTTTTCTACTGATTCCATATAATCGTAAAGGATCTCTAGAGTGATTTTGGGGGGCCTCCCCTTGTTAGGGTGAGTTTTTGGAATAGGTGGTGGAGTGCTCATATTGAAAATAAGAGAAAAAAGATGTAACAATTATTGTTATGGATTGACTTTATCTCTCAAATCAAAACTTAAAGTAAAAAAATAATTAAAATATATTTAAATCTCTTTACGTAAAATTAAAATTGAATCAAAGTAAAAAGTGACACACCTCATTTCAGATGCCCAAATGCTCAACCCTTTGAAGAAGCCAAAAATAATTTCAGATTTACAAACACGCTTCCAGGTGCTCAGCGGATTGAAGAAAAATGGCAGAGCCACCTGTAAAACTGTCGACTCCAAATATTTCACTCAAAACCACAGAGTTCAAGTACAAGTCTGCAAAGTTTATGATAATATATCTTCAATTAATAATGTATTACCGCAGATTCGTATCACCACATAACTATGTGTTCAAATATTCATAAAAAACCGTGGATTCACTATTGCAGATTCCCTTAGCTTAGCCTCGTTCAAAATTGCAGGTGATAAATATTCTTTACCACATATGAAACCTTAGATTAGCCTCATGAAAAACCACAGATAAAAACCTTCACAGATATGAGACCCTCGTTCAAAATCATAGATAATGAATAATTGTTGGGTGAAAAATGTTTATGACGGAAGTGTTGGGTGCAAAATGTATATCACAGAACACGTTGGACATGAAAAATGAAAAATGTGAACCGATGACTTCGCCAACCCGCCACTCAGTAATTGTTGGGTGCAAAATGTATATGGCGGAAGTGTTGGGTGCAAAATGTATATCACGGAACAAGGTGGACATTAAAAATGAAAAATAAAAATAAATTTCAACTTTATTATCATAAACAAAATCAAAATTCCAAAATTCCAAATTTACATTTAAAAAAGTTAAAAATAATATTGAATAAAATTTAAATAATTGTTTATACTATTCATTAAGTAAAATGTGTTATAGCATTATATAAATTACTATAAATCTTGGTACAATGTTATAATATTCTATAAATTACTTAGTTTCATGTATATGACGGAATTGATGGGTGAAAAATATATATGAGGGAAATGTTGGGTGCAAAATGTATATCACGAAACAAGCTAGACATGAAAAATGAAAATGTGAACCCACGACTCCGTAATTGTTGGGTGCAAAATGTATATGACGGAAGTGTTGGGTGAAAAATGTATATCATTGAACAAGCTGGACATGAAAAATGAAAAATAAAAATTATAGCATTATATAAATTACTATAAATCTTGGTACAATGTTATAATATTCTATAAATTACAATGTTATAATATTATAATATGGAGCCTGAGTGGGCCTAATGGTTAAGAACACGTGTTTCCTCTTAAGAGGTCACAAGTTCAAATCCAGAGAGGGTAGGGTATGTATACCTCCATAGACTTTACCAGTCAAATCGTTGGGCGGAGGGGGTCCCTTGTCCCATAAACAAGGGGGTCTCATACACCAGCTTGGTCGTGACCTTAAAAATGGATATACTATTCATTAAGTAAAAAGTGTTATAGCATTATATAAATTACTATAAATCTTGGTACAATGTTAGTCTAATGTATATGACTCGAATTGTTGGGTGCAAAATGTATATGTATGACGGAAGTGTTGGGTGCAAAAATGTATATCACAGAACACGCTGGACATGAAAAATGAAAAATGTGAACCCGCGACTCCGCCAACCGGTGACTCCGTAATTGTTGGGTGCAAAATGTATATGATGGAAGTGTTGGGTGCAAAATGCATATCACGGAACAAGATGGACATGAAAAATGAAAAATAAAATAAAAATTCATCTTTATTATCATAAACAAAATCAAAATTCCAAAATTCCAAATTTACATTTAAAAACTTTAAAAATAATATTGAATAAAAATTAAATAATTGTTTATACTATTCATTAAGTAAAAAATGTTATAGCATTATATAAATTACTATAAATCTTGGTACAATGTTATAATATTCTATAAATTACTTAGTCTCATGTATATGACGGAATTGTTGGGTGCAAAATGTATATGACAGAAGTGTTGAGTGCAAAATGTATATCACTAAACATGCTAGACATGAAAAATGAAAAATGTGAACCCGCAACTCTGTAATTGTTGGGTTACATGGGTTATGTATTAAATATTTCATGTACTATCAAACTTAGATACTAGGAACCTTCATTGATGTACCAGACATTAATATTTTTTTATAAATTTGAAATAAAACTAATTAGGAAATTCTAAATTCAACATGGATACCACATGTACTGCAACTTGCAACCCACACATTTACTCCCATTCCAACCTAGCAGGGACTACGCTGCCATGCAACACTTGTTCTTATCTAAGTCTCCTACATAAAAGTACACTCATGTTTACTTCTAAAAAGACAAATATTTTATTTATTCATCATTATTTCTTAAACATATAATTGATTATTAATGTTAATCTCTATAAATAATTTTCAAATAATATTATAGAAATGAAAATCACCTCTTTATGAAATGGAGAATATGTCATATCATTATTAATGTTGGTATAAAAGATTAATCTTAACTCAAGATTTATCAAGGGTGGAGAATGATCAAATTTCTAGAGATAAAAACCTTTCCTCGGTTTTTGTACTTTAAAAGAGGTTTGCACCTTCAGAGATTTAATTTTTTTTAACACTTAATAAATCCAAAATTAAAATAGATCTATATTTGCTCACTCTAAAACCAACTTCTTATCTTTTTACTCTAAAAGAAATTTGTATTTTTATTATTTTAAAACCAATTTATATAAGCTTTATATTTTTAATGTGTTTTAATATTTGAGAAGAGTGGACCTTTCCTCAGTTTTTGTATTTTAAAAGAGGTTTGCAGATTTAATTCTTTTTAACACTTAATAAATCCAAAATTAAAATAGATCTATATTTGCTCACTATAAAACCAACTTCTTATTTTTTTACTCTAAAAGAAATTTGTATTTTTTATTATTTTAAAACCAATTTATATAAGCTTTATATTTTTTAATGTATTTTAATATTTGAGAAGAGTGGACCTTTCCTCGGTTTTTGTACTTTAAAAGAGATTTGCACCTCCACAGATTTAATTCTTTTTAACACTTAATAAATCCAAAATTAAAATAGATCTATATTTGCTCACTCTAAAACCAACTTCTTATTTTTTTACTCTAAAAGAAATTTGATTTTTTTATTATTTTAAAACGAATTTATATAAGCTTTATATTTTTTAATGTGTTTTAATATCTGAGAAGAGTGGACCAGTTGAGATTTTGTAGAATGAAATTATGGCATGCCTCACAAAATGAAGCGACACGATCTTTTCGTTGTAACTTAACTAGCATTGCAGCTAAATATTAGCTGCTGGTGAACGCCAAAACGTTGATAAGATGAAAAGAATCCTTAAAAGAATATATTAAATTTTATTATAGATTAACAAATAAACGGTTGCTCTTCATTTATCTGGTGATAATGTTTTAATTTCTGTTAATCACTTAAGTAAATTGAAAATACAGCATAGACAGAAAGTAAGAACTTAGTTGGGAGCGGAAAGCAGTGCCTGCTCTTTCTCCTATTCCAATGGGCGTGCACAATCTCTGGCAGAATGTGGAAAATCATATGCATCATGTAAATAAGCATTACATTAAGGGCTCAGGACATTACATTCACTGCGCCTAGTATTAGCATGCTAACCCAACCAAACTTGGCATCTAGCATCACCACTCCGGCATCCACAAGGTTAATTGAAACCGAGAATTACTATGGTAGCATTAATCGAATGTAAATGGGCACACACAATAGTTAAAAATGGTCACTCAGGATTTGGTAAAAATGTGGAGTTGAAGGCGCCCCATTCAGTGATCTAGGGTGCTGGACGCATAGTTGTTAAAGAAAGTGGAGCGGCATACACAGTTGTTCGAAAAGGTGGAGAAGAATGCGCGGTTGTTCGAGAAGGTGGAGCGACATGCACCCACAGTGGAGAGCCATGCACAGTTGTTCAAGAAGGTGGAGCCGTATGCACCCACAGGGCCCTATTCATAGTCCAATTGACACTTGGTAAGTGGGACGATAGAAGGAAAAACAACTTAAATAAAAAAACCTAAATACACTGAAAAAACCAAATTACATTAAAAAAATACAAGTAAATAAACTAGAACAAATAAACGGTTGCTCTTCATTTATCTAGTGTTAATATTTTAATTTATGTTAATCACTTACGTGGCAATCAGTTAGCTATCAAAGTAATTTTTAAATATTGATTAGGTAAATGTAAAAAAGTAAACACATAAACATATGTCTTTATAATAGCTAGAAAGTTAATGATTGAAATCACAGCCATTTATTTTGTGTGACTACTAAGAATATTCCAGCCATATTTAATCCTGTCCATAGAAAACTTATTAAGCACTAAACCCCTATTAAATCTGTCCATTGTCAATAAGTGTACGCCTTTCGACATAATAAAAATGCTTTATATTTTTTTATAAATTGTTTTATTTTATGAATTTATGTTGTATTAATAAATACAGTGTTTGTATCCACATCCACATATATATTTAATATTTATATGTATGTATCCACGTTCCAAGTGTAAATATTAATATATGTATAAGGTAATGAGAATATTTAATTTCATACTTCATGTAATTAATGGATGCAATTTTTTTTAGAATGTTATTATATTATTTAAGTATTATATAATCATAATGATAATCAATAAAATAAAATTTATAGAGAAAGAATTTTTTCATATTCATAGATGAAATTATTTTAAATTTGTCTATTTAAATTACTATAAAACTAATAAGTATCCAACAATTATAAATTTATAAAATATTGGAAATATCTCATTAGATATCTTATATAATAATAATAATCTAGCCAGACACCAAATTTTGGTGTATGAGATCCCATTGTTTGTGGGACAAGGGACTGGTAAAGTCTATGGAGGTATACATAACCCCCTTCTGGATTTGAACTTGTGACCTCCTAGGAGGAAACACATGTTCTCAACCATTAGGCCCACACAAGTTGTATAATTAATGAATACAAATCCCCCTAAAATTATGTTATAACATTATTTAAATATTACAATGTATTATGACATATTATAACATAAATAAGACACGGAGAATGTAAGTTTTCACACGTAAACATAATGTAAAATATATTTCTAGATAAACATTGTGTACATAGTTTTTGAAACCTCAACGTTTCGAGTGGGCACTCCACCCATCTTCGGGGACAACCAAAAGCTCAAATGTAGGAAACCACTGTAGGGGTTTTGAACTTAAAGACTTGGATAGACCCTTGAGTAAGAATTAGGTAAAGAATTAAAAACCGATTCAAACCGGTTGTTGAGATTAAATAAAGAATTAAAAAAACAACTTAACATGACCTTCGAGATTAACTAAAGGTGAAGAATTAATTAGGGGAGAAAACGAAGAGACTAAATTAACCCTTAAGAATGAAAAGTATTTAGTCTCTTTATTTTCTCCCCTAATATATTTTTCACCTTTAATTAATGTCAAAGGTCATGTTGGGTGGTTGGGAGGCAATTAACAGGGGAATACATTAGAGAGAGGAGGCCTAGGGTTTGAAGGTTTGCATGCTTCCAACCCTGTCACAACCAGGTTTCCCCCCACACAGAGATGTCATTGCCAAATACAATGCCGCACTTGACCCGACAGAATGGACCTAGAGGGGTGGGGGGTGCAAACCCCCTTCTTATAGAAATGTAGCATCAAATGAGACAGACGAAACCAGAGCCAGGTGGTCACCTTTTGAACCCTCGTCTCACCTTCATGATCGATTTCTGCAAGACGAACAAGGCTCAGGGAAAAACATGGAAATGGAAGTTGAACCGTCTCATTCAAAGGCATCTCACAACTGGGATCCAGGGAAATGCATCCCCCATGCACAAACAACACCAAAATATGTGGTAAAATCCACTAGGGTTGGAGAACACACCCAATTTATGAAGGATCACGCCCTGATTGGGAAATTATTAGGGCTATGGCTCTGTAAAAGAGACCTTACATGATGGATCAAGACTTGATGGAACCCGAAAGGCAACTATGAACTCCATCTCAGCTTGAAAGGATTCTTCATAATCAGTTTTACAATCTAGTGGACAAATATCAGGTCTTTGAAAATGGCCCATACTTCTACAACTCTGTGGGGCTATATCTATGATTTTGGACTGATCGCTTCTGCCCAGAGAAAGAGGACTTTGCCTTTGCTCCAATTTGGATGTGCCTCTACTCCTTTCCACAAGAGTTATGGCTTGAAGAAATCTTAATGGGCATTGAAAACACATTGGGATGATATGTAAAATCCTCAGAAGCCACTAAGAAGAGAAGATACACATCCTATGCCAGCATATGTGTGTACATGAACATCTCCAAGGCTCTACCTAGCTCAGTCACCATAGAATATCAAGATGAATATTGGATCCAGACCATAGACTACGAACACATCCCCTTCTGCTGCAGGAAATGTCATGAACATGGACATCTCTTCTGGAACTTTCCAGTCAATGCTCCAACACGACCAATGGTAGAGGAGAAACAGAAAGATGGCTTCATGCAAGTTTTGGGTTGCAGGTAACAACCACCGAAAAAATAAAATTAGGGCGGAGGCCGAAAGATCCCCACCAACAATTCCTTTGACACCCTCAACAACCTGTCAGATGTAGAGGAAGTAGAAAATCCACACAGACCAGAATATCAGTGTAGAGACAAAGGTAAGGCAAAACAAACCCTAGATCCAATCCTAGAACAAGTTATAGCTCACGACTCCCCAACTCAACCATATGAATGAGGAGGAGATACCATTATGCATATGAATGAGCGAGAACTAGTGAACATGTATCTAAACAAGCTAGAGGATGCCTTCAACAAGAAGGAACTGCAATTTATATCAGTTCAGTAGCTCAGAAAGGTACATAAGTTCTTCATTGACTCCACAACTGGTGATAATTATAGACTAGGCATAATCCTGGATCCAGATCTGGATCCCAGATGGATCCCTAAAGAGGGAAAACGAGTGGGCCGTAAAACTACCCAACAATTGAGCAAAGAGGTAGGTAATTTCATGATTAACTCAGGAAAAATCCAGCGTCTCATCGAGGGATTCTTCTCCCCCCCCACACAACTACTCATGATGAAGATCATCACATGGAATATAAGAGGCCTAAATGGAAGATCCAAACTGAGGATTCTTCGTAACTGCATTAAGGCAGAGGATCCAGACATTTTTCTATTACAAGAAACAAAATGCGTAGGGGAAAGGGAGGGTGACTTGTTTAAAATATGTTGGCGTCACTAAAACTTCATACATACTGATTCAAAATGTGCAGCAGGAGGTCTAGCCATTCTCTGGAAACCAACCTCGGTTATTGTTGACTAGGCCTTCTCTACCATAGGCACACTTACAACACACTCTTGGGCTATTGGATCCAACAAAGATAGAGTACTCACGAATGCCTACGATCCTCAAAATAGTTAAGAGAAGGATCATTTCCTAAATAATCTATCCTATTTAGAAGCATAAAAGGACAAAAGCGTTGGATTTTGGGAGGATACTTTAATATCCTCCTTACTCTAGAAGAAAAAAGAGGGGGCTTGAAGTGACTGGATTAGGATAGCAGCAAGTTCAAAGACCTCATTGATTGCCTTAGATTGATTTACATTGAAACCATAAATGGCTCCTTCACTTGGTCCATAAGCATATTGGATCCCAATAAATAGCATGTAGACTGGATCACTTTTTAATCTCAGAAACCCTAATGCTATAGGGACCCTCGATTGAAGCAACCATCCTCCCAACTCAAGCCCTTTTGTCCTGAAAAATTATGGCTAACCCACCTAGACTTTCCTAAGCTCTCCCACACTTGTTGGGCTAATGCAGAAATCATGCATGGCACAAATATGTACAGATTTTAGTAGTGGTTAAAAAATTTCAAGCAGCAGCTTCGAGACTAGAACAAGAATGTCTTTGGAAATATCTTCCAAGTGCAGAAGGCCTTAGAGAAACAAATAGAGTATATCCATCAAGATTCAATCTTATCCAGCTACTCAGATGCTCTGAGATGGGAGGAGGATTGACTGAAACAACAACTTGAAGATCGACACAAGCAGGAGGAAATCCTTTGGAAGCAGAAATCATGAGTACAATGGCTCAAGGAATGGGAAAGGAACACAAATTTATTCCATCGCTCCATGATCCATAGACGATACTTCAATCATATCACAAAGCTCGAATATGCACAAGGTAACACAATTCTAGGTCATGGAGAAATAGAAACAAAATTGGTCAATTACTACAAAGAGCTTCTATAGGAACCACCCATTGATAGAACACCAACCATTAATTGTGTAACCCAACATATTCCAAACCTCATTACATCTGAGAAGAATCAAGAATTAATGAGACCTATCACATAGGAAGAGGTGGATCAGACTGTCAAAGAAATGCCCTTAGGCAAGGCCCCTGGGCCAGATGGCTTCACCACATATTTCTTCCATAATTGTTGGTCAATTATATGAGAAGAGGTTTGGAAACTAGTGGAGGAATCTAGAACTATAGGTCAGGTGCTCTCAACCCTCAATGCCACTTTTCTCACCCTCATACCCAAAGAGGAACGATTCACCAACCCGAATAAATCCAGGCCCATCGTGCTTTGCAATGTCATCTACAAGATCATCACCAAGGTCATCACACTTCGACTCAAACCTATCCTTCCTTTCATCATCTCCAAGGAGCAGTGAAGCTATGTTGAAGGGAGACAAATCATGGACAGTGTCATCTTGGTTCATGAAGTGATTCATTCGCTCAAGTCCACTCGCACCCAGGTATTCTCATTAAGCTTGACCTCTCTAAATATTTTGGTCAACTTAGTTGGCACTACATGCATTCTCTTCTTTCATCTTTTGGGTTAAATAGAGATTGGATATCTTGGATAATGAAGCTCACCTCCTCAGCCTTCTTCTCCATTCTAGTCAATTGCGTCCCCTTCGAACCGTTTTCCCACTCCCAAGGTATCTTTCAAGGGGAACCTCTCTCCCCTTTTATCTTCTACATCGTGGAAGAAGGCTTGGGACATTACATAACAACCTCGATATCAGATAGTTCCCTTCAAGGGATCCCTCTACACAGACTACAACCTGCTGCCACCCATAGTTAGTTTGTGGATGATACCATGCTCATGAGTACTCCCACTACTCAAGAATCCAACAAGCTCAAAACTATCCTCATGTACTTTAGTGAAGCCTTGGGCACAACTTTTAACTTGGACAAATCTCATCTCTTCTTCTTCAATACCCCCCCTACAGTCCAATTACACATTTATCGCCTTCTGGGTATACCCAGGAGCTCCCTTTTGTCCAATTACCTAGGCCTTCCCCTCTCGGATTTGTCTGCTCGTAATATCTCTTGGGACTCCCTTATCCTCTCAATTTCCAATCACGTAAACACCTATACCTTCAGTTCCCTCAACCTCCCTACCATACTTATTCTTTTAAAATCAATGCTCCAAGCTATCCCTGCCTATATGTTCTCGTCTCTGACTTCTTTGAAAGCAGTTATCAAAAGCATAATAAACCTACAGAGGAATTTCTTATGGCATGGTCATGATCTGGGGAAAAAATGGGCCCTAATCAGCTGGGAGAAAGTCTATAGACCAAAATCCTTGGGGGCGCTGGGCCTCCGAGACCTGGGCAAGCTAAATATCATTATGGGGGCAAACATTTGGTGGCTCTGGCTCAAATATCTTGTTGAACTATGGGATAAAATTTGGAATAAAAAATATACCGCATGTATTCCACAAGTGCAACTTATTCGACTCGATGATCAGATCCAAGGCTCCAATATTTGGAATGCATCCTGGCGGAATCGACCTCTCATACAAAATCACAATTTCTGGGAAGTACGAAATGAAACCATCTATGCCCAGCCCTAGACCTAGGAAGACTTACCCACTGAACCACATGAATCTCTCATTCTTTCTTCCCGACAACTGATGACACCCATAACCCCTCTTAATCTGATTCCTCCCCACAATTCCATTTCCCTAAGTTCCTCCACTTGGCATTGTCCCCCCTAGTTTCTGTAAATTAAATTTCGATGGTGCCTCAAATGGTAATCTTGGCCCGATATGTTTTGGTGCGGTTATCAGAGATACAACAGGCCAACTCCAGTACCTCATGGTTGGAAATATGGGATGCGATACAAACAACTCAGTGGAACTATGGGGTCTCATTAGACAAAAACAATTAGCCTATGATCTAAATCCAACTCACCTCATTATTGAAGGGGACTCTAAAATAATCATCTCGCTTGTAGCTAAAATCATAAATGGAACTGATCCAGACATAGTCACTCCAAGTTGGTGCCTTATGGGCCCTCTAAACAACTTGCAATCCCTTCTTCTTCCAAATCTCACTCTTATTACCTCTCACATAATACGTGAGGCTAATAAGGTCGCTAACAAATTGGCTAATGAAGGAGTCGCTTCTCAAAAAGAGGTTATCTTTATCAATGCACAATATCATGTTGCTTCACAGTTGTTGATTCAATGCAGGGAGATGGCCCTCCAATATTTCCCTCCCTTGGATGGAGTGACATCTGGTGATCCTACAATACCTGGCACACATGCACACAGAGCAGTTAAATCCCATCGCCGCCAACCTCCCCCTTTTTCAACTCACCATGCTTAGCATTAATTCTGGGAGGGGGATAGTGTGCCTGAACAACAAGGGAGGTTTAATGGCACACATACAGGACCATCCAGGCTTACTGGAGCAAGTACAAGGTAGTTGGGTGACATCAACTCAGTCCTTATGGCTCCTTTCCCTGTCACCTTAGTGGTTTTTATGGAGGTAAGGGCTCACAATGGTTATTTCATTCTGCATATGCACTCAACTTTTCATTCCCTAACTGAACTTTCTCTCCACTAGTGTCGCCCTCCTGCACCCATTGATTCTATCTCCTCTCCGGTGTCCTATTATTGTTTTTACTCATACTTCATCACCATCAGTTCTCTTTCCCCCCTAGTGTCTAAGTATTGTTTTCACTTCATCATCACTCTCTCCTGTGTCTCCACCATGACGTGTGAAAGAGGCAAACCCAAATGCAGGCCGACTAACTATAGCTTTGTGGCCCAACACCGCCATCCTGGACCTTCTTTGTCCCTTTCTCCACCTCCCAACCCTTTCACTAGTCCTGTTGGCCCTCCCCATGCTAACCAAAATTGGAATGATGACTCTCAGAATCATCTTTGCAATTTGGAGCCAATGGCTCAAAAAACCGACCCCATGACAGAGTTGGGTGGTTGTCTAATTGAGGAAAAATTCCTCCAGGATGGATGGAGGACACCATTGTGCCAACTGCATCAACTGTCAATGCACCCCCCATTGTCCATCCTGCAACAAATTTGGGCGGTTGTGTGATAGAGGAAGAAATTCCTCCAAATTGGCTGGAGGACTCAACACAATGGGGACTGCCCCAAACTTCAATGCACCACTCAATGTAACAACCGGGACAGACTTGGGTGACTATTTGGTTGAGGAGGAGACTCCTCAAGAATGGTTGGAGGAAGCAACGACATAGCCAACTTCATATTCCCATGACCCGTCCAACATTGTCGTCTCCGGGCCAGAACTGCTCAATCCATGCAGGTTCTCAGGTGATCAGATGTAGCTGATCTTTGAAATGCAACGAGACATGGTCGACCAACTCCATCTCCAGAGCACCCTCAGCTATCGTCTAGACGTCTTGTTCAATTTCTTGTCAAACGAGCCTGCCGAGCGATGTTTCCTGACTTGCTACCAACTGTTCGTTTTCACTTTCAACCATGATGGTTGTCCAGGTTCGCCAACTATCTAGTTTTCTTACTATCATGTTTTCAGGTCTAGATAGGCCACATATACAATTAGATTTAGCACTAGTTATATTTTGGGTTTGGACTCACAACCACATTTATCAGTTTTGCAGGTCACATGTTCTGGTTTCCATGCATATGGCAGAACATGTGGCATATTTTGAACTATGTATTGCTATGATGACATTTTAAGGTAATATAATTATTTTTATTTACAAAAACAAATCTCAAAGGCCATGTTAAGTTGGTTATTTAGTACTTTATTTAATCTCAATGAGTTTCTCAATGGTCACCTTCCTATCTAAATCTTTAAATTCAAAACCATGCACTCATTTCCTACATTTGAGCTTGTGGTTGTCCCTTAAAACTATGTACACATTGTTTATCCATAACTGTATTATGCATTCATAAGATATTTTAATTATTTTAAAACATTTATAATGACAATTTAATATCTATTTTAGGGTATTATAATATAATAAAAATATTGTAATTATTTTGAAATATTTATTTAAATATATATCAGAATATTTTTGAAACATTTGTTCGTAGGGAATATTTTGATTTTCAATTTTAATTATTCAACTAGAAATTCAAATTTGGTGCAAGCAATTAAAATCATAAGTAAGTCTCATTTGGGTTTGGCTTGAGTGGTTGGGAGGAATCAACGTATAAATTTGACGGGCACTCCTACCCATCAAGTAATTTTTTTATGACGTGTTTTTTCTTAAAACTACTCTTCCTGTGACGTTTTATTTTTATTTTTTCACGTCATTTAAATATTATGTGTCATATGTGTTTTTGTTCATTTTTATTGTAAACACAAAAGCATCCCAGGCACAACACAAAATTATTATGAAATTGCATTTAACATAACATCATCAAATTGTTTCACATGGAATACAACACCATTAAAAACATAAACATAAAAGATTAGCAAATTACCTTGATATAACAATTTGCACACAGTTTCAATTTTGAAAATCACCAAATAAGAGGTTCCAACTTCTTTCTATGCCTCAATTCCGCATAGATCCAATCACTATACAAAAACAATCGACCAAACACGAAGTAGTATGCATGCAATGATTCCAAGATAGCTACAATCTATGCGAAAAGGTAAAAAGTAATTACTAATGGTTGTTGTAAAAAAAAAGAAGTTATGGATTGCAAAATTTGAAAGGTGGGTCACACCCATGTTTATTCTTATTATCAAGATTCAGGAAGACATTAAAAATACAGGTGGGAAGGTATTTAAATGTGGATTCTCAAAAACTAAATATAATGAGAAAATAAGTGTGCAAGAAGGTGTTTTCTAGCTTCAGCCAAACGAAGACAATTTCCATCACTGCAATTACAATTTAATATTAATGACCATTACCTCTCTGGATAGTTGCATGCAGGTTTTGGGCAGTGTTTTTGAATCCTTGATATTTTCTTCCCTCTCAACATTCACTTTTCAACCTACAAGATGTGATATGGTACAATTTCCAAAGAATCCCCGTGAGTTGTAAGTTGTGAACGTGCAGGTGACCAAACTGTGCTATAATATTTGTAACTTATGCAATGTGCTACACATGCAACTTGCAAGTTGCCACCTCCATTTGTTATAGAATTTGTAACCTGTACTATGCATGGCCTTTGTTATAGAATTTATAACTTGTCTTATGTATGCTTTACACAAAAATCAACATTCAAATTTAGGAAATTGCCCCCGCTCCCCCCCCCCCAAACACACACA
>ML782894.1:542725-616608 GCA_009831015.1 Picea engelmannii | reverse complement strand
GGGGGGGGGGGGAGGGGGAGCGGGGGTAAATTTTTTATTTGTTCATCAAATTGACGATTTCAAAAATTAAGTGAAGGTCATTAATGACGTGTAAATTTAAAAATTGTTTGTATTTGACAATTAAAAATGGAAAAAACGGGTAAATGCGAGTCAAATTTAACCACTTAGAGGAATGTTATCCTCCCTACTAGGGTTCAATTCCCACAAGTGACATATTTCTAATGGTTTTTTGCCTTATACCTTAAACAATAAATTAAAAGTATGCCTTATACTTTAAACAACAAAGAACTAAAATAAAATTAAAAAAAAATATTATTATGGTTAATAGTTTTTTATATAATCAACCTAGATCCATCTTAACCCTAGATCTATCAAGCTCCGAGAGGGATCAAATCTCTCGAGGTGCAAACCTTTCCTCAAGTTTTGCGCTCTAAAAGAGGTTTAAACCTTGAGAGATTTTATCCCTCTCAACACTTGATAGATCCGGGGTTAAGATGGATCTAGGCGTCAAGAGGGACCAAATCTCTGCAGGTGCAAACCTTTCCTCAAGTTTTGCACTCTAAAAGAGGTTTTCACCTTAAGATATTTGATCCCTCTTGACGCTTGATAGACCTAGGGTTAAGATGGATCTAGGCTCCATCTTAACCCTGGATCTATCAAGCTTCGAGAGGGATCAAATCTCTCGAGGTGCAAACATTTCCTTAAGTTTTGCACTCTAAAAGAGGTTTAAACTTGAGATCTTGTATCCCTCTTGACGCTTGATAGATCCAGGGTTAAGATGGATCTAGGCATCGAGAGGGGTCAAATCTCTCGAGGTGCAAACCTTTCCTCAAGTTTTGCACTCTAAAAGAGGTTTTCACCTCTAGAGATTTGATCCCTCTCGACACTTGATAGACTCGGGGTTAAGATGGATCTAGGATGGTTTTATCACTATTATTGTCGAATGAGGTAAACTTTATTTGTCTCTACCCCAATAATCATGTTACTCTATTTATAAAAACTTGATATAATAATTGCAACTTCTAAGAAATGAAAAAGTCTCCCAACTAGTTCAGGTGATGTTGATGACTCCAATGGTTAGTAAACTAAGTGAAAAACTACCATTGGATAATAAATCGGTGAATTGGCAAAAACAATAGAGGTAGAGTTGACTCCTCTTAAACATAGCATGCAATGAAGTGTTTTTTTTAATTGAAACAAAAAAAATCCTACATGTTTTCACATGGTTTCACATGTAAATTTTTCCACTACATGTTATTTTACAAACCCATCCTTGAAATTATTAATTAATTTCTCCTATCCTACTATGGAAAATCTCTAACGGGAATTAATTTATCTGAATTGCTTGATTTCTTCACATTAAGTATAATAAATAAATCATTTTTATTATATGAATTAATAAATCATTTATATTATTTTGCTAACTTTTTTTTTTTTTAATGTAATTTTTTACATAACATCTCCTTCATACCGAGTTGTAAAACACCTCTCACACAAAAATACATTCAATAATTCTTTTAAATTTTAACATTTTTTCTATTATTAAAATATTTATAAAAAAATAAATTATAATTTTTTTATTATTAAACTTCATGAAATACATATAAAAAAATATTATAAAAATTAAAAAATCTTTAAAAAAGAAATTTCTAACATCTTACCTATAAATAAATTAATATGGTACTTTAAAAGTTTTTTGGTCACTAATGAAAACATGTTCGAGTATGTTTCAAATCGTATACTTGGAAGATATTAAAAAATCTCAAAACAAAAAACATTCCATACTTATATCCTTGTAAACAGCCTAAGTTTTAGGAGCCCGCCTAAAATTTGTAAAACAAAAAACATTCCATTCTTAAATCTTTGTAAACAGCCTAAGTTTTAGGAGCCCACCTAAAATTTGAAAACTTTATTAAAAGATATTTGAAGTGGAGTTATATATATAAATATATATAAACACGTTGTACCCTTGAAGATAATGTTAAAAAATCTTGTTTGAGTTTTATGAGAAATGGATTTTATTATATGTAATGGATTTAAACAAATATACTACATATTTTCAAGCATATAAATAGTTTTTACAATTTATATAAAAGCTATTTTATAAAAATGGTCTTAAAGTATGTAATATGTTTGTTTAAATCTTATATATAATAGAATTCAGTTTTCACAAAAATCAAATAAGATTTTATAATGAGATTTTATAATGGTGTTATTTAGATGTTCTATTAAATGGTTTTTTGTTGGAATCAAAAGATATAAATTTATAAGAATTATTATTTTTTGTTATTCAAAATCTATTTGAGTATGTTGAAAAATCCTTAAGACACTCGGATTATACAGAAATAATCACTCAAATTTACAAATTTAACAATTTTTCATCAAATTATAATCATTTCATATAACATTTAACCTACACTTTTTATAATATTATCTTCCAACTTACATACATTTATGATATTTATAATATTATATATTATAAGATTCATATCCTCACTCATACTAATCATAAATATATTATATCACGGGATTTGAATATTCTCTTATATCGCTTTAGTTGGATATTAGTTAGAAAAAGGTTTGGATCAATTTAAAATGAATACAAGTCCTAACTAGAAGTCACCTTTTGAGGACACATAATTTAACCTAATCTAACGTAATGTTGAGTACACCTAACTTAACTAGAAGGTCACCTTAATCAAAAGTTGCAAGCAACATTTTATCACTTATCATTAGTTAAAAATATTTTTACACTATTTTATGTATGTTGAGGAAACCTAACCTAACCTATTTTAAGTATTTATGTTTGAGGAGTTCCCAAGAACAATATCCTAATCACTAATCACTTTTTATATTTGAGGGGTTCCCCACAATAATATCTAATCACTTTTTAAAGATCATTTTTTTGATTTGGTGTCATAGCTTCGTACATTTTGGATTTCATTTGAAGCTATAATAATAGTATTTTATTGTTGTTGGTTGGATTTATAAATTTTAATGTAATTAAGTAAAGCATTCAAGAAATAAGTAAATTTGAATAATTTATGAACAATTCTTTTTTTATAAATAATATTTATAGATAGTTTCTACTCATTAATAATGGGAACACAAGTAGTTAGGGTTTTATTATTGGAAATCTATTTAAAGAGTTAGGAAGATAAGGACTGTTTTGTTTAGTATTGTTGTATTTGGAGCTTTTCTTAGTAAAAAGTCACCCCATTAGGGTAAGTGAACATTTATTTTTTTTCTTATGATAAATCATTAATAAACAAGTATATTCTACATATTTAGTCTTATTTGTCTCTTACATCTATAATCTATTGTTATAGCATCAATTGCCACCACCTATGCATTGATGACATGATTGGCCTTTCCCTTTCCCACTCACAAACATTAATCCCCTTTTTCTCCTCTAGATTCTTCAAAAAACACTACTTTTTGACATATACACGCCCTACCAGCTATGAAAGGCATGTACATACACGTGTTACTCCATTGCAGGGTGTGTACACCTTACTTTCCTTTTGGTGTCCATGCTGAAATATTTTCATAAGCTTGGGAGTCATGTTTATTCCCGCCATGACATTGCGTTGAAACCTCATATTCTTCTCAATATTTTTCTAGCTATTACCCGTGGGGCTCCCATACTTTTGTATTGAGTTGTAACTGCATTGCATATTTAACACTTACACTTTTGGGCCTAATGTTAGCTTTAGATTGTTGTTGCTTAGCCTCTTGCTTATGCATTCTCATTTGTTGTTATCCTTGCAATGTTTTCCTTTGCGACTTGACACATATATCCCTGGAGGAAACATTCCCCCAAGTGTCCATTTCCTGCACGTGTTTCCTTGCATTGAGCATAGGTATAGTCTTTGCACTTGGAACTAAGTTTGCTTTCCCGCAACACTCATTTCCTCCACTATACTATAGCATTTTTTTATTCTTTTTTGGGATTTCTAATACAAAAAAGAAAAGAAAAATCAAATAACAAAAAAAGAAGGTGAGAAAGAGTCTTATCTTCATTGTTTTGGTAGTAGTCGAGTCACCCTTGAACAAAGCACAAAGTTTTGAGTTTATGTCTCAACGGTTTGGGTTTAGTATGGCTTTAGGAAACTGAACAAGTTACACCGAGTTTTACTCCTTCAACTGATTATTCTTCTATTCACTATGGAGAACATGTCGATGCCTCTTGTGTCACAGGCTTATGCCAATGTTTGTCTTTTAGTCCATGCTTCTTAAGTCACTTTATTGTGTCATGTTTTTGTTGAAAGGAAGTTTTAGCCTGTGTTGACCATTCCTCATAATTCCTGACTTTCAAGTCAGCCTTACCGCATGTCTAGTACTTTCTCATAATCAACAAACATCTTTGTCCTATACTCATGCTAGTATGGAAGGTCCCCATTGAATTCCTGGTAGCGAGTCAACTCTTATTGACTATGAAAAATTGCTCTAAGAGTTTGACCTAGAGTCGCACCCTAGCCCTATTTACATCATTGATAGGTGACCTTGCACTTAGTAGATGACACTTCATCATTGGTCATTGATTGAGTGGTTTCCCTTGTGTTCAACGACAAGAACATTACTCACACATTGGTATTTGTGTAGTACATTGGATTCCATTTAACCCCATTAGTGGTTTCCTCGCCTCTATCAACAATTTTCATCATTGGATGTTATTCAGGGGATCACTTTCATGTGTTAGTCCACGTGATGCACGTGAGAGACGTACTTGGTTGTGGGTCCTTTCAATTTTTCGTTCGAGTTCTTCCAAATCTTTGGCCTTCTGTTGTTCCTCGTATTGGATGATGGGGGATTCCTTAATGCCCTCCTTCCAGTGGATATCTTCCTATCAACTTCGACACATCTTGTTCTAGGATAGGGATCTAGAGTCTTTATTAGTACCTTGGGTCTTGCATTAATTAGTGGTAGGTTCCCTCGCTATTGACAGTGGGAATACATCAATGTCCCCTGATCGATAGATTCTACAAGTGTTTGACATCAACTCATTTATTCATACTTGCTAGAATGTGACTAGGTACCTTGATGTCCATTATCATTATTCGTGGGTTGTCTCTCATTTGTTAATGGTATATATAAATGACCGATAATCAAATGTTGTCTCATTGTGTTTGACTTCATCTCATCTATTCACATAGTGTAGACTTGTACCATCGACGATTTGATTTAAATACCTTGGGTCTATAGTAGCATCACCTCTTTTATGTTGTTGCCTTAGTTGCATTGGATAGTACCACTTCCACTCTATGACATTGGTACTTGTGGGGATCGGTCTGTTCAACTCTTGTTTCCAGATATCCTCCTTTGATTTGAGACATAGATCTACTTTGTATCTATTTCGTGGCTATGCTATCTTTTTACATGGATCCACTGTGTATTTGTTTTCGTGACCATGATCACTACTCCTATATATACATATTTCATGGATTCACAATATACTTGATTTGACGACCATGATTTTGTCACTCCTAAGCATGGGTATGTCTGCCTCCGGAAGAGAGTACTCTTACTTGTTTTTTGTTGTAGGTTTTGTTCTTGAACTAGATTTTGGCGACTTTTACCTCAACCCATTACATCCTTACCTCCTAGATTTGTAATTTATTTTGGCCATTAGTTGCTCTTCAGAACTCACACATTAGGAGACATCTATTATAACATCAATTGCCACTACCTATGCATTGATGACATGATTGGCCTTTCGCTCTCCCACTTGTATAAATTAATCCCCTTTTCCTCCTTTGGATTCTGCAAAAAACATTATTTTTTGAAATATATGTGCCCTATTAGCTATGAAAGGTGTGTACATATGCATGTTACTCCATTCAACGGTGCATACACCTTAATTTTGCTAAAATAAATAATATTTCTCATATTTTTGGGTGGGGTTCACGGGTTCACCTGGTTCTTGACCGCATATTTCCCATACACAACTGTTTGTAGCCACTCCAACCACTTGGAGAGGGTATAAAATGAGCCTAAGGCTAGAGGAGAAGAATAATCATACTTGAAGCAACATAATGCTGGTAGTTTTTTGCCATGTCTACAAGCCCTTATTCCCTTGTTGTTGATTCATTTCCTCATACCTGGAAACCCATGTTTCAAACTTTTCCTTACTCTACATATCTGGTGAAGAAGAATCTCATTTGTATTCTTTAGACTTACACAAGCATTGGAGTTAGAGATACTATCTATATCCAGTGGCCTAGGTGGAGGGACATGAAGTCGGGTTCTAGAGCAATGTCACAGTAGATGCAGGTGGTAACTACCTTTGTCTTGTTGTTCATAAATAAATAGACCTCTTTCCCATGAATATTTGTGTTTTAATGCATGATGTTTATGTTTAATCATTTAAATTATTAGAACGCTAATTAATATAATTGTTTTATTTTCAATCATTTTTATGAAAGTTAGTTATCATATAACTACCTCCTTTGTAGTTTTCAACTTGGTTGTTTTATAGGTGATCAAAGGGATAGTTTAGAAGGAGTGTTGAAGCAAAATGTTTTTGACTATGGGATCATCATCGAACGTAGGAAACCTGGTATGCTTATCTCTTCCTTACCATTGGTAGTTAGTTAATCAAGTTAGTTACAAGATTTCTTAATTGAATTTTGGGATTTGGTTCATTCTTTAAAGCTCCTCACTCTATTGTGTCTTTAAACCATAGCCATAGGATAATTTCTTTGTAAATCTATGTATACCTAGTTCATGTTTCATGTTTAAGGGTTAAGGAAGACTACAAGTGGTATCAAATCTATTTCCTAAGCTGACACGTCTCTAGATTTTAGTAGATGTTTTTAGGCTAGAGATATGATCAAATGTCTTTAAATAACATATATATTTGTCATTTGGTGGGTAAAAATATGGTTGGGGAAGAATACATGCTGAAAATAAAAGTCATGTCACCTAGTTGGAAACCTTTGTAATCATTGTTGGTATCCCTTTGAGTAGTACCACATCGGGAAGCATATGTATACAAAATTGTCTTCCATGTACCCTCGAGTATATCATAATCCCTTTAGGTGCACCTAAAACTAGCCTTACATAACCTATGACTATCCCATTTCTACAACGCATTGAGAAAAACACTTGGGGGAATCACTCTCACAGAGTAGGGTATCGAGTAGTAAAATTAATGGTACAGTCTATCGCCTTTAGTGCCATGAAATATTTGGCCTAGTACTATTGTTTGAAACCCTTTGGTATATGAAAGAGCTATAACACTTGACATTCCCTTGTTCTTAGGACCCTGCAAACCCTAACCTCTACAGTCAACTAACAAAATTCCTACATATTTGCATCCAAAAGGAATTTGGAAATTTTGTCAGCACAATAATATTTCATAGGCAATAATAATCCCACTCGCATAAAAAAATTGTTTTATCCTTGCACTGTTTTGATCAAGTTGTATACCCTTCCAACAACCCTTTTTGTGTGGACCCAACAATATGGTATTAGTGGTATATCTCAAAAGACACCTCTAGAGCCATTTGTCATATTGAGATAAGTTTGGTTTAACATTTTTGATAGGATATTAAGTGATCTCATGGTCCATATTCACAACAAGCTAGCCATGGAGAACCAAAACCAAGACCTACACAAGCATCACCAACAACTTGAAGCCATGGTTTCTACCATTGATGCTTTAGTCAAAGATCTCTTAGAAAAAAATGGAAAACCAAGGCCTGATGTTGGGATATATGTAGACACTTGGGTATCCAGATGCCATATCTACACATCGATCCAACCAAAAAGGAATCTTCAGCAAATGAAGTGAAGGACACTCACACACTCTTTTTTATTACCCATTTCCCACCCTTTCAGGATCACAATTTGTGGCACTTCTTTCCAAAGGTAGACATGAACAAGTTTATGGTTTTGTTCCCTTGGTTTGGGTTACCCAAATGAAACATTATTTCTCTCTCCATGGAATTGTTGGTGACCTACAAAAACTAAAATTGGGGGTCCTATATTTGGATTCATAACATTGGAAATGATGACAATTGTATAAGAAAGCTTCTGGAGGTTACATTGCTTAGACCTAGTCGATGAAGGTCCTTTATGCTCATTTTGACTGTAACACTCACTATTTAGGAAAACTGACAAAATTACGCCAAATAGGTGCAATTATTGACTATATTGCAACCTTTGAGTAATTGGAAATCTGCATAGAGGGCCTATCCAATCCCTTTTTAATAATGTTTCATTAGTGGTCTCAAGGAGGCAATTAGAGAACACATCATGATGTAGTTCCCAAACACATGGTTAGAAGCGTGTGAAAGAGATAAAGACCCCAAGATCGTGATAAATGCCCAAAGAAAAAGACATTCATTCATTATTTGCACTGGCCCTCCCATGGAAACTACCCCTAGCCCCTCCAACTCTGAACCATTAAGAATCCAAAATTTGTCTTAGGAATATATGGGAGAATTCCAATGCCTAAAATTTTTCTATAATTATGATGATAAATATTTCAAAGAACACAAATCTAAAGAACATGAATGATTTCAAATGTATGTATCTATGCAAGACCATTCACAAGACATTCCCAGCTAAAGACACTCCCACACCAAAATTGGAAGATGCCACCCCTCCCATAGATAATGAAACCACCTTGCAAGATCCTTGCAAGGAACCCTAAGATTTTCTCCATGCCTTATTATTTTTCTCATCACCCCAAACCTTGAAAATTTCATTACATCAAGCACCACAAAGTGATTGTATTGATTTCAATTGGAAACACCCACAATTTATTCAATTTATTCATAGGAGAGTGGATAAATAAACCCATTGTTATGTCTATCATATACCTACTTTTAAAATTATGATAACCAATGGTGGTATGATAAAATGTGGTAGCCAATGTGTAAATGTGTAGATGTGAAACATTAAATGGGTGAGTATCATATCAAAACTCACATGTTTTCTATTGAAATGGGTAGTTATGATGTAGTTCTCAGGACATAATGGTTATGCACTTTTTGACCTATCACCATGGATTTCAAGTATTTATACATGAGCTTCAATATGGAAGGGTAGAAATGTAAACTCAAGGGGATTACATCTGGTTCCCCTAAAACTATCAAATCTCATTGTATCGAGAGGTTATTGAAGAAATGTCACTTAGGCATTATTACATATTTCAATGCCATACAAGTAGTCGAAACCCCCCATATAATATTCACCATAATTTGTAGTCGGTCCTCTCTAAACATCAATATGTATTTGAAATACCATAGGGTTTACCACCTTGATGTGGGAAACACGACCATGGTATTCCCCTCAGTCCATGTAGTCAACCACCTAATGTGCATCCTTATAGGCACCCTTTTTCACAAAAGAATGAAATAGAAAATATCATTCAGGAATAGTTAGAAGTTGGAGTCATATGTCTCAGTCCCAACCCTTACTCATCATCGATGGTCATGGTTTTAAAGAAGGAAGGAACTTGGTTCATGTGTCCTATTTTTTGGGCTCTCAATAAGTTGACCATCAAGGACAAATTTCCCATCCTAGTTATTGATTCTCTCTTGGATGAACTTCATGGAGCCAAATTTTTCACTAAACTTGACCTTCGCTCAGGATGCCATCAAACATAGATGAAAGAGGTAAACATCCCTAAGACAACTTTCTACCAACATGAAGGTCACTATGATTTTTTAGTGATTCCTTTTGTACTTTGCAATCCTCCATCCATCTTTCAGAACCTCATGAACAAGATTTTTCAACCCTTCCTCTACAGTTTTGTGCTAGTATTCTTTTTGATATCTTGATCTACAACAAAACATGGGAATTACACATAGAGTATGTCAATAGATCCTTGTAACTACTGTTAGACCACCAATTATTCTTGAAACATTCCACATGTTTTTGGGGCTTTAAAGGTTGAACACTTGGGTCACATTGTAACTTAGGATGGAGTACAAGTAGATCTGAAGAAAGTTGTGGCTATAGAAGATTGGCCTTGCCCAAATACCCTTAAGATCTTACACAGGTTCTTAGGACTTACAAGATACTAAAGGAAGTTTGTGAAAAATTATGGAAAAATCATTTCTCCCTTAACTTCACTGCTAAAAAATAATTCCTTTGTATGGATAAATCCTTCTCAACTTTAAAGGATTCAATGTGCACTACTCTAGTATTAGCAGTGCTAGATTTTTCTAAGACTTTTTTCTTGAAATGTGATTTCTCGAGTAGAGGTATTCGATCAATATTGATGCAAGAAGGGATCCCCTTGGCATTCACCAGTAAGCAATTGTGTGAATACAATCTAGGAAAATCCATATATGAGAAAGAGCTGATGGAAATCCTTCACACACTTGATACTTGGCACCCATATCTCATAGGGAGGAATTCCTAGATGAAGACCAACCATAATGGTGAAATATTTTCTAGAAAAAAGGTTATCATCACTAGAGTAGCATAAGTGGGTCACTAAGATGTTAGGTATGATTATGAAATTATATATAAGAAGGGTAAATAAAATGTGGTCATTATTGCTTTATCAAGCCAATTTGAGGTGGATGGATCCTTCTTAAACTAGATCATGTTTCTACTACTGATTCTTCTGATCCACTTAAATCTTTCGAAGATGTTAGTGTTGTTCATAATAATACTAACTCTCTTCTTTTTTGGGAAGATGAAACATTTGAATATACAGGTTCTGATGTTGGTATTCCATCTAACACTCGTAGGACTAGATCAAAATTTGGTTTAATGGAAAAAGTATTGGACACAGATGATCCTTCCACTTATACAAAGGCTAAAGGAAAGCCAAAATGGGAGGAAGAAATGGATAATGAATATGATTCTTTGATTAAGGATCACACTTGGTATTTAGTTCCACTTCCTCCTGGGAAGAATCTTGTTGGATGTAAAAGGCTCTATAATACAAAATTTACTATAGATGGAAAGATTGAAAAACATAAGGCTCAGAGGGTAGCCAAAGGATTTCTACAAAAAGAAGGTGTCGCTTACCCCAAAACCATTGGTCCAATTGCTAAAATGAACACCATAAGAAAAATTGTTTCTCTTGTTGCATCTTTTCATTGGGAAATTCACCAAATGGATGTCAAGAGTGACTTCTTAAATGGTAATCTTCATGAAGAAATTTATATGCAATAACTAATTGTTTTCATCACTTTTGACACTTCAAACTTGGTATGGAAATGGAACAAGTCCTTGTATGGTATTAAAAAAGCACAAAGTGCTTGGTATGAGAAGATTGATACTCATTTCTTGAAGAGTGATTTCAAGAGGTGTCAATGTGATCCAAATATGTATGTTCATTTCTTTAAAGATGATGTCCTCATAATTGTTCTTTATGTGGATGGTTTGATTATCACAGGAAAAAATATTTTATTAATCTAGGAATTGAAGAATGATTTAAAGAATAATTTTGAGAGGACATAGTTAGGCCTATTAAATTAATTTTTGTGTATTTAGGTTTAGCATATGGATAATGGGATCTTCCTTCTCAGCCTAAGTATGCTTTGGATTTGTGTGCTCAATTTTACATGGGTGATTGTAATCCTTCACCAACACCTTTTTAAGAAAAAATAAAATTAATGATTGATTGTGAATTACCTCTTGTTGATGCGAAACTCTATTGCCAAATTGTTCGTATTTTGATTTTTTTTAACTCATAGTAGGCCTAATATTACCTTTGTTATTAGTATGGTTTTGAGGTTCATGCAAAATCCTCATGAAATTGATTGGAAAACAACTAAAAAGATTCTCATATATCTTCAAGGAACTCTTAATTATGGTGTTTTCTATTCTGATAAGGGTTTTGTTTCACTTCTTGGTCATACTGATTTTGATTGGGTAGGAGATGATAATGATAACAATCTATTGTAGTATAAATATTTTATCTTCAAGTCTAATTTATTGGTCGACTAAGAAGTTGAGAACACTTTCTCTTTCTTCTTGTGAAGTAGAGTACAATGTAGCTAAAGTAGTGGAGATTTGACATGTCCTTATTGAGCTAGGACTGGTTCAGAATGCACCCATTGAGTTGAGATGTGATAATCAGATTTTTTTTTCAGGTTACATATAACCTAATGTACCACTCTAAAACCAAACACATTGACCTTGAAACCCGTTACATTTGAGACCTAGCCGCAGATGGTGTTATTAATTTGTAGTATTTCCACATTGAACAAGTTGTTGATATCTCCATAGAGACAAAGACAAAGTTTCTTCATCTTTGAAACTTATTGGGGATGCAGGAAGTTTCCATCAAGGGGGATTGTTAATCATAATGACATATTCCTCCAAATGTGTTTCAACCCTATAGTCAAAATTAAGGAGGAATATAAGAATGTGTATAATGTTTGTCTAGTGGCCACATTTATTAGTGTACAACCTATCATTATGATAAGACATTTTGTATACACAATGAAGATTTATTAGACAATTGGGCATATTAATCTTCATTAATTCAATAATTCATAAAGTTATTTTATCTCACATTCATCATGGGACTTGTTCTCCTATTTCTCTAGCCTATATAATAGATGTCAAGGAGGCTCAATTGTAAGGCCTGTGTTTGATGCTTGAGAGTTGTATTGTAACGCCCGCTTTTCCCCCAAGTCTGTAATTAAGTATAATAATTCATGTGTTATGATTAACGAAGATTGTAATTGTGTTTATGATAATGAAAACACCATACATATGACTGACGAGGGAAGCCTTGTAGTACTGGCCATGATACCACAAGTGGGACTAGTGAGGTGGAAATGGGAAGTTTTAATCAAGGATGATTTTAGGGGTTAATTTTCCATGGTTTTTCCAAAAATGAGATTCATTATTTTAAAAATGATTCGCCCAAATTCTATAGGATAAAATCATTTTATCTTAAAAATCGCCAAAATTTTATAAAAACTATTTAAAGTACTTAGAAATTTGAATATTTTTACAAAAATATCATCAAACATTTATAGTTGACATATGAAGGATTAGTCAGATTCGCCAAGGTTTCTATATTTTAAAATAAATTTCCATCCTTAAAATCATCCCTGGTTTTAATGAGGAAAATAGGAAGCTTTCCTAGCAACCCAACCTACATTTGCATGACTTGAATACATAACCTCTCCAACAATACCCTGTTTACCTTGACCACAAGGAATTGTTAATGTCATGCAGATTGGGTGGTTGGAGTAGTTACAACTACCTTCAAAATTGGTACTTGGGGAAGAAAAGGGTTGATTGCAGCGTCAGCTAGAAGTATGCAACAAATATTCCCCCCCTTCGAATCAAGAGCTTGAACCTAGGAGCTTTCTTCTGACAGAAGTGAGTGGGGATCCAAAGGAATGAGAAGAAAGAGGGAAAAATAACTAGAGGATGCATAGATGAGAACATAAGCATCACACAGAGGAAAAAAAAGACACAGTGTGTAAATGCGCAGAGACTGAACCCATATAGAAGAACATAGAATAATCACTTACAGAGATGTGTCGTGGACTCACAAACATATAGTGATGCAATGCGAATAGGAGATCACACATGCATCTCTAAGCAGTAGAGAAGACTTGGGAAGTTTTTCTAAAGAAAATAGAAATCTTGCCCAAGAATTGAATGGTCACCTTAGAATATAGAAAACCCATATCCAAACTCGAAAAAAAGAGGGCCACGACTTGGCATTGGATGGAAAGAAACTGACACTGGTAAGGGGAGGTCATTGAGGGAATTCATAGTAGAGAAGGTACTCCCTTGTGCAGAGGAAATCCAACTGGGAAGGCACCGAATAAACTCGTGGAGGTCTCGAACTCAATGGGAAGAGGGAAACTTTTGATGTTGTCAGTGGAGTGAATGAGAGTAACCTTCTTGATCCATTTCTTGACTTCTTGAGTCAATTTTGAGAGTCCCCTAGTGGTATCATGGCCTAGCATGGGGGTGGATTGATGTAGAAGGACAAAGTGAAACATATCCTATGGCTGGGTGGAAAGTCCTTCACCCTCAATCAATTGGCTAGTTGGAAAATATTATTGAACATGTAAGTGTTTTTACTTGCAATGTATCTTGAATGCTTAATAATGGTTATTAATTGTTCCTTGTTCATGGTGAATATATTATTTTATTTATTGATTGTTAAAATGTTGGGTTAAAAGAAGTGGTATAACCTCCCTTATTTGTTAAATGTGCTAATTGTGAAAGTGTATGAGAATGGCTAGCGTAGGACGATAACCCCATATTTTCCTTATTCCCAAAATGGAAATTTTATAGGATATGGAAAACCTTCATTTCGATGTCTGAGTGGAAGTGTCTTTCTTGTCAAAGGGGAGAGTCTAGAGCCTAAGGGAGTTGAGTGAAAGACCCTACGAGAAGACACTGGAAAATATTGTGAATCTGGTAAATTTGGAGATAAAATTAACCCATTCGAATTCCTGTATAAACCCAAAGAGAAATAGTAGTAGTTGGATCGGAGGGGAGGATAAAACTTTGTCATCTGGTCATCACTGGAGGTGGAGCCCCAGTTATACTGGGTCACCAACAGATCTGTGTCGAAGGCCTTGTTGAATCCCAGTGTCGGTGGGGCGAGGTTCCAACACAAGGTTCCATCTCTTTTTACGCATGTAAATAAGGGAGAGAGAGGATGACATCATTATGATGTATTTTTCCAGCGTGGACGATAGAAATTCCATGGAGGACAACACTTTTCGGCATCGTATTCGTGTGGGGAAAGTGTGGGCCTTGTTGGGCATGAGCCTTAGGTTTAACACCCTTAAAATTTAACCATCGGATTTAAGGGAAGAAAAATCTTGGCCATTGGATGTGAAGTGGAGTAACTAGACCTTTGGGCCACCAGAGCTCCTTGGAACTGACCTTGTACCTTTCCTCCCTGATTTCCCAGTGCTTGGTTGGGAAATGTTTGAAGCCTTTCCTTTGTGAGGGTATGAGTGGAAGGAAGTTAGGGAATGTGCCAGTGACATCAGGATGACATAGTTGAGCCAATAAGAAGTTTTCAGCTAGCAACATCTGAGTGGATAGGAGCCCCTATGCCCTGTGATGACGTGTAGTGAAATTCAGTCCATGAGGTTCGTTGTGGTTTTTCCATGTGTCATGAAGATAATATGTCACATGTATAGGAGAATCAGAGTTCCAACACATAGTTTCAAACAAGGCTAGAATATGTGATGATGTTAGCAACCACATGTCATGCCATGTCATTGTGCCACATCAGTGTTGTGTCTAGTCAAGTTGTAGAGTGTTATTCAAGGTGCCATGCCATGTCAGGTCCTCGTGTCTATGGTTCCAATTGAATCACCAAATCGGGCATGTTTGTTGTTTGGAGTCTTATGAATTACCTAGGGCCTCAGTTCCTGGTGGGGTAAGGTGCCCGGTGGGGAGAGGTGCCCGCTAGGTTGAGGTGGGGGTGTGTTATCGATTGGGGTATGGTCTTGAGGAACAGACAATCGGATAAATAACCACTGAGAAGTTATTAGGTAGGGTCAAGTGCGGGGGATCCACTAGAGCTTGGTGCCCAGTGAGGTACATAATTGTTATAGCCTTAATTTCCACCTTACAGAGCTAGAAGGGAATCTAGCAGAAGATGAAAGCCAAGACACATATATAGCTTAGGATTTGGGTTATGTTTGAGGGTTGTTGTGGGTCATACATGGGATAACAAGTGACGATCATCATTGGTCAACTATAATGGAACCAACAACGACCTCTACAACCTTCTAGATTCATGGAGTTTCGAAGAGGTAAGTTAGGGATGAGTTGTTTCTTCGTGGCATGAGACTTAGAACTAACATCATTCAAGTATCCATTGGTCTCTAGAATATCTAGAGGCTCTCCTAAGCCTCTTCCAAGGATCTATATAAAGAAGGAATGTCTTGAGAAAGAGGATGAAGAATCATTTTCAAAGTTATGTTGTCCAAATACAGAGGTGCTTCTCCATCTACAACAACCATAATCAAATTGCCTTGTTTGGTTAAGAAGTTAAGGAGGGGAAAGGAGTAATATGCCAAGAGGAATGCATCTATACTAAAGGTATTATGGTATCAGTGTATTTATTTCATTTCCAATAATAGATAATTGGTTTTCCCCCATATACATTGTTCAATTCAATTATATAAGATAGATCTGGTCTCATGTTAAATAGATCAAGATAGATCCAGTGGATTTGATTTCCTAACACTAGAAGAATAATAGATTGGTAGTTTTTTGTCTCCTTGTGTGCAGGAAGCAGATAGAACGAGTTGGAGATAGATCTCAAGAGGTATATCAGCTGGACACGTGAGGACAATTGTCGAAAGGTATGTTCAATGCCCTTCTTGGTTAAAAGGAAAATAATTTTCTTGCATCTAGGGAAATCCATTAGAAGTCTATCCCCACTATTTGTCTAGAACAAGTAGGCAGAACCTAGGGAGATCTAACTTACCATACTGGTGATATTCCTCCGTAACAAAATTGGTGACTCCACCGGGGAATAATCTTTGATTCTTCTCTAGTTTAGAATCCCTTGCCAATTAGCCTCTATTTTATGTTTTTTATTTAGTTCTTGTCTTCCATGTTTATCTGTTAGAGTTTAGATCTCTCATATCTTATAGATATGAGAAAAATATTTATTTTCAAAAAATAAAAAAACTTCTGCAGTCGTCACATGTTGCACTATTGTTGTCACATGACATGTCGCTTTTTGCAGTTCCCATGAACCACGACGATCCTTGTAAATAGGGAAAATTGCAGAGTTATCAGACTTTTGAGATTAGATTTAACTGGTATGATCCCACAGGCCTATGATTGATCTATACTATTAATATATTTCCTTTGATCGAGACTTGTTTTCACATAATTTGTCTTCAATTTAGGTTTGGAGGGTGCTTGTGTGGCTTGCGTGGATTGCTTGATTCAATTTGGTTGTTGTCTATTGATTTGTATTCGTTTCATTTGGTTTGTTTTCCCTCTTGTGATTAGTGTCTATTACTAGATCCATTCTTTGTGAGTTTTGGGTTGAGATCATGTGTACACATTGGAGTGTGTCAGGGGGAAACACTACCAATATCACACTACCCTTTGCTTGTTTGTTTGTTGGTTTTCCATTTGCATATTGTGTTCTTGATTATATTAATAATCTTTTGCATTACATTTGGAAAAAAAAAAAAAAAAACTTTGCATGCATACAAGCTTTGAAGCATTAGAACAAAAGTGCCTTGGTGAAGTGATTTGTTTGAATTCTTTTAAGATTTTTGGATCCAAATTATGTGTATGGTTGCTTAGCGTTTGAGGATTGCGTTGTGAAGTTTACAAAGAAAAGGAAAAAACCTATTTCCCTCCCCTAGCTAGAATTCATTAAAGTGAACAAATTGCATTGGCATCTTTGCATTGCTTGGTTGGGTCAAGAGTCATAAACACCATAAAGGTTTCATTCATTTCCCTATGACATAAGAAACAACCATAAAAATAATTTCATAATGTAAAATCTATTAGACATTTTTATTTCTTAGTGAACCAACATTAGATAGGCTTAGGGCCTTGGAATAGGATTGGAGAGTAAACTCTCCAAGGCCACCAAAACAAAACCTAGAACTCATTAACGAGTGTAAAATCCATTTTTGCAACTAGTGTGTTAGGAAGCTCCTCTAACACAAGAGTTAAGAAAGAGGTCGCATCAGGGAAAGTAGGGAGATTACCCCTCTCTACATTTTTTGGTGTTTGCGATATCACTTCGACTACTACGCATGCAGGGGTTTCGTTGGCACCAAACCTCTATGTGAGGTAATGTCTTCAAATATTCAGGCATAGTTACCATACCCTTACATGTGGTCGGACCCACGATTGTTCACCCAATCATTGATTATGAGGTAGTATCCTTAGTGACCATTCCTAGGTAGCCAACAAAGGTGACTATAGGTGGGATGTTCCTGTAGTACATGGTACATATGTTTGTTCGTGGTATTAGTTCCCCCAGAGGGTGCCCACCTTAATAGATGGTGCTTACATCGATCAAGGATGTTTCACACAGATCATTGTAACTACTCCTCATACCTTCACTATCCAATCTTGTGGGTACTTCATCTCCCCCAAAGGGTTGGTTTTTAGAAGGCCCCTTGAGCCATTGGTTTGCTTGTTGTTATCCCATATTTATTAGGGGTGTGCTATTTGGTTCCAAGTCTATGCCATCCTTAGGTTGAACTGTGTTTGATTTACACATATAATTTCATCGTGGTTGAATTATTGCATCGGTCCCATCGATTACGAGGACTAGAGCCAATCATGGAGGTACAACCACCTCTAAAGTGGCATGAGATAGGTGACAAAGAATTCAAAGAGTCTCATCATTGGTTTGAGGAGACTTGTTTGATTGAATTGGAAGTGGTCGACGAAAGTCCTCCACCAAAATTTAACCCTCCTTTGACCGATCTCGAGTCCCCCCTACTTGTCCTGGTAAGGGAATTTTTTAGTGCACATTTTTCTTTGTTTAATGATCCTCACACCATGTCAGTTCTAAGTGTTTCATCCAGTTTAGTTGAGCCATAAATACCATCTACAAGTGGGACTAGGGACTAGGGGCATCCCATTGATGTCCACATTACCATCCTTGATAACCATTGGACCTACACCATCTATTCCTTTTTCTACTGGTCCCTCGATCTGGGGGACACCAATCATGTATGTTTTTCCATCTATCAATTTACCTAGCATTCCTATGCCCATCCCGTCCATTCTGAGGCCCACATTTGGATCCTCTTTCGGTGGTGGGGCAAGCCTTGGTTTCAGCATGGGAGGTGGAGCTCCTTCCACCTCCACCATTCCTATGAGCGGCTTGACATCGTCAGGTGCTAGTATACATTTTGGATGGAATGTTTCTAGTGGTTTTGGGGTTGTCCCTAGTCAAGTTGGGGGCATTAGTATGTCTAGAATCTTTAACTTCCCATGGGTTAGCACACCTTTCCCCAGAGCATGTCCCTTGGGGGAAACTTTTCATAGTGGGAATGCTTTCCCTTTATCAATACCTCAGGTTCTGGGGGGTTCTTCTCTGGGACTAATATTGGGAACACATTTCCTTTAGGATCTAAACCTACCCCTGGGGGCATATTTGGTGTTGGGAACATGCATGCTCCCAGGAGTGCCACCATCCCTGGGGGCACTCACTCTTCTAGAACATCGTATCCCTTCGGTAGTATGAATGTAGGGGGGTCGTAAGGTTCATTTGGGACAACATAGAATTCATCTCCCTCCCAGTATTCATTTTACCATATGTCATTTCTTTTCATAGAAAAATTATACCTACCTGATTTGTCATGTTTGAAAAATGACCCTATTTCCCACAACCCTTTATGGCCATTCATTCCTACTAAGATACCATCGGACATGCCAAAATTCGATAGAAATCTAGGAGAATACCCCTCCACACACATCATTACGTTTCATTTGTGGTGCTCATCAAATTCCTTGATGGATGATAGCATGCAGTTACATATTTTCCAAAGGTCCTTGAATGGAAGTGATGCCAAATGGTATATTGAGTTACAAGGAGCTTCCTTTAAAATCTTTAATGACTTGGAAATGACATTACTAACACATTAACAACTACCCATTATGTACGATATAGGAACAAATACCTTGACATCATTGCTACAAGATACCACCATCCACATTTGTTATCATATACATGAGTGGCGATGAACGCGTAGGATGATCAAGACCCAGATCTTGGATAAGCTCTTGATGGAGTGGATCACCAAATCCCTCCTACCAACCATTGCCAAGGATGTAGCTATGGTCATGGTGGATACTAAGGATCAAGCCATCATGTGTTCCCAACACTTGGGATCTAATTTACTCTCAGTCATACACCCTTTATGATATTATCCTACATGTTGCTAGGTCATTGACATATCCAAAATGACCAAACCTATGACCCCATGCTGATGGTATGGTTGGTTTTATTTCCCATGTTTCTGTGAACCAGTTATCTGACTAGATGGGTCACATGGTTGTTTTGTCACACCCATCAATTTCTGGTTCTAATTCTCAAACTACCACAGTCCCTACTCATACCTCCGAGGTGAATTCGGTGCAGTCCACGCAACTGAAGAATCCTTAGCAACCTAGAGGAAAGAAGAACAATTCCAATACTGAGAAAGGGTTTTCTCCCACCCAAAACAATTAGGAGGGGGGAATGAAAGAGAAAAAGAAGATTCAGTTCCCCTACATGATTTGTGGGGGGGACCACCCTACCCATCAGTGTCCCAGGAAAGATGAGATCCATCACTATTTGGCACAACAAAAGGCTCCCCATCAGCCTATTATCTTAATTCATCCTTTCCCCCCTTAACCTCAACTCAACGTTGCAAAAAATCCTTCCCCTCCGCAAGGGGGCATGGTAGGTACCCTTTTCCATGATGGGTCCTCCTCGAATGCCTCCATTTTCATGTGTGACCAAATGATCAATTTGCAGACTCCAGCCAAGAACTGCGAAAAATCTAAGCCTACTCTTGTTGTTCATGAATCAACATCTTATTCTCCACCTGGTGGCCCTCTTTAGATTGAGAAGCCATTCTTTGAAACATCGCTTCACCCTTCGAAGGGCGTTCTTCAACGCACGATGCAAAATCCCAATTCACGGGCCTTCCAAAACTACAATATTGTGGAAAACTTGGCCTAGGAACCTTGTACCATGTCCACCCTTGAATTCCTCTAAAGTTGCCAAACGTAGCGGAAATCCTTATTGTATTCTATAGGTGGGGTTGATCCCTCGGAGTCAAGTTTGATAACCTTTAATTTATATTAGGTTACTAATAGGCTCTCCCATCAAATCACCTTCTAGATCAAAGTGCGAATGATGGGGAAAAACATATTATGAACCGTGGTTTATGAAGGATCCTAGACTTGCATTATGTCTATTCCTTGTTGGAACGCCCTTGGATATCCAAAGATTGAATCATCTACCACATTTTTTAAAGAATTCGATGGACATATGTTCCATCCCCATGGAATAATCATTGCCTTACCCATCGAGTTAGGTGGTAAGACTGTCTATGTTGTTGTGGAGGTCGTCAATGAAAATCTTGAGTATAATATGTTACTCATGTGCATTTGGTTCTATGAGATGACAATCATTGTCTTGTCATTATTTAGGGTCTTACAATGTCCTTATCAAGTGAGGATCGCTTAACTTGCATTATGTACCCCATACTTTGGATCCAATGCAGGGTCTAATGTACCCTTAGTCGGTGATACCCAACAATTATATATACATGTTGGTGTGGGTATGCTCAAAGATCCTTCACTCATGGGTGTATTTCCCCTTCCCCCACTATCTCCTACTACGGAAATCTCTCCTATCAACATGATTTCATCATTTACCAATGGATCCCTCGAATCTGTTGATCCTTGGGTGGTACCTCATCCCGAGGATGTTGAATCATTTTGAGATTCCATGCTTCTCACAATGGTTGATATTGTTGATATGACAATCCCCAACATCAACTGATATTTGATAGCAACTCCATCCTCATATGGAGTGTGATCAGACTACTCCACCCGAATAGGTTGTTAATTCTCTGCGTTCACATGATTTCCTAGATATTGAGTTGCCTTCGGAAGAGGCCATCCTAGATGTCACGAATTCCATAGATAATCCCAAGGATGAGGTGACACATCAATTATCTTGTCTTGATTCGAAACTAATGAGGATTAGCATGATGAGTTGTGATCTAGGATTGGGGGCATTGGCTAGGGAATCAAATAGACCTCCCAGTCTTGACCCTTTTCTTCCTTGGTTATATTTTTCAGAACTTTCCAACGAATTCTATGCTTCCCCTTCCATCGAATATTCATGTTTCATACCTCCTTTAGGTCTTGATGGGCACAATCAAGTAGCTATCATAGCTCATGAAACTACTCATGATGAGTATCTTTATATGCATAAAATTCATTTCTATGTGGCATGGCCACAACATGGTGTGCCATATGATACCGACAATGGATCATGAGTTCATCAATTATGAAAAGGATCCATGGCCTAAGACTAACCATGGGCTCTACTTAGCATGACCCATTCAAATTTGTAGTTCCTTGTACATAGGTGTATGGTGTGAGTGCTTTTTAATTTTCATATACCATATCCAAAAAAAACAAAAATATTTCCTTTTTGAGATTTCACTACGCATTTTGACACTGGATCTAGTTTACATGTGGTTGACATGATTACAGGGACTTCTTACGAAGATGGTGAATTCCACTAAACTTGAGGTACATGTTCTTAAAAATGGCATATAGGGATAGGTTTTTCCCTGCATCCATGATTTGCATTATTAGCCATCCATTTTTTCATCACATGCCTTAGGTTCGATCCCGATAGGTGGTGACATTAGCCACTCCATTTTCTCATGTTGTAACTTGTTCAATAGTGCCTACCATTCATGGGTGCCCTATTTAGCACCTACATTTCCATTCAGTACCCATGCTACAATTTCCCATAGTCCCGTGAACCCTCATGTAGTCTTGCCATGTCTTGACATTGAGACTCATTTTCCTCTCTTCATATATATTCTGGCCATATCCCATGGGGGTTCCCAAATGTTTTATGTTTCTTAATGGTCATTGTAATATCCCTCGGTAGTGCCCCAGATATATTATGAATTGTAAACATGTTTATGAATTGTAAATCATGTTTTGTAGGCTGGTGAGTCGAATATTGATAAGTTGGTGGGATTATGTGTTTATTAGGCCAGAGAGCCTAAGTGTTAAAGGCCAAGAGCCTGCTTTTGTATATGTAATTATGCAAAACATTAAGAAAGATTAAACATCGTTGCGTTCATACCGACCATGAAGAAAGAGTGATGGGGGACTAAGCTTCCACAGAGTGGGTAAGGGAAAGGGGGCTGAAAGGTTGGAAAGAGGGGCTAAGAATAGGGACTTAAATCCTTGAGAATAATAATTTATTATTATTCCAAATCTATGTGACAAACATGTTTTTTATCCTAAGTCCTAGGAGAGGCAACGCATGTAGCTCCAACGTGTGCAAAACGGAACGCATGCAGCTCTAGGAAGACAAGTGTCAACTTGGGAACATGCAGTTAAAAGCTGAAGCATCAGCTGAGTTGGGGGTTCATTCTGCCAGTTTTCCTGATCCTTCTTATGAGACCGTGAGACCTATGTAATCGACCTCTGCTTAATTTTCTTGTCATGCATCCTGAAACCGGTAATCCGTGGGCCAATCTATGTCTTCTGTGGAACTCGACACCTGGGTAATCGCCTGAGTGTGTTGTGTCTTAGTGTTTGGTCGTTGCCATTTCTAGGCCTATGCCCATTTTCTGTTGTGTTCATCATCCTTGTGTCAATTGAGTGCTGATGTTGTTGTGGTTTCCCTCACATGGTTGGAATTGAGTCGAAGAGTGTGCTGAAGAAGCGGGTTGTTAGGACCGTGGTAGAAGGGCCAATTTGTCAAGCTTGTGAGTAGATCTCTCCAGGTGAGAGAGTTTGTTGGGAAGTGGTTTTCTCCCAGAGAGAGTCCAACACTAGCTACAGAGCTTTGAGACTTCCTGATCCAGCCTGTTGCTAAGACCCAGAGAGGGAGGTGAAGCACCAATGGAATGTGCTTGTGAAGGTGTATACTCTCGGGTGGAACATGCATGTGGGGAATGAGAGTCTGTGAGTAGTGGGCATAAGAAGGCTCCTGTAGAGAATCCTTTTGGTTGCTCTGTGAAGTTTTTCTGTAACCTCAATCTAGTCTAGGATTCCCTTGCCCTGGGTGGAGCTTGTTCCCATCTTGGGGGTGACCCACTGATGAGCGTGATGAGCAATGTGGTATAAGGCTGGGCGGTTTTTGGAAGGTCTGCACGTAGTTGGTGGAATTACTCCAGTTTTAAAGATAAGTATTAATTTTGTACTGAATTTATATTTGATGCATGTCTCTATTTTTGAAATGATATCATGTATTCCGTTGCAAGTATGAAGTATGGTTGTTTTCCATTAACTCTATATGTTAGTAGTAATTCTGTGGTTACTTTGTATTGTATGGTTAAATTTCATTAAATAGGCATGTTATATATATATATATATATGTATGTGAATGTTCTGCGTAGTAGCGTTGCCCGACAGTGGGGTTGACTTCTGGGGACGTTACATTATGGTATCAGAGATTTAAAGGCTAAGTTAAGGTTGTGTTGGTAGCGTTTCTTGACCTAGTGGTGGCTGGGAATGTTACAATATGGTATTAGAGCCAACGCTGAGCCTGGATGGGTCGGATAGGTGGTCTTTGGACCCAAGGTTTCGAGTGGAATTGGTGTTCGGATGGAACCAATTTAAAATCTTAGAATGTTTCTAAGTGCCAAGGGGTTACTTGGTCATGTTACGAAGCTCAGAAGGAGTAGCGATAGAAAAAAACCACAGTCGGCATGGTATTTGACCACAGAGAGAGAGAGAGAGAGAGTTCAACACTTGGGGTGTTGGAGCCGTAGGATCTATTCGGAAGGAGAGGAAAAACATTTATGATCGTTATATTTGGAGAAGGTACAGGATGGTTATCCTGGAAGCCTTTCAGAGTTCAACAAATGGGAGAAGCAGGGTGTGATGAGGCACAAACCTCCGAAAACCAAAATTCTGAAGTCCTGAGGATATCTACACCATAGATCTAGGGAAAAGAGCTTGACCATTGGATCAAGCAGAAGAGAAGATTGTAATTTTGTGAATTCAACTACTGGGAGAAGTGGGATGTGCTGATGCACAAACTTCTGAAGTCCGAAGTTTCAAAGTAAAAAGGGTAGACGTGGTGGGGCCTAGATGACGTCGCTTGGTGTGGCATGGACCTTACTAAGCGTGCCATGTTCCATTGCCTTAGTTGGTGACATTTTTACTATGTGGGCCCGGAGGGTAGAGAAGATCGGAAGTTCGGAAGTCAGACATAGGAAGGAAGCAAGCGTGAGAGTTTCCAAAACCAGAAGTTTTGAAGCTCCAAAGTCTCGAAGCTCTGAATTCCCAAAGCTTCGATGATAGAAGTCCACAGTGGGTATCAGCGATTGGATGTTGGATAGACGTGAACCGTTGATCCACCCTGCTTTGCAAGTTCGGTAATCATAACTCTGAGGGACTGTGGGAGGTACTTTGAAGACTTCCGATACGCGAAGTCCCGATTTGTGGAGAAAGGAGCTGGAACGTTGGATCATGGGGGAAGTCAGGACCTTTGATATAATGTGTGTGAAGTTTGTGTTTCAGAAGAAATGAGGCGATCTAACTTATGGGGACACGAAGCATGATTTTTTCGAAGCGCTCGAAAAATCGGGAATCGGGATGATCGGGTTTGGCCACAACAGAATCCTCGAAACGTGAAGTCGTGAAGCGCCTTCTTGGGTAGGCGAGTGGTGACGCCTCATGATCACAGGGATTGGGGACTGAGAGAAGGGGCTAGTGCTTGAAAGATTGTTGCGGAACAAAGCAGAGCTCAGAAAGAAATGGAATTTGAAAATTTTCTTGGTTCATATTGGTTTATGAATTCTGTGGGATTTGTTAAGGAATGATGGCCTGACAAATTCTGGTTGTTTGCACATTGTGTTTGTAGAAGTTTAACGAGTGCCAAAAATGAATAGAGTTGACACTGAGTGCAAAGAAATGGAGGAGACACAAAATGCTTCCAGTTCAGAGAATGAAGCTAAAGGGATGGATGTTCATTTGGGAGTTTAAGGGTCGAACTCTAATGGACATGGAGAAGAGATAGATAAGGAAGGGCATATGATGAAAATCATTGAAAGATTGTAGAAAGATGCCCAAAATCACTGAGAAGATAGCAAAAAATTTAGGAAATCTCAGGAAAAACAACGAGAATTCAACTTGAAGTTGATGCGGAGCCTGGAAAGGATCGAAAAGAAATTGGATAAGGAGAGTGCATGAACTACACACTACAACCATTAGCATGTACCAAACTGATATTAAAGGAAGAATTTCGGAGGCTGCAAATGCAGATTTGCAGTACATGGAGTTGGTAACAAAGCTACAACAAGGTGAGATGCCACAAAAAGTGGAAGATTATAAGTTGGGAGCTGATGGCATACTCTTATACAAAAACAAATTTTATGTACCTAATGTCCAGGACTTGAAACTTATGATTTTGAATGAAATGCATAATGTGCCTTATGCAGGGCACCCTGGATATCAGATAACTATAGTAGCAGTTAATAGCCATTACTTTTGGCCTGGTATGAAGAAAGAGATTGTTGATGGTATGAAGAAAGAGATTGTTGATGGTGGACAAGAGATTGATGATGGTATGAAGAAAGAGATTGTTGATGGTGGACAAGAGATTGTTGATGGTATGAAGAAAGAGATTTCATCACAGGATTGCCCATAACAGACAAGCAACATGATTCCATCATGGTGGTGGTGGACAAGCTTACGAAAGATGCCCATTTTATTTCATTAAAGACTACTCACAAGGCAACAGATGTTGTTGACATCTTTATGAAGGAAGTGGCACAATTGCACAGAATTCCCAAGACAATTGTGTCTGATAGAGACCTGAAATTTTCCTCAAATTTCTGGAAAGTGTTATTCAAGGGGTTCAAAACGAATCTGAATTTCAACACTGCTTATCATCCTGGGTCTAATGGGCAGACAGAGAGGGTGAATCGAGTAATAGAAGATATGCTATGGATGTATGTGATGGAAAAACCATCTAAGTGAGAAGACTACCTACATTTGGTAGAATTCACCTACAATAATGGGTATCAAGCATCGTTGAAGATGAGCCCATTTGAAGCACTTTATGGCAGAAAGTGCAATACTCTAGTAAGTTGGGATAATCTAGCTAATAGAGAAATAGTTGGGCCAGAGTTGCTCAAGGAAATGGAAGAGAAAATGCTAAAGATCAAGAATAATTTGAAATCTGCCCAAGATAGGCAGAAGAGTTATGCTAATAAGAACCGAAACCACAAAGATTTCAAAGTGGGTGACCATGTTTTCCTGAAAGTAAAAGCCAATAGAAGTTCCCTGAAGTTGGGAAACTGTGCCAAGTTGGCAACCAGATTTTGTGGGCCATTTGAAATCCTATAAAGGATTGGGCCAGTTGTATATATGCTTGCATTACCTACATCCATGACTATACATAATTTGTTTCATGTTTAATTGCTTAAGAAATATATACCTGATGCTAATCATGTAATCGATTGGAATGTGATTCAGGTGGAGCAAGAAGGTGTCCTAAAAGTGCATCCTGTGCGCATATTGGACCGAAAAATCAAACAACTCCGGAATCGATCCACATGGCTTGTAAAGGTCCAGTGGACCTGGTACGGTCCTAAGGACGTGACTTGGGAACATGAATATGCTATGAGGGCCGAACACCCGCATCTTTTTGAAGATTTTGAAAATCTTGATGATGATGTGTAAAGAGTTGCACTAAGGACAGTGAAAAAACACAGGGAGGGGATTGTAATATCCCTCGGTAGTGCCCCGGTTATATTATGAATTGTAAACATGTTTATGAATTGTAAATCATGTTTTGTATGCTGGTGAGCTGAGTATTGATACACTGGTGGGATTCTGTGTTTATTAGGCCAGAGAGCCTAAGTGTTAAAGGCCAATAACCTGTTTTTGTATATGTAATTATGGAGAACATTAATAAAGATTAAACATCAATGTCTGCAAACCGACCACGAAGAAAGAGTGATGGGGGACTAAGTTTCCATAGAGTGGGTAAGGGAAAGGGGGCTAAAAGGTTGGAAAGTGGGGCTAAGCTCAGGGGCTTAAGTCCTTGAGAATAATAATTTATTATTATTCCAAAGCTATGTGACAGTCACAGACATGTTTTTAATCCTAAGTCCTGGGAGAGGCAACGCATGAAGCTCCAACGTGTGAAAAAGGGAACACATGAAAATCTAGGAAGACAAGTGTCGACCTAAGCGCATGCAAATAAAAGCTGAAGCGTCAGCTGAGTTGGGGGTTCGTTTTTCCAATTTTCTTGATCCTCCGTCTGAGATCGTGAGACCTCTATAATAGACCTCTTCTTAATTTTCTTGTCATGCATCCTGAAACCGGTAATCTGTGTACCTATCTGTGTATTTTGTGGAACCTGACACATGTGTAATCACCTGAGTGTGCTATGTCTTAGCGTCTGGTCGTTTCCATTTCCAGGCCTATGCCCATTTTCTATTGTGGTCGTCATCCTTGTGTCAAATGAGTGCTGATGTTGTTGCGGTTTCTCTCACCCTGTTAGAATTGAGTCGAAGAGTGTGCTAAAGAAGTGGGTTGTCAGGCCTGTGGTAGAAGGGGAAGGTTTTCAGGCCTGTGAGCATCTCTCTCCAGGTGAGAAAGTTTGTTGGGAATTGGTTTTCTCCCAGAGAGAGTCCAACACCAGCTACAAACCTCTGAGACTTCTTGATCCAGCCTATTTCTGAGACCCAAAGAGGGAGGTGAAACACCGATGGACTGTTCTTGTGAAGGTGTATACTCATGGGTGGAACCGACATGTGGGGAATGAGAGTTCGTGAGTAGTGGGCGTAAGAATGCTCTTGTAGAGAATCATTTCGGTTGCTCTGTGAATTTTTCTTGTAACCTCAGTCTAGTCTTGGATTCCCTTGCCCTGGGTGGAGCTTGGTCCCAGCTCGGGGGTGACCCACTACTGAACGTTATGAGCAGCGTGGTCTAGGGCTGGGAGGTTCATGGAAGGTTTGCATGTAGTTGGTGGAATTACTCCAGTTTTAAAGATAAGTATTAATTCTATACTTAATTTATATGTGATGCATGTCCGTGTCTTTGAAATGATATCATGTATTCCATTGCAAGTATGAAGTACGGTTGTTTTCCATTAACTCTGTATGTTAGCAATAATTTTTCTGTTACTTTGTATTGTATGGTTAAATTTCATTTAATAGGCATGTTATATATATATGTATGTGAATGTTCCACGTAGTAGCATTGCCCGACAATGGGGTTGACTTCTGGGGATGTTACATTATGGTATCAGAGCTTTAAAGGCTAAGTTAAGGTTTTGTCGGTAGCGTTTCCCAACTTGGTGGTGGACGGGAACATTATAGTCATCTATGCATTTTCTACTTGCATCATACCTCCCATCATTGCATCGTTGTTTGTCCATATCCCGCTTACCTCTATTGCAATAACTTTTGACCATCCACCTCTTGCATTATTTGGCCTCCATTTTGTATACATCTTCCCATGGATAGAACAACTGATAAGAGTGAACGTTGCTTTCCAATACCATTTGTATTCATTATGCTTAGGTCGGTTCCATACACATGGAACATAAGAGCATGTTATTAAGCCACTTGTTCTTTCCAGAAGAGTATACTTTTCTCTCTTTTTCGAACTCATAAAAATACATGAAAAAGATATATTATCAAGTACACTTTTATCTCTTTTTTTGGGCTTGTTAAAACTGAACAAAAAAGACACACCTAAGCATACTTTTATTTCTCTTTCGCGTCATTAAAACATGAAGGAGACACTAAAAAGAAAGAGAGAGAGTGGGGTTTTTTAACCATTAGTCTATTTTCAAAATGGTAGCATCATACAGTTAGGTTTTAGCTTGCCTAGGAGTCATCCGAGTAATATGAGCCAGAGATACTCCTCTGGCTGGTTACTCTTCCACTCATCATGGAGAAGGCTCTAATGCCTTCTGCGTTGTTGCACTATATTCATCAGGCTCTTGTCTCGTTCTATATGTTCAAGGGAATTTTAAGCCTAAGTCAATCATCTACTGTCATGTTGAATTTCTCAGTCGACCATCCCTGTGTCAGTTGTACTTGGTGATACTCTCTCTTAACATCATCTCTCAGTGCATGTTTTATGTCAATTGATGAGGGATACATTAAGACCCTTCTTCGACAGATCTCTTCCTATTGAATTCACCACATTATCTAGGAGAGGGATCTAGAAACCATCTAGTACCTTATAGCTTGCAGTCCTCAGTGGCAGGCCTCCTCATGATCAACAATGGATTTACTTCATTGACTCCTGATCGATTGATTCTACGAGTGTTCATGATCTGAAAATGGAAAAATTTTGTGTGCACAAATTTGCATGTGAAATAGTTATGTGACTTAGGCAATTGGATCAAGTTGAAAACACATAAACTAATGAGTTTTTACTTAACATGAGAAACATAAATAGACATAAACAACCATCAAAAGTAAGCACATAACAAAAAAAAATGATAAAGGAGTTCACCCCTCTCTTGGGCTACATCTCCTGGTCCAGTTTCCAATGGATCATTTTCATTATATGATCAAAGTGTCAAAATCAATGCTTTAAAATGCTTAGAATACAAAATATATGGCTTCAATGGCTCCAAAATGTCCAAAAACCCCTAGTTGGGCTCTTTCTGCACCTGGTTTGGCCAAAAACTAAGAAGAAATCACTTCTTGGAAGTTTCTCCCAATTCATTGTTGTACCTGCTCACCAAAGCGCACTCTGTCAAAGCTAATTTTGGCCTCTGTGTGTTTTCTGTGCCAAAAACCCAGCACCCGTGCCATTCTGGATCATGGGCGCAGTTGTTGCATGGTTAGAGGGATAAGTGCGGAGGTGTCGATCACATGGCCCCATGTGGCCTAGCGTCGACCTACAAATTCGTGCCCTACTGGCTAGACCATTGGAAAGTTCTACATTGGTGGTCACATGGATATGGTTAAAGTAAAATTACTGTGGGCTGGGGCTAAGCCCCAACCTAGACTATGCCCGGAATAACACTTATTGCAAGTTTAAATAACACTTAACAACTATATGGCTAAGAAACATATGTGGGCGGATTGGGATCCTGACCTTTTCCAAGAATTTACCCATGCTTGGATGTCGCAGGTTCGACTCCGATGGACTCCAAACTTTTAAACCAATAATGGGGTGCCATGTGGTGGCCCCTGGCTGGTCCATGTGCCATCTTTCCATTCGCCCCGTATGCTAACATGTGTTAGTCATGGATTGGTCCATGTCAACCTCTGCCCACTCAACACCTGCCATGTCAGCATCTACCAACTCAGCCTCTGCCACATCATCCATGGTCGTATAGTCAACTGACATGTGGAATGTACAGACTGCACAGTCAACATTTTTTTGCTTGTTTGGAAAAGTGGAGAAAACACGATATCTCTCGCATACAATCTATGTTTGAGCCGATTCAAGTTGCGTTGGGATCATGGGGACGAAATCTACGCAATGAATCCATTTTCGAGCAATTCCGAGCACTTTTATTTTTGAGCATTTTTTGATCCCCTGGATCACTCCTCCCCATTAGGAAGCTTTTGAACCTCCAAAAGACTATTTTCAGTCAATCTAAATATGAGGGTACAGTTCCCTCACCTATCTAACCTCAATCCATCTATATTTGCTTGGATTTGTGCCTTTAAGACCAACACGAAGGTATTCCACATTCCCTCATTTTGAAGTTCTCATCCTCCTATCAAGGATTGTATCCTCATGCAATTCTGAAAGATATTTTGGCGAGAAGTCATCTATGGAAGGAATCTGAACATGCTCTCCTTGATCATCAATCAAGGGAGGCTCATACAATCTCAAATTCTCAACATTAACAACTACATACATTTTCATATAAGGAGGCAAATCCAAACGAAAGGCATTGTTACCAATCTTTTCAAGAATCTTGAAAGGTCCATATCTAATTGGTTTCAGTTTTTTACCTTATCCTTTAAGCCTCTCCTTGCTAATGTAAATCCAAACTTCATCTCCAACTTGGAAACTGTGATCAACACAACGCTTGTCATGTCTTGTCTTGTACTTGGCTTGGCTCTTTTCCAAATGTTCTTGTACCATTTGATGCACCAACTGAATTTGTTCAATGAACTTATTTGCTCTATCAATGTCATAATGACCATCAATAGAAATATCCTTCCCAAAGATAAAATCTAAAGGATATTTTGGCAAATAACCAAAACATGCCTCAAATGGATATGTTTGAGTCGAAGAGTGCTTATCCCGGTTATAAGCATGTTGAATGTAGTGTAGGTGCTCATCCCAAAGCTTAGGATGTTTGTTGCAATAACCACGAAGAAGATGTACTACTATTCTATTCACCACTTATGTTTGACCATCCATTTGTGGATGAAATGATGTTCTCTTTTTCATCTTGGTGTCCATGAGTGCCCATAATCTTGACCAAAAGTTCCCAATAAATCGAGAATCTCGATAAAAAAAAACGGATTTGGGCAACCCAAAATGTACCCAAACATGTTGAAAGAACATTTGTCTTGTTTGTTCATCTATAAGCGGCTTCTTACAAGGCATCAAAATACACATTTTGTTGAAACGGTCAACCACAACATAAATATAATCATGATTTTTTTTTGACATAGGTAGACCTCCTACAAAGTCCATGGAAATGCTTTCCCAAGGAAGAGAAGGAACCGAAAGTGGAGTATACAAACCCAACTTTCTATTGCTAAGATTACTTGTAGCACATAATGAACATCTTCTTACATATCTTGAAACACTTTCATTCATTTTATGCCAATAACAATACCTTTTCAAATTAGCCACCGTCTTGCCTACACCAAAGTGGCCAACAATAAGAGAAGAATGTGCTTCCCTTATGATGTTGATTCTTTCACCCTGTGGAACACATAGCTTGCCAAGATGATACAAAAGCTTATCATGCACATGGTAATCCATTTCCTCAACTTGGTTAGTGTTGGAGCACATATAATCCTAAGCCTTGAACTTTACTTTCTCGAATTTCATCTTTTCTAAACAATAACTCAGAAATCAGCTTTCAAAGGTTTAAATCAAATTTACTGCTAATCATAAGGTGCACATGATATCTGTCATTGACAAATTTCCCTCGTTGATTGAACGATCTCCATTTTCCCCAAGTTTTGGAGTCACCTGATTGTTAAATAATAAAATCACTAAAGGCTGCTTCATAGCTTTGCACTTCGGGTGTTTCGACAGGTCTTCACGGTTAAAGTCCCAAAACCCGAAAGTGCTTGTTATCACTTTTCCACAAACCTTAAAAGACATGAGTCATGGTACACATGTACCCTTTGAGTCTTCCCTGGGTTGACACGTGGCATCTATTTCCGACCATTTCATATGAATATTCATACAATTCTAAGTAACACATGGCACTCCCTAGTCTCGACACGTCATCTAAAATAGCGTCATCCTTGACACATCACTACGGGTGATGGCCTTTCGGAAATATAATAAATAGCTAACTTGTAAGTCCACGAAGTAGGAAAATGCCTAAATATTAAATATTAATTAGTTAAGTTAATCTTAATTAAAAGATAGTTAACAACTTCATACTTCGGAATTCGTACCTTTACCTCCATCACATCCTGAAATCTCCGAAGTTCGAACTTTCGAAACACTTGAAACTTAAACATGGTTAATTAAAACTTAAAAATTATTATCTGATAATTAATCATTTGACTCTTTCGGGTTTCGAGGATTCTATCTCAAGATACTTTGAAAAATCCCAAAGTCTAAATACTCGAAAGAACTTAAAGTTAAACACGATTAATTAATGTTTTAAACGAGATTATCTAGTAATTAACCTTTCACGGATTCACGATTTGGGAAATTTCAAATATGTTTCATCCAAAACTCTCGATCGTGAAATGTCGATATTAATGGAATTTGTTATAAACCAATGGTAATTATTTTTAGCATGGATTGTGGATTTCCAGATATACTTTTTCATTAAGGTTAATAATTTTTCTGTCAGTAAAGGCGTACTCAAATCAATGCACCTAAGTTGAATAAGAATGCTTGATTTTGAATTCTATTTTCATTCTCGCTGAATAGTAGGTTTTAGTCAACTAAGAAGCTTACGCATCCCCTTGTAACAGGTAACCCCGTTCCAATTTTATCAATATCATGGCACCACAAAAGATGGCTAAAGAAGATGGTGAAAGTGAAAATCTGAATGCAGACGTTTTGTCGGATACCTTATCGAGAGCCATTGACACTATGAAATATTGGACACAGGTGTTCGATATTCTAGAGCATGAGCTTATAAATTGCCCAGAGGATTCAGGCGACGAAGTGAGAGAAAATCATGCAACTAAACTCAGGGATATAGCTCAGTCAGAGCTACACAAAATAGCTACGTGACCGAGACTCATTCCGTATAACGAAATGATAGGCTGGGCCCTGGAAAACGCTGACATTCAAACCAGGAGAATTTACAACTCTCAAAAGGTTGTTGTTGGGTATTTTCGACCAGAACACATACAATTAATGTATATTCTATTCCCCAACTTTAAATATAATCACAATACCGTGTTCCTGCTGGAGTTTGAACAACACGAGTGTATACAATATGATAAAACCTATCCAGATATAATCAGGACCTGGTGGGGGCACCAGGACAAATTTAGAGCCGACGTTCAAGGCATTTATGCCACAACATCGTTAGATACCCATATGATCTACGTAGCTCTGATGCTTTGTAGGCTATTCGGAAAAAAGAACTCCACTCACTTCCCGGTAGCATGGGTGCCAATTATGCACAAAGTGACTGAGGGATACTCTTTCAACTTAGCCAAGATGTTATCAGATAATATGGACAAGGAAATCACTGAATACTAGCTGGCTAAATCAAAGGGTCAGTCTTCCCCTTTCTACATGTCTGTATATATTATGGATGCCATATTCTTCATAACCCCTTTCCTACTAATGAATTGGAGTTGGAATCCAACCAGTGTTGAACCCATACACTTTTACCATTCCAAACTGTGGGAGGAAAAGACCAAAGATTTCTTCTACGAAATCAGCCATCATGTAGTGGTGCCCATTCATATAGCTTTATATAGTTTCCCACCCCCTTGGATTTGAGATAGAATCATGGGAAACCTGGGCAAAATAGCAGACCGATACATCGAAGAAAAATTTTCCTACATCATGGTTTTCGGGTGTTGGGTCCCTCCCCATGCTCTCCTGAAATTTTTACCAGATCGACTAGTAGGCCGAGAAGTGGCTTATCAAACCGTGACAGGGGGGATCAGTAAGGAACTGAAAGTGGCCCAGAAAAAGGTATGGCCAACCTTCCCTCTTCAAGTTGGTATGTTTTCATTGTTAGACTTCGGTCATTCTAAAGTAGAGGCTGCAGCTTTAGAGGATGTCAAGTTGGTTGACATCGAGTTTAAAAGGCACGATCCATAGAAAATTGTGAAAAACCACCTCGCTCAATACAACTTAAAGAAGTATATACACGAGAATTCCCCACAGGATGAAATGTTCAGGGGAGCTAGGTCATATGAGGAAGTACTAAACAGAGTCCAAAATATGTCCCCAGATCAATAGGCCAGCTTCTTCAGTTTCCAAAAGAACATACAAAATAACTTGTCAAATGTACTACAGGGAGATTTGATATCCCCTTCATATACATAGGAGATTGTACCTCCTAGTTTTGAGACAGGGAGCTTTGGAAAACAAGAAACTAAGGAAAATCCAAAGGACATTGAAGTTTTAATTGAGGAATTGGAAGCTTCAGTATCAACTCCACTAGGCCCTCAAGAAAAGGCCAAGCTCGAAGCCTTTCTAAAATGAGGACATGATACATCGCCTTCTACACCAGCCACCTCTGTGGCCAACTCTGCTGAGCAACAATCATCTTAGGAGATAGGTGCCCTATCACTTCATTGACACCGTTGCAGTCTACTTTTGGAAATCCAAGTTCCAAAATCATTTTTGTAGATGATCTCACCCCGATTGCACCTGAAGAGATGCCCCTGTCAGACTTCTTCTTTAGCAATAAAAGGAGGGCCATCGTTAAATGAGAAACTCGTCAAAAGGAGGGAGCGATGATAAAAAGGAAAAGGATGATATACGATGGACAAAACCGAGAAGATTCAGAATTCGCTAAGGAAGTGGCAGGTTCAATAGGTTCCTTTGCCACTGCCAACCAATGGTATGTAGAGAATTTGGATAAGAAACTAAGACAAAGGGACCTATTTGTAAGGAAATTGCAAGATCAAATAATGACTATGGAACAGGATGTGAAAAATAAGATGAACCGAGAGTTTGAACAAGTCAGAGCTTATGACAAGAATCAAATGCAACAGCTACAAGCCAACCTTACAGAACTCCATCATAATTCACAGGCAAACAAAGGCTTGATCACTCAGTAGGAAGAATTAATAAAACAGTTGCAAACTAGGTTAGACTTAACTAAAGGTACAATAATAGAGATATCAGCTTTTCGATCTCAAGCCCTTGAAGTAAATGAAAATCTATAAACAACCCAACAACATCTCTTTGTGAAAGACTATGTCATCCATAAACACTACCAGGTAGTAGACCTCGCTCTCAAAGATATTTGTATTAAATAAAGAGAAGCTCACTCATCTTGAGCTAAGTTTCAGGGGGTCATCTTATTGGTACCAAAGGAAGATGTCTCTGATGTTCATCGTCTTTCTCTTTCAGAACAAATAAGAGGCGATATGGTTTTAAATGCTTGGGAAGCAAATTTAGTAGAAAGCAAGAAGCTTGCCCGAGATTTAATTGAAGCTTGTCTAGAAGCATTGACATCACTAGACAAAGGACTAATTGATTTTGAAGTAAATGTTATTTCTAACGGCCATCTAGAATATGAACCAGTTTGATCTCCTTCAAATAAACAAATGGATAGTGAATCCAAGCTTACATTTATAGGTCACATCTCAAGGAGCGAAAATGATACAAGAAAAGTTTCCTCGGATAGAGAGAAATCTATACACTTTCGAGGTGAAAGAAGCAACTGAGCCTTCAAGGTTAGTTGTGCAATTATTGAGTAAATGTGTCCAATGTGTTGAGTATGAGAAAATAAGTACATCCAGAAACAAGTAAGGAAATATACACATACTATTCATACATGTGAAGTATCAGAGGCCAGTTGTATCTAGGCTAAAGATGAAAATGAGGAAAAGAAACGCCCATGCCAATAGACGAAGAGAAAGAAGAGAACACTAGTAGAATTCTTCTTTTCTTATATTTTGTCGCCTTATTAAAAAATATTTGTTATTTTTAGTTATAAGAAGTCCAATTGTTTTGAGTTGAGATAGTTTGCATAAATAGATAGATTCAATATCTATCAAAGGTTGCTTCTTGCCGATTGTAATAGAGAAAACTCTCCTTATTAAGTATTAATACAAGTGCAGACAAAGATTCCAAGTTTTGTTTAATCTGGGTTATGTGCTTCTTCTATTTCTATATATCAACATTTCTTTAAGAATTTCCTTGATAAATGTTTGATTTAAATTTAGTACAACAACTACTGTAATCGTATTGCATCAGTAATTTATGAAGTAAGCAGCTTTTCCTCTTCATTTACTGTGAGTAAATCAAGACCCGCTTGTTGTGTGGATTTATGCATTTTATACTTTATTCAAGGTTACACTATCTCTTTTCTTATACTGCAACAAGGTGGGACTCTTCAGTAATTGATGCCTTGCTTTGTTTTACAGTTTTGTGTTTTTCTCTCATTCCATTCGGATATTACAATTTTGACTTAGACACAAAATACAGCCTTTGTACCGCTATACTGCTAATTTCATTTAAGAAATTTTTCTCATATAACTAAGGTAGAAAAAGCACTTTTAAAAAACAATCTTTTGAACTTTCTTGATGCCTGACATTATCCTTTGAGACTTAAGTTTAATCTAAGGACCAACATATTTTTGGCGCCATTGCCAGTGACGAAGAATCGAAGTAGGTAAGATTCTATCTTTGATAGTGAAAAAAGATTGAATATTGAATTAAGGCTATTTTTATCTTTCACTTGGCGACTCCACCACAAATAAACTAGCATTCGGTCGAAAGACTACCAGAAAGAACCCATACGATAAGCAGGCTACAGCTGTATCAGATCTCGAAAGGTTGTTTAAACCAAAAGGATACCTTAAGTATACTAACGCATCGGCAGGTAAATATTACCAACCCAAAGTTTCACAAGTCAATACTAAGGTTTCGGTTGAAGAACTAAATCCTGAAGAGGATCTTAAATAAACACCCTCTGCGGAGGCCTCAACTAGTAAACCTGAAGTTAGGTTTGAGAACCCGGAGGAAGTTGTACCCAAAATTGATATTGACTCGACTGATACTCCTAAAGTTCAGAACAAAAGAGCCTCCTCTTTACCTATTGTCATTAATACTTTGTCAACCTCACCCTTTCTTGAGGTAAAGGTTTTGATTCTATGAAACCCTGAAGAATACATTTTATACCCCGATTTGTCCCCTTTTGGTTCACCTATCTATACATCTTGCAAGTCTGAAGAAACCAGTCTGAATATTCCTTTCCCTCCTCTTATATACTTTTCATCTCCTAACGACCTTTTTCCAGAATTCCCTTCGCCACATCCCGAAGAAGTTGCAAGGTCACCACTTCGGTCCCTAGAAGTTTTTGAAAACCCTCTTTTTTCACAAAATACTTCCCCTAGAATTTTAATGGCTGCTACTGGAGGAGGTGGTGTTGGAGGCAGAGGAGGAGGTGGACAAGGCCAAGGAAAACCCCACCACCTAGTATTTTTTCCAAGGTAGCGGCTAGATACGCTCCCTTGGTCCTTCCTCCCGTCCTTCATGATTTATCTGAAAATTAGATGAAGAACTTACCAAAATTTATGGGAGAAGGATATTTAACTGCAATAGATCACATAACCTTTTTCGATTAGTTCGTTGATATCCTTGGCATTGAGCATGAAGATGTTTACTCAAATATTTTAGTGCAAACTTTCGAAGGATAAGTAAGAATTTGGTTTCGAGGACTCTCGGTAGGATCCCTACGGTCATACGATGATTTAGAAAATGCTTTCTTAAGATAGTGGGGAGAAAATAAAGACCATCTGTATTATCTGACTGAGTTCAGAGCTCTAAGGAAAAGGAATTCTGAGTCGGTTCTCGAATTTACTCATAGTTTTAACAAACTCTACCATAAAATCCCAGCCGAAGTTAAACCCTCTCAACCTACGGTGAAGGTAACTTTCGTAGGGGCTTTTGAACCCGAATTTGCCCTACTTTTAAGAGAAAGAATATCTGCCACTCTGGCAGGAATGCAAGACGACGCCATATAAATTGAATCAAACATGATGGCATCTGGTAAATTAAAATCCAAGGTTGAGATAGGAACCAAAGAACCTAAACGCTTCAGGGAACAAGTAGGACCGTCTGGATCTGGGAAGTTTGTGGAAGAAAAAAATGGATGACATGGCTAAGATAATCAAAGATTTGTAAAACAAAATATCTAGAATGGAACTATATCAAGACAAACCTGATCCATTCACTAGAAAATATTTAAGGAGAAATCCTAACCCCCAGACCCAACAGAGACAAATAAAAAACGAAGATAAAAAAATCCAGGCTCCGTTTAAAACGAATTTTTTTATGCAAAACGATGATATGAAAAACTATGAGGGGTTAGAAGAGGATATAAACAAACTTAGTGATGACGACTAGGAACCTCATTTAACTAGACAGGATTATGAAAGATCTCTAGACCAAGAACCCCTGTTAAGTAATGAGGAAAGTATAAATAATATGGGCGAGTTTGGATATCAAGGAATCACCGACTCCATAATGGTCGAGCTTCAACAGAAATATAATTTGAGGCCCAAACAAATAAATACTACAAGTGTTCCACCAAAAAATATTTTATCAAGAAATAAAGCGAATGAGGCAGTTGTTACTAAACCGCTAGTTGAAAAACAAGTTGCCCGAAAAAAAAAACAGTTGAAACCAGATTCAACCAGAGCAACACAAACTAAGAAAATAGGGAGTAATGAAGAACAAGATTCAACCAGAGATATTGAAAAAACAACTAGAAGTTTCAGTTTAGAAAATGAACTAAATAAAATTAAAATCCCCATGCCTCTGGTTGAGCTCTCTAAGAATCCAATTTATAAAAAACATATTGCTAAAATGATAATTTTTTCTGATCTTGAATCTCATGCAGATGTCATCAATATACAAGATGAAAGACCGATGATTATTTTTGGTCTACACATTGAAAATACCAAGGATTATGTTGCTCCATTTTATATTACATTGACCGTGCATGACCACTTACTTCACAACTGCATGCTAGATTTTGGGGGCTCTCATAACTTAATGCCTAAAATTATTATGGAAAATTTGGGCCTTGAAATCACTAGACCTTATCAGGACTTATACTCTATTGATTCAAGAAAAGTTAAGTGTCTTGGCATGATCAAGGATTTGCTAGTGAATCTCGCACAGATTCTTGTAAATAGTATTCTTATGGATGTATTTGTTGTTGACATCTCTGCCAAGTATGGTATGCTTCTATCTAGGTCTTGGGGCGCGCAATTAGGAGGATCACTTCAACTGGACATGACATACGCTACGATCCCGATTTTTGGTGGACAATTTACTCGACTGTACAGAGAGACTAGACTGGCATATACTGTAATTATCCAGTCTATGTTATTGATCAGGATCTAGGAAATTGTATATTATCAATAGACGATGATTTTCAAGAATGTATAGAAGAAGAAAACCAAAAAATAGAAAAACCAAAGAAAAGTGTAAATAGTAGAGGAGTATGGAAAATGTTTTTCGATGGTGCTTCATCCTACGAAGGGGAAGGGGCTAGAGTATTATTTGTTTCACCTGGAGATGAGTATGCCATCCCTTTTTCATACAGATTACAATGGGAAATTGATTATACAAATAACGTTTGTGAATACGAAGCTCTAGTTTTAGGATTGGAGGCGGACATGAAGATAAAAATTCAAAATATAATAGTTTATGGTGATGCAGAGCTAATTGTGAAACAAATAAAGCAGCAATATCAAGCTAAACATCCAAGGCTAAGGTCATATAAAAACTGCGCCTGGGATTTGATAGATAATTTCTTCTCATCCTTTAACATTCACTACATTCCCAAAATGGAAAATCAACAGGCAGAATCTTTAGCCAAAGCAGCTGCGACGTTTGTGCCGCCTACGGTTCTAAAACTGAAATATCATATAGAAATGAGACATAGACCTTCAATTCCAAATAATGTGCAACATTGACAGGTTTTTGAAGATGACCAGCAGATTAAACAGTTCCTAGAAATGGTTGATGAGTTCTCTGAAACTCATATAGATCAAGAGAATCAGAACGATCCTATCTGGATCATGCAGGAAGGTGAAGATCCTAAAAAGTTCCAGGATAAGATCACAAATCACCGAATGCTTGTTCTTAAAAACAACCAGATCCCTAGGGGTATGATACCTTTAGAGAGATTGTTTGACCAAGATGATATACCCTTAAAATCTACCTTACGACCTCAGCCCGAAGAGGTTGAAGACTATAATATAGGAACTAAAGAAGATCCAAAATTGGTCAAATTATCTAAATATCTCCCATCCCAAGTAAAAAATAAATATGTTGAACTGCTTAAACAGTATAAAGACGTATTTGCATGGTCTTATGACGATTTAAGAACTTACGATACCTCTGTAATTGAACATAAGATTCCTTTCAAGGATGGTATCAAACCTTTCAGGCAAAAGCTGAGACAGATAAACCCTATCCTCTTACGTGTAATAGAAAGAGAGATCAAGAAGATTCTTGACGCAAAAATTATCGTCCCACTCAGGTATCTTGAATGGGTAGCAAATTTGGTACCCATTAGGAAGAAAAGTGGAGAAATAAGGCTTTGCATAGATTTCAGGAATTTGAACCGGTCATCCTTGAAGGACAACTACACACTGCCAAAAATGGATCATGTCCTGGAAAAAGTAGTTGGAGCTAACAGAATGTCGATGATTGATGGTTTCTCCGGTTATAACCAAATTGTTGTCCACAAAGATGATAAAGAAAAAACCGCATTCACTACTCCGTGGGGAACTTTCATGTATGATAAAATGCCATTTTGTTTGAACGTAGGGTTCACTTTCCAATGAGAAATGGATATAGCTTTCATCAGTGAGAGAGATATATTTGTCCTTATTTATCTAGATGATCTGACAATCTTCTCCAATTCTGATGTAGAACCTTTGGTTCATCTTAAGCAAACCTTCGAGAAATGCATAAAGTTTGGGTTGTCGCTTAACCCTAAAAAGTCACATTTCGCTATGCAAGAAGGAAAGCTTATGGGTCATATAGTTTCAAACGATGGTATCAAGGTTGACCCTAAGAGATTCGAGGCTATTAACACAATAAACATTCCTAGAAATAAGAAAGAGATCCATAATATTTTAGGAAAGATAATTTTTTTGAGAAGATTTATCCCTAACTTTGCTGAAATTGTCAAACTAATCACAGATATGTTGATGAAAGACAATGAAATGAAATGGACTGCCGAAGAAAAAGCATCATTCGAGCGGGTTAAGAAAGCTATAAATGAAGCTCCAGTGTTAGCTAGTCCGGACTATACTAAGGAATTTCTAATCTTTTATTTCACATATGAACATAGTATCGCAACGACACTCCTCCAAAAGAGTGAAGAAGGTTTCAAGAAGCCGATAGACATTTTCAGTAAAAGTCTCAGAGACGCTGAATTAAGATACAATATATTGGAAAAACAAGCCTACGCAATGGTGAAAGCTCTGAAAGATTTCAGGACATACGTACTGCATTCTAAAATAATCACTTATGTGCCAACAAGATCTATGAAAGATATCTTGGTACAGCCAGACAATGATGGCAGGAGAGGTTGGGGGTTAGCCAAAATTCAGGAATTTGATCTTGAAGTAAAACCGACCAAGCTAGTAAAAGGTCAGGGCCTAGCAAAATTGTTAGCAAAAACAAATTTCAGGGCACTCGAGATAAACCACCTGGAATCACATGAATATATCCTAGACATAGAGGAACTTGATGATCAAACCCCTACAGTCCAGATCGAAGATAATTTTTCTTCCTATGATTGGTATCACGATATTGTTTCATAACTCCTCACCCTTCAGTTCCTGAGATACACGCAGTTAAATACTATATTATTGAAGGTCAATTGTATTGGAAAAATCATATAGGTTTCTCGCTACCCTGTTTGAAAAAACCTGAAACAAAGAATGTCATAAATGAATTTCATGAAGGAGTGTGTGGAGGACATCACGCTTGGAGGGAAACGACCTACAAGATTCTAAGAGTCAGATATTATTGGCCAAAGTTATTCACTGATGTGAATGCTAAGGTCAGAGCCTGCAACCCTTGCCAACTATTCTCTGGTAAGAAAATGATCCCTGCACTACCTTTAGTCTTAGTCAAAACAAAGGCTCCTTTTCAACAATGGGGTCTAGACTTCACTGGAGAAATCCACCCAAAGTCAGGTGCCCAACATAAATGGATTTTAATTGCTACCGATTATTTCACGAAATGGGTTGAAGCCATTCCAACCTGGAATGCCACTGATTCGATGGTAATAAACTTATTGGAAGAGAACATCCTATCGAGGTTTGGTTTCCCTTGAAAAATAGTCATGAAAAACGCCCAAGCTTTCAAATCTATGGCAATTGTAATTTTTTGTCAAAAATATAACATTGTGTTAGGACATTCTACAACCTATTATCCTCAAGGAAATGGGTTGGTTGAATAGTCCAACAAGAGTTTGATTAATATAATCAAGAAAGTATTCATGGAGAATAAGAAGGCTTGGCACGTTCACCTAATGTACGCCTTATGGGAAAACCGGATCGACAATAAGAAATCAATAGGTATGTCCCCTTTCCAAATGGTTTATGGTACTGATGTCGTCCTTCCTATGAATCTCGCTCTTCTAGTAATGAAGTTGTGGCAAGATGCAAATGACGAGCCCAATGATGTAACGAGGAGGATAAACCAAATAATCGAAGTCTAGTAAAATAGGGCCGAGGTTGATGATAGACTTCAAAAATACCAAGACAATATGAAATCCCTTTTCGATAAAAAAGAAAAACACATGGAGTTTCTTCGTGGTGATCTAGTTTTAAAATGGGATGCTAGAAAAGAAGATGCAAGAAAACACGACAAGTTTGATCATCTCTGGTTCGGACCATTCAGGATTCCATCTACAAAGGGAAAGAATTCATTCCTACTGGAAAATCTTGACGACAAAACTTTTGATGCCCCTATCAACAGGCGCTATCTAAAACATTTTATGCAATAATCATGTTTTACATTACCATTGTATATACCAGTTTGTTTTTTTGTTTAAATTTGCAAATTTCATTTTCCTTCGTAGGATATTTAAATTTTACTTCTACGTTGTGTTGAGCACTCAACACACCCTAAAAAGTCTATGTCAAATTTTACTTTTTGGGTACCACTTAATCTTTTGGCATCGACTAATTCGACTTCAGTATGAAAAATGTTGCCTTTGCTTATCATTTTTTTTATTCTCATTAAGTCTTTAAAATCTTTCTTGAACATGCAAAAAATCTATAACTTAAAGAACTAAAGAATCGACAACCAAAAATTTTCCAGACACGCTCGCAGACTCAACATCAGAAAAAATTAAAGGAGAAAGAAAATCACTCCAGAACACCGCAGTCGTCGACCGTCGATCCTCATCGGCATCGGCAAACAAACATTTTATTTTGTGAACCAATTTCACCAAGGATATCTCCGATGACCGATCCCTTTGGCATCGACGAAAGGTTAAAAGAGTAAGTGTTGAATGAAAAGGAACGATATCGCCGATCGCCTACTTTCAAGACGTTTTCGGTATCGGGGGTTTCAAGGATGATAACGCACAAGGAAACTGCACAATGGAACTATCTCTGAAAGCCGATCCCCGATAGCTTTCGACATCGGTGATTTTTAGAAGGATAGTCGTAGAAAAAGTGATAAGTCGATCCTTGATCACCGACCGCTGATACCTTTCTGACTCGGCAACCCCAGGTTTATATTAATACACATCCCTTGTTGAAAGACCCAACTCCAACTTAGAAACACGATAAAACCACCTACTCCTACCTATCATGTGTCATTGCCAAAGTAGTTAAACATATATTTGGGTTTTCCCTTGAGTACTTAGAAGTTCCTGAGTTCCGAATTAGTTCTGCCACGTCAGCACCGTATGAAGAAATCATTTGGCGTTGGAGGTTTTTATCAGGCGGATATCAACATGAACATACACAAAGACACCGTTGATTCTCGATCTGCCCACCAAGAAAGCGACATGATGGGATGTTTTAGCTCTAAGATATGATGGATCCAAATAATTTAAAGAACTAATTAATTCCAAAATATCCCGCATTAGTTGATAATCCATGCATGAATCAAAAGGACCATTTAAACCTATCGATACCATGCATCATCCTCCACACCCCCGTCGTTGACTCACGTAGAATTTATTTTCATAGATTCAGTGGTAGGTTGTTTTTAATTTCATTCATTACTCAAATTAACTGGTTGATACAATTGGTAGGATCTTTCCTGTCAAATTATTTTTGAGTCATTGCAAACAATATTATTATGTGCGCAAAGAAGTTCGAAACATCCATAGGAGTGGAACGAGCAATCTAGGTAAAATCTTCCAAGGTCTGATGAGTATTAAGCAATAGGTTTAGCAAGCGTTACAGGTATGTACCAGTCCATGGATGTTTTATGCTTCATTTCATACACTTTATCCAATGTTACTCTATACACATGCATAAAGGATCATTTTCGGTTGTAGGAACAATGCCTACGAAGAAACATACCGCCGGGAAATCTCCAAGAGAGCCAAAGCTACAGGAAACAGATGCGGGAGAAGCTCCTTCCCCACCGGTCGTGAAGCAATTGGAATTTTCTCCAAAGTTGGTGCCCGTCATCAAGACATCCACTAAGAAGGTTTTATGTTAGCCTCCAGCCTTTGGAGACACAGAGGCGAACATCGAGACTAAGATAGTGTTCCCGCGCTAGGAATAACTTTTCAAGAAAATCACACGGGAGGAATTCCCTGAGTATACCCCGCATAGCGATACCGATACTAGAAATCTTGATGATGAAGTCCTCCCGAATGTCCAGAAGGCATATCTGCACATGGTGGCAAGCAGGACTCTGGTATTCCCCTGCATAGAACTACTGAAATGGCTTATCGATCACACTAGCATGGAAATGTGTTTGATTAATGACAACAATGGTGGATGTGTCGAGGTTTTCCTTCTAATGGAAGTGCAAAATTATTACAAGCTTAGAGAACCGAAAGAATGGCTAAATACCAATTTTGTTGTAATCTTCTATGAGAAACACGACACTAGCAAGGAAATGGCGTCTTGGTGGAGAGAGGATAAAAATTTCACCAATCGAACCTCTGGATGGTACCCGACAACCAACCTAAGAGAGTCGTACATCTATCTAATGGCCCTCCTCTACCGATTGCATGGAGAGAAAGACTGCTCTAGGTTCTTAGAGGCTTGGATGCCTCTAGATTATATTGTAGCCATTTCCAGAATAAGTTTCAATTGGGGTGCCATCATCTCCAAATAGATAAAACTTGCATACGACAGGCTCATATGCCAAAAGATGGAGAGACCTCATCCTTTTACATGGCATCTTATCTATTGGACGTCGTCTTCACCAGAAATGTCTTTGTTGGAATGAACTTAAGCTAGCACACCTCAGAGCTCTAGGTCCATGTTTATTTCTACATGTTGTGGGAGAACACATACAAGAAATCCTACTCTCTCATCTACGACCAGTTTATTGCACACATTTATTTTTTGTTGTTCAAGAAAGAATGCCCAAGGCTATCGGATGCAACCAAATAGATTATATCGAAACTTGGCCACTAGTATCTGGATGAGCGCAATACCTACATTAGGGTTTTTGGTGCCACCAGAGCACCTCATCTGCTTCCCGTATATGTCCATGATCGACTAATACTAGCGAAAACCTATTATCAGACGATCCTGCAAGGTTACAATGCTACTCTGGTAAAGGATAAGAAGTGGGCCTTCATACCCTATGGATTTATTGTTGGTTTCTACATGGTGAAGGACACTGCTCAAGACAAACAGGAAGGGTTGAACCAACTGGAGTTCCTGTTGGCCCTTGGTTATGGAAGAATTTGAATATTCCAAAAGAAAAGGAGAAATGTGAACTGCGCGGAAGACACAGTGGCTGATACTGGGGCGAAGTGAGCAAAAGAGCAGAAAAGATGGAGCGAAGACCAAGAAAGCAAGTCATTGGATGAGGAGATCGAGGAAGACAGATCAACAATGAAGATGGATCGTGGACAAATTAGCAAGTGGAAAAATCCACCGGTAGATGCTTTGGAGAACCTCGCGGGAAGGAAGGAAAGACAGGCTAGTGAAGCCCTGAAAACGTGGGTCAAGTTGACCCAGGGTTTTAGATACCTAGGGTTTTGGTATCTAGGGTTTTAAACACCTAGGCTTCGGCCTAAGGCTATCGATGAGATATTGTAATGTATAAATAAAGGTCAAGATGACCTGGGATGGGGTCGTCATTAGTTCGAGCATGTAATAATGAGTGATTTTTGTTATTACTGAGAGAAAAGTATTGTGTGGAGAGAGAAATATGTGTTGTAAGATCCTCAGTTGGGTGTGAAGATCAACCCTGCAGTTGGGTGCGCAGGGAAGGGAGAAGAGAGAAGAGAGAAAGAGAGATATCTGCAAGCTAAGAGCGCATATAGAAATGTAAGCTTTCACCTAATATATTATAAAGCACAGTTCTATGGACGTAGCCATAAGGAGAGGGTGAACCACGTATATCATGTTGTTGTGTATGGTTGATGTTGTGATCTTTACGTTGTTACTCTGATGATGCATTAGTATGTTAGATCTGATATATAACTGTGTGAAGTAGTTTTATGTTTGGGAAGAATACTTTGATATCCTTGTGTGATTACCTTGATTCTGCTTGCATTTCCTCTGGTTGTAGACACCTGTGTCCTCCAACCCCCTATTTCTACTTCGGGTGAGACTGCATTTGCTTCATAGGTGTTGACGAAAGGGCTAGTAGTTAGGGATTGTTGGTGCACTATTAGAGTTGAACCATGGGTCTGCTCCTGTGCCAACAAATGGTTCTGTTGTCGGGACAAGGATCTTCTTGAGGGAATGTCAAGGTGGTTTCCATCGAAGACACAGATTCATAAGTGGATAGACGAAAAAGAGAAGGACTTCGTTGAAGCTCAGAATAAGAACCCTAATTTTAACGCAAAATACTAGTTGGGAAGGTATATCTTTACTGATATACACAAGATTTTATTTGGAGGAATTCATAAGGATTTATACGAGTGGTTGGCCAAGTTAGCAGACATCCAGTTTGAGATCAGATCTAGACTGCTTGTGGTTTGGACATTGGCGTTGATCAAGAAGGTCAAAATAGTTGATAACGTCGTATCAAGAGTAGTAGATCACTTGTTCGATAGTACCATTGGAGGGTATATCACAGAGGTTGCTATTGATATGGTAGAATCATATATCCAAGTAGAGAGATATTTATTTAAAGGACCTAGAGGAAAACTTTTACAATTCTTGAAGTTGAAGATCAAGATGTTATTGCATGAGAAGAACATATTGAAGATACAGTAGTGGGTCAGACTGAAAAATCTCATGTTCAAGAATTCAGACAGTGACAGGGACAGAGATCGGACACACGCGCAGTGGGAGGACCTTCAGAGAAGTTCCTCTGGTGAACTTGTTTGAGCAGAGTCATGAACCAACACAAGAAGAAGGGTTCTACAGTGGAGAAGAAGAAGAGTTTTTGAACGAGGAACATTCAAATTCTGCTAGGGAAGAAGAAGAGAAGACTGAAGAACCTTGCCAAGAAGAGTCAGAAACTTCAAGGACTGTGCAGACTGTTGAAGTAAGTACTATTACTCCTTTTGTTGTTTCAACGGCATTAAGTAACTTGAGTAACCTAAGTTATCAGAACACTCAGAGCACTAGTACAAGTGGTTCAGTGCACACTTAGTTAGGAAACCTAAGAAGATCTATGGAAGATGAGATTAGGTTACCCACCTTTAGAGGATATGGATATGAAGTTCCTGATCAACACTGGTTTCTATGTGAAGTTGTATGAAGTATTAAGAATGTCACTGACGACACTGTTAAATGAGCTCAATTTAGTACTACCCTGAGAGATCGCGCACTGAGATGGTACATGAAACTTGTCCAAGGAATTGCACATCCTAAACCGTTGAATGAGATCAAGAATGTGTTGGTTGCAGAATTCAAGAAACCCAAGTTGGAGTCACAATGCATTACAGAGTTGAAATAAATCAAGCAGAGAATAGCTGAACCTGTTTGGGAGTTCGATCAGAGGTTTAAAACCTTAATGGGTCGACTGAATTTTCATATCCCAGACGAGTAGAAAAAGGAATGGTTCATTGCTGCCCTTTTACCACACATCAGAGTCCCTCTGATGCAACAGAATATCACTTCGCAGGCTGAGGCACTGGAGATTGCCATGAAGCTAGAATCAGCCCCTATGGGAGAATCCAACTCAGGTATGAGTCAAATATTGAGTCAGCTAACTAGATTATCACTACAGGTCGAAGATATGAAAAATGATAAGGTAAAATATAAGAGAGAAGACATCTGGTGCATTAGATGCAAATCAAAAGGCCATGATAAGGAGCATTTTCCCCTGTTTCATGAATACTTGGCTTCTAAAGCTCCGAGCCCTTTGAAGCAAGTTACCCTACCTTGGTGCGAGGTATGTAGAAATAGACATCACCCTGGTGAATGTTACTACATGCAAAAATATGTTCAGACACCCACAAATATGTATTGCACGTTCTGTAATTCGATAGGGCATGATGATAGGGATTGTAGGGCCTATGACCTCATGCATGAACGATCAAGGGATATATACAAAATTCAAGGTGGAGTACAACAAGAAGGAAACACTACGTAGTATAATTCCCTTGGAAGAGGAAACTTCAATCCTCATGGTGGATTTAGAGGAAGAGGATGAGGAGGAGGTATGGGTCAAGGTAGAGATCAGATCATTTGTTATAACTATGCAAATCCAGGTCATTTGGAAATGGAATGTCAGAACCCTTGTACCACTTGCAGTTACTATAATTGATTTGAACATGTCATAGAATATTGTCCTGCATTGTTAACCAAACTTCAGGAAAGACGAGGAGGAAACCAACAAGTAAAACTAATCACAACAGAACCCTGTGGATCAGATCCCAGAGTCATTGTTATCACTATATGAGGAGCTTCTACAAGAGAATATAGGATGACCCCAGGGAAGACTATGGAAAAATCAGGAGTCAAAAAAGATGTAGAGAAGACACAAGAGTTTGATCCAAAAAGAGAGAAGCAGACATTTGAAGAGGCAAGAAAAGAGTTTAGAAGATATCAGGCTTCTTCATCAAAGGCACAACCAGAAGTGAGAGAATGTGGAATGCCCCTGGCCTTTGATAAGTCTGCTTTGCCTGGAGAAGGAAAAGAGGTAAGCAGACTCATGGAATTCTTATGCACTTGCATTAATTTGATAAAGGATGAGAGCGTTGTATAAGAGCTACAAAACTTTATCAGACAGTATGAGCTAGGAAAGATAGATCCTCTACTAAATAGAGAAGTACATCAACTATCCAAAAAGAGAAGGGAAAATAAGGAACTACAGCTTAACGCTCAAATTTGAGAATATGATATAGATTATGTGGTCCTTGACTTAGGATCAGAGGTCAATGTCATGATGAAGCAGACCTGGGCACTGATGGGAAAACCTAAGTTGATCTATTCCCCTATCAGGCTCAGGATGGCCAATCAACAGGCTGTGAGCCCCTTCGAAAGACTGGAACATGTCCCTATGGACATCGATGGGGTTAGAACATTTTTGGACTTTGAGGTGATTGAGATAGTCGATGATAGTTGTCCTTACCCTGTGCTGTTAAGAATTGATTGGGCTTTCAATAATTCTACTATTGTGGATTTGAAAAAATGAAGAATGGCGTTCGAAGGAGATGGCCTTAGGGTCATCGCACCTTTGGATCTTGCTAAAGGTCCCAGATACACAGATCCCATCAGACAAGAGGATCACGCATATGAGCTAGAGAATATATACAAATTGACAACAAGACAACAGGATTACATTAATCCTACAACAGATGGGAATTTAAGCTGACGAAGTGACAACACATGCTCATCAGACTTAGAAGAAGCACTAGAGAATTGGAAGAACAAAATGTATGAAGTTTCTGCATGGCGATGTGCTAGATTGACCAGAGAAGTTTGTTGGATCGACACAACAGTAAGTAATTTACCCACATTTGATGGTTTAAATCACTTAGAAACTTTCCTATTGGAATTTGAAGAAACTATACAAGTACAACAGAGACTGTTGGCACTGGACGAGGCTTTGAAAGCTACCCCAGAAAGAGGGTGGGGAACACATAAAAGGAACATCGTGATTTTCAGAACAAGTCGAAGGATGCGAAGTTAGGTACACAGGTCAAAGTTGTACGAAAGACCATGTGTGAGGTTGTGAGGAGGCCTTTAGCTACATTCCTCAATAATAGTGGGTGCATAAATTCATCAATACTCTAGACACAATGCCTATCAACTGGTACCTTGAAGCAGAACCGCGCCTCAGCACTACAAATTGGCAAGGTATGACAAAGAATTTTGTAGCTACAATTTTTATTTGAAAGTCAGTACCCTATGGTAGATCAAGATTTGCAGGTTGTAAGACAAAAAGTATTTGAGGAAGCCCCTAGCCTCCCTGTGGAGCAATAAGATGATGAATGGACTGCACTTCTTCAAAAATTGCAAGGATGTTACAATATCAATGCCGATGAAGACGATGATCCTAGGAAAGTGAACATCATAGAAATAGAAGGACAATGAAACACAGAAGGACCCAGAGTCGAACTACCTTTTATTGGACAACCAATCAAAATAAAGAAAGTTAATATTGGAAAAGAGAAAGCACCTAAGCTTGATAATGTTGGAGATTATTGGGATGATGCCACTATTGATAAGATCACATCATTGCTGCATGAATATTAGGACTTGTTTCCAACCAAGTTCACTGATATGAAGGGCATTAAAGGGCCCATGGGAGATATGAAGATCCCCTTGAAACTAGATGCAAGGCCAGTTAAACAAAGACCTTACAGATTGAACCTTAAATATAAGGAGAAAGTGAAGATTGAACTAGACAGAATGTTGGAAGCAGGGATCATAGAACTTGTCGAAAAGTCGGAATGGATTAGCCCTATGGTGGTGTAGGATAAGAAGACCGGAGGGATCAGAATCTGTGTAGATCTCAGGAAGTTGAATGATGCATGTTTGCATGATCCATTCCCTACACCATTTACTGACGAAGTGTTAGATAACGTTGGAGGACAGGAAGTCTACTCCTTCACCGATGGATTCTCAGGATACCATTAGATCAATATTGCCAAGGAAGATCGCCATAAGACCACGTTTGAAACAGAGTGGGGATCCTACCAATACATAGTGATGCTTGGATTGAAGAATGCACCAGCCATCTTTTCTAGGGTGGTGGTCGAAGCATTCAAGGAGTTTTTACATAAATTTCTGGAAGCATATTTTGATGACTGGACTGTTTTTAGCTTATTGCAAAATCATATTGAATGTTTAAGACTGATGTTGGATAAGTGCAATAAATGTTAGATTTCCATGAACCTAAAGAAGTGCATATTATTTTCACCCTTTGGAGTGTTGCTAGGCCACATTGTGTGTAAGCAGGGATTGCTGGTAGATCCATCTAAGATTTCCATTATTGTTGATTTACCCCCTCCTACTTTAGTCAAACAATTGTGCACTGCACTACAACATATTGGATACTACAAGAAGTTCATTTAGGGCTATGCACAGATTACAACACCTATGGAGAAGTTGCCGAAGAAATATTGTCAGTTTCACTGGACAGAATAATGTCAACAGAGCTTCGACGCACTGAAATAGAAAATGGTTACTGCGCCTATTCTGGTTTTCCCAGATTGGAGCAAGGAATTTCATGTACATGTCGATGCATATTCTATTGCATTGGGAGCAGTTTTAGAACAACAAAGAGAAAGATATATTTACCACCCGTTAGCCTTTGCTAGCAGGAATCTCTCAACAACTGAGATAAATTACACCACCACCGAGAGAGAAGGTTTAGCCATGGTGTATGCACTGCAGAATTTTCATAACTATTTGTTGGGAGAACACTTTAAGATGTTCATTGATCACTCCACGCTGAAATGCCTAGTCAACAAGCTAGCATTGGGGGGAAGAATATGAAAATGGCTTTTGTTATTTTAGGAATATGATTTTGAAATTGCGGTAAAGCCAGGAAGGATGAAAAAGGGACCTGGCCTCTTGTCAAGATTGGAACACAGAGAGGAGCCTACTAGTTTGGAAGATACATTGTCGGATGCACAGTTGCTAGCCATTAGAAAGGTTGATGATCAGTTCACCAAGATAGTCCAGTTCCTGTCAACAAGAATGGCACCTAGTGAATACACAACCACCCAGAAGAAACAACTAGTAGTGCGCGCTGCAGATTTTTCACTTATAGCTGGAAAGCTATACAAGATGGGACCTGATGAGATCTTGAGAAGATGTGTCATGAAAGTAGAAAGACCACTGTTTTAGTAGAATGTCATGAAGGCATCACAGGAGGACACTACGTAGGAAAATCAACAACGTAGAAGGTTCTTAGAGCTGGCCTCTGGTGGTCTACTTTACACGGAGATGCTAAAGACTACTACAGAGCCTGTGATGTATGCCAAAGACTTTGGAATCCGTCTAGAAGAGATGACATGCCATTATCACCCCATCTAACCTTGCAGGCCTTTGAGAAATGGGCCATTGACTTCATGGGACCTATAAACCCACCAGGGAAGTGCACAGGAGTTAGATACATCATCACTGTGATAGAGTATTTGAATAGATGGGCAGAAGCAAGAGCAGTTAAGGGTTGTAGTGCAACTAGAGTTACACGTTTCATATTTGATGATATCATAACCAGGTTTGGATGCCCAAAGATCCTCATGAGTGATCAAGGTACACATTTTATTAATAACATTATTGAAGCCTTGACTCAGGAATTTGAAGTTCACCATCAAAAGAGCACTCCTTACCACCCACAAGCGAACAGGACGACGGAAGCATTCAATAAGATCTTGGAGACAGTGCTCACGAATATTTGCAGTGTGAGCAGGGATGACTGGGATTTGAGAGTACCAACAGTATTATGGGCCTATAGAACTACTTGTAAGAAGCTTAGAATGCAAACCCCCTTTAAGTTGGTTTATGGACTAGAAGCATTTGTACCCATGGAATATTTAGTCCCCAAATTAAGAATTGCATCCTTTACAGATATGGATGACACTGGCATTGTTCAAGAGAGGTTGGCACAGTTGGTCGAACTAGAAGAAGTCAGATTTATTGCAAGATTCCATCAGCAAGTTTAGAAGAAATGAGAAAAGGCCTACCATGACAAACACATCAAGAAGAAATCATTTAAGCAAGGAAATCTAGTATTGGTATATGATATCAAGTTCACTAAGCATCCAGGGAAGTTCATAACACATTGGATGGGGCCGTATGAGGTTTCCTATGTCACGGAAGGAGGAGTTGCGCAGTTGAAGACTTTGAATGGCGAATGGAAGGAAGGATTGGTGAATGGGAGCCGGTTGAAATTGTACTATGACAACCAGTTGCCTCTCATCTCTCAATAGAAACAAAAGGAGAAGGGTCTAGGTACCAGGTGCAGTTGAAACTGGGTACCAGACATAGAAAATACAGTCTACACATAGTGGGTAGGAACAGAGCAGGAAGCACAGGTTGCGCTGCGTATTCTGAAGTCGAGGTACAACAGAAGATTTAGATCAGAGTGCCTCAGGATGAGTCGCAGGTGAGCGTTGGGGGCCTGTTGGCCCTTGGTTATGGAAGAAAGTGAGTATTCCAGAAGAAAAGGAGAAATGTGAACTGCGTGGAAGACACAGTGACTGATACTGGGGCAAAGTAAGAAAAAGATTAGAAACTATGGATCAAAGTCTGAGAAAGAAATTCGTTGGACAAGGAGATCAAGGAAGATAGATCAGCAAGGAATATGGATTGTGGAAAACTCGGCAAGTGGAAAAATCCACCAATAGAGTCTTTGGATAACCTCGTGGGAAGGAAGGAAAGACAGGCTGGAAAAACCCTAAAAATGTGGGTCAAGTTGACCTAGGGTTTTGGTATCTAGGGTTTTAGACACCTAGGCTTCGACCTAAGGCTATTGGTGAGCTATTGTAATGTATAAATAAAGGTCAAGAGGACCTAGGATGGGGTCTTCATTAGTTCAAGTATGTAATAATGAGTGATTTTTGTTATTACTAAGAGATAAGTATTATGTGGAGAGAGAAATCTGTGTTGTAAGACCTTCATTTGGGTGCGAAGATCAACCCTGCAACTGGTTGCGCAAGGAAGGGAGAAGAGAGAAGAGATAAAGAGAGATATTTGCAAGCTAAGAGGGCAGATAGAACTGTAAGCTTTCACCTAATATATTATAAAGCACAGTTCTGTGGACGTATCCCTAGGGAGAGGGTGAACCACGTATATCATGTTGTTGTGTATGGTTCATGCTGTGATATTTACGTTGTTACTCTGATGATGCATTAGTATGTTAGATCTTATATATAACTGTGTGAAGTAATTTTATGTTTGGGAAGAATACTCTGATCTCCTTGTGTGATTACATTGATTCCACTTGCATTTCCTCTGGTTGTAGACACCTGTTTCATGCAACCCCCTATTGCTACTTTGGGTGATATTGCATCTGCTTCCTAGGTGTTGCCGAAAGGACCAGTAGTTAGGGCTTGTTGGAGCGTTATTAGAGCTGAACCCTGGGTATGCCCCTGTGCCAACAGTTCTATTTCCAGAATGGTCCCTTTCGCAAGAATGACCCAAAAGGTTTGGTCCTGAAGCACGCATCACAAGTATCATCCCGTTGGCCATACACCCATGACAGGTTTGAAGATGAAATCCTCACCGAAAATTCTTAATATTGGGAAGAGGTGGTGGCGAGGATGGCCAACCCCAAGGAAAACAAGTTCAAATCTATGAGTTGGGATGAGCAAGAAACAATCTTGGAACAAACATTTCAAGAGATCATCAAGACAAGGGAAGAAATGATATCAGTCAGAGCGGTGGAATCTCCCCAGGGAGCCACTGAAATGGTAGAGATTGCACAGGTAACCCCGCTACAAGATAGGAATTTCTCTGAGGTTCAATGTGTGCAATGGATGGGGGGGCTCATGTATCAACAGGCCCAATAGATAATGAAGCGAATGTGGGACAACCCGGACCTCGTTAGATTGCCAAGGCTTCCGACCGATAGCCCAGAAGAAAGCCCAGCGGGGGCAAGCGGCCCTAATTTCATAATCCTTGGTAACATCAATGGGTCAGGTGACCCTGATTCCACAATGCCATCGATCGGTTCATCGGAAGGTGTGACGAATCAACCAAAGACGGGTCGGGTATCAGTGGAAACAACTGCACCTAATCCTTTGAGCGAGTTTATAAATATATATAGTGATGATGAGAGATTGGAGAAATCACACAGGACCCTTGTGCATATCCAGGAGGAAAAGGGATCTAAGAAGACTTCTTCTCCTAATCCCAGGGTTCAAACTTGGGAGGTCCCACAAAAGGAAATAGAAACCGAAAATGTTCTCAACACAAAGAGGCCCGATGTGCCAGAGACCCGAGCAGGAAATCCGAAAGACAAGTCAGAACTAGATGAGCTAAAGGAAGGATCCCAACAAAATGAAATCAACGTTTCAACGACCGATGAACAAGTAAGTATCAAGTCTTTTTCCGATGCCTCTATTTCGCTCAATACTCAGATCCCCGACAAGCCACAGGCAAAGTCTGGTCCTTCAGAGCACAACAAGGAAGTTCAAGAACCCTATCTTGAACAAATATACACCACCGAGAATCTATGAAACACACTTACATTTGGTGATCAACAGATTCCAAAACCTATAGACGAGGTAGCCGATATATACGTGATCTCCTACGATCGAAAGAGGAAGGTCATCGTCCAGAGAACTGCAAAGAAAAGGAGGATCACATTGGATCACTCCATCCTCATCACTACAGAGGAAAACTTGATAAACACAGAAAATGCCAGAACATCTGAGATCCTCGGCGTGGCGATGGAGCTCTCGGATGCCACCCTAGACAAAGCCAGATGGGATGAAAAAGAGTTGGCCACCGCCTTAAAGGAACTAGAACACTTGCGCCACCTAGCCAAATACTACAAGGGCACCACTCAGAGCACGGTATACCTAAGAAGTTAATTCGAAGAAGCTTACAACAAGTTCAAAAAAGAGAAGCACATGTTTACTGCGAAGATAGTCGAGCTCCAGGAAGACACTTTCATGGCACTCGCAACGTGCAAGGATATGGAGCGATGGTATGAAAAGGCGCAGCAAGCCATAGATAGAATTGAATACATTGAAGTAGTGCAACAGGGCAATGATAAAGAAGAACACGACATCCAAATGTTGGGCAAAAGCAGTCTTGATCGTATGAATCGATCAACAGAGTATTGGGATAAGATGTCTCAGGAACCACATCGAGAAATTCAAGAGAAATGGGCCAAATGCGAGAAACATTGGGGTAAAATCAACAAAGCAATGAAGGATATCAAACTCCCCGAGTTCGGCACCCCCGACAACTTCGTCGACTTGTACGACATAGTCGAATCGCATACTAAGCAGAACTCATTATGGGTCGAAGAGCTAGCGACGGTGACCGACACAATGCCAGGACAAGTGCAACGATTTATGGAACATCTAATTAAATCTCGGACTATGCTATAGCATTTGAACACCATTCTGGTGAAGTACCAGGAGCATGTGGTGGAGATCATAGGAGTTTACGCGGCTCTGATGGAACAACACAGATTTGCATGGGCCCAAACTTGCGAGGAACTTTTTATCAGTTGGTCGGAGTATGAGAAAATTCACCCCTTTCAAGTGATATCTTGATTTGACTGTTAAAGAAACTATTAGAAGAGAACGCCACGTGGTGATTTTTTTTTAGTTAAACTACACTTAATCTTGAATTTTATGTTATAAATAAGAACGTCGACCAAGTAGTTAAAGGTCGATGGTTGTTGCAAGAACTGTTTCTTTCTGGTTGTTAATAATTATTTTGAAGTTACCTTTAATTGAGAAGTCCTTCTGGACCAGAGACAAGTTATTTTCATCAAATGCATGTGATTGGACATGGAGAAGAACTATTTCCTATCTTGTTTCATGAATGATGTTGTAATGAGTAAGAGATATTTAATCTATTGTCAAGTTATCTGGTGCAATATTTTGTTGTTCATTACTTTAATGATGAAGATGAATCGTGGTGTTATTATGTGATGGATGATTAAGTAGGTGAATTATTTTTCTTGCCATTGTCTTATCGCATACATGTTTTCTTTCTTTTAATTATTTTATCAGATAGTAATTGGATGCTCACATGGTTATTGTATTAGTACTAGGTCTCTGGTATAAAATTGTCGTCTGCAATCTTGAGCAGCGGGTTATCCCAAGTTCAGCCTCTTCCCCAGTAGTTAAAACTTAGTCCTGTTTTGTTGCCAAGTTGGTTTATACCGGCTTACATCTCATATCGGTCCCACCCAAGAGAAAATACAAAAAGAGATAGTCTGAACTTAAGGAAGAGCCTTCACAAGAAAACATAAATCCCATCAATAAATTGGTCGGATCGTAAGATCTGGAGAACCATTCCATTATTAAACGTTGCAGAGTATAATTGGGCCTCGGTGTCGGGTTTGATTCCTATTGTTGAATCAAGGGATCTAGGACCCATCAACACGTTGTAAATAAACCAAGTTTTATTCAATATCATAAAAACAAAATATAAAATATATGTGCTGAATATAATTTCTATTTTGCGGAATTTTTTGAATTTTTGTTTTTTGTAGAATACTTATTATCGGATGATAAATAAGGAGGTATCGGAATCCAACGTTCAATTTCAATACATTTTGTTTTTTTCAAAACGGGTGATGAATTAATAATTGGTTTGATTGAAAATGTAAATGAAATACGAGGTATGAACTTATATTCTTATTGTTCAAGCTAAATTACTAAAGGAAATATTAGCAGATATAAACAAGGTTTTACTCATGTAAATATAATCACCTAATCAAAGGTCAGAAAATTTGTAGGCTTCCGAGTCAATGTGAAAATAAAACAACAAGTTGAAATAAAAGGAAAAGAAAATAAGAATAAAAAAGGGCTTAAAAAGATAAGTTGGATAATCGAGAAGAAAAATGTGTGGAAATGATATTCTTTTGCGTCAGATCATATGAGTCTTCGCCCTATTTCATTTTTCCTATCTTCGAGCTTTTACTCTATTCTATTTTTCACTACTTGGCTCTGAGTCTTCATAGAAAGAAAGGATGTCGCCTTGACTCAAAAAACTTAAAAGCATATCTTCAAAATGAGATTAGGCAAAAATATTTATATTCCTCTTATTTTAACTGAAAGAAAGTATGTCTAGGCTAATCCTAATAAATTTATCTTTTCTAACATATTTTAACTGATTAATTCGCTCAAGGCTAATCCCTGGAAAATGAAAATAACCCATAAATTCTTCCCTATAGGAAAAGATGTATTGAAGATCAGGAGAGATTTAGTCCATAGTATAATAAAAAATGGTTGACAGACTGTCATTGTCAAATCTTAAGCGAGTATCATCCATGTATGATACATACAAATTGATTGCCCCCACTTCAAAATTATAAAAAATATGAGACAGATGGTGAAAGGAAATTCGTAAATTGTTTTCCCCCATCTAGTCCAAGACCAATGGTGAAAGGAAATTCATAAAAATGATTGTCCCCATTTTGTCCAAAAGAGATGATGAAAGGAAATTCATGAAATGATTGCCCTCATCTCAATAAAATGCAAAAATGCTAATTGAAGTGGTGAAAGGAAATTCAATGGGAGACATAGATAACTTCATCGGGGTACTGAATAGGCTCGCTAGCAGTGAAGCAATACCTATGATATATGTAAGTCTTTCATACATGTATAAACATACTCTGGTATCTGATTCTCTTTCTGGTGACATTTACATTCTAAATCGATAAGGGATTCCCTAAATAAATTGTTAAAATTACTTTTCCTTGATCCATACGAAATCAACCAAAGTCTGATAGTTCTGTTAAAGTTTTTTTTATTATCTTAAACAAATCCACACTCAGTTTCAGGAAAAGGAAACTATTAATAGCCTAACTTGAGATCAGTAATTGATTGTGTTTTGAAGGTTATCTGAGACGCGACCAAAGTCCAATTTTTCTATGTACGATTTTTCCCCAAAGATGTTTCCCATAAGTAAAATGATGACTCCATTTACCCAATAAAGGCACTTGGTCTATTGTTCTTCCATGCCTCACAAAGAGATGTGATCCCCATATGGAGCCTATGCTAGAACACATATAATCCTAAGCCTTGAACTTTACTTTCTTGAACTTCATCTTTGCTAAACAATAACTCAGAAATCATCTTTCAAAGGTTTAAACCAAATTTACTGCTAATCATAAGGCGCACATGATATCCATCGTTGATAAAGTTCCCCCGTTGATCGAACGATCTCCTTTTTCCTCGAGTTTTGGAGCTGCCTGATTGTTAAAGAATCAAATCACTAAAGGCCTCTTTGGAGCTTCGCGCTTCGAGTGTTTCGACAGGTCTTCATGGTTAAAGTCCTGAAACCCGAAAGTGTCCATTATCACTTTTCCACAAACCTTAAAAGACATGAGTCATGGTAGACGTGTAACATTTGAGTCTTCCCTGGGTTGACACGTGGCATCTATTTTTGACCTTTTCATATGAATATTCATACAATTCTAAGTAACACATGGCACCCCCTGGTCTCAATACGTCATCTAAAATGACGTCATCCTTAACATGTCACTATGGGTGATGGCCTTTCAAAAATATAATAAAAAGCTAACTTGTAAATCCACGAAGTAACAAAATGTCAAAATATTAAATCTTAATTAGTTAAGTTAATATTGATTAAAAGATAGTTAACAAATTCGTACTTCGGAATTCAAAACTTTACCATCCATCACATCCTGAAATCTCTGAAGTCTGAACTTCCAAAACACTTGAAACTTAAACAGAGTTAATTAAAATTTAAAAGCGATGATCTAATAATTAATGATTTTGCAGTTTCGGGTTTCGGGGATTCTATCTTAGGCTACTTTGAAAAATCCCGAAGTTCGAATACCTGAAAGCAGTTAAATTTAAACATGATTAATTAATGTTTTAAATGAGATTATCTAGTAATTAACCTTTCATGGATTCACGATTCAGGAAATTTCAAATATGTTTCATCCAAAACTACCGATCGTGAACCACCGATATTAATGGCATTTATCACAAACCAACTGTAATGATTTTTAGCGTGGATTGTGGATCACCAGATATACTTTTTCATTAAGGTTAATAAATTTACCATCCGTAAAGACGTACTCAATTCAATGCGCCTGAGGTGAATAAGAATGCATGATTTTGAATTATATTTTCATTCTCGCAGAATAGTAAGTTTTAGCCAACTGAGAAGCTCATGCATCCCCCTGTAACAGGTAACCCCGTTGTGATTTTATCAATATCATGGCACCACAGAAGATGGCTAAAGTAGCTGGTGAAAGTGCAAATCTTAATGCGGACGTTCTGTCAAATACCTCACTGACAGCCATTGACACTGTGAAATCTCGGACACAAGTGTTTGATATTATAGAGCATGAGCTTATAAATTGTTAAGGTTTAAGTTATTATTAGAGTTATTTTCATTTCACTAGATAACAATAGAAAAAGATAGGATCTTTGAGAAATACAAAATCACAAGAGACACATCATTTATCCTGGAAACCCTCATGGGGTAGAAAACCCAACAAAACTTCCTTATTATAGATAGCCAATACAATGCCAAGAGATAACTCAAACAAATACAAAAAGTCCTCTCCCAAGAATGTGCCTCTCTCTCTCTCTCTCTCTCTCTCTCTCTCTCTCTCTCTCTCTCTCTCTCTCTCTTCTCCAACTGCATCTCCGAAACTTGTCTCTCAATGAACACGTGAGTGTGTGTCTAAGTGAGGCACTAGCCTCCTTATTTATACAATTCTGGCATGTGTGGAAGTGTCTCTTCACTGGTAGGGCTAACTTCTACATCTAGGTGGTTATAACCACCTTTAATACATTATGGGGCCTCTTTAATATATTATGTGGCCGACTTCTTGTTCTTCCTATTACAGTTATGTTTTGACCAATCCGCAAAAGGGGATTTGTTCTTTTACAATTGTCGACATGATCAATCCGCAATGGGGATTGATCTAATGAATAATTCCACAATACTAATTAGAATACACTTTGCAGTTACATTATTTCAACACTCCCCCTTAAAAAGAAGGGTATTCTACAACAACATTAGGCGAGAGAGAGGACAATATCATCAACAACATCAGGTGGGTGAGAGGACAGCATCATCAATATCATATTGGAAAATTGACTGGTGTATCTATAAATCATCGGAAGTTTTTCTCATCGGCAGCATCTTCATTCTCAACGGAATGAAATCATCATCTGCATCAATATGTATTAGTATAAAACTAATACATCATCATCACAGCACAAGGTTGGTCACATCATCACAGCACGAGGCTAGCTCATCATCACAGCACGAGGCTGGCACACTATACAACAATTAAGCTGGAATCACAATACTGGACTGGCTTTACGTCACAGCTATCAATCTAGAAGAACAATATTGATCTTGCTTTTCGTCACAACAATCAAGTTGGAAGCACAATACTGGACAGGCTTTACGTCACAACTATCAAGTTGGAAGCACAATACTCGTCCTTCTTTTCGTCACAGCAATAAAGCTGAAAGCACAATACTCGTCTTTCTTTTCGTCATAGCTATAAGGCTGGAAGCAAAATACTTATGTTTCTTTTTGTCACAGCTATAAGGCTGGAAGCACAATACTCGTCTTTCTTTTCGTCATAGCTATAAAGCTGGAATCAAGGTACTAGACTTGATTTACGTCACAACAATTAATCTAGAAGCGCAGTGCTAGACATATCTCAACACAACAACTAGACTTTCTTTACGTCACAAGGGTTAGGCTGGAAGCACAGTACTAGGCACATCTGAACACAATAACTAGACTGGCTTTACGTCACAGCAGTTAAGCTGGAAGCACAGTACTAGGCACATCTCAACACAATAACTAGATTGGATTTACGTCACAGCTGTTAAGCTGGAAGCACAGTACTAGGCACATCTCAACACAATAACTAGACTAGCTTTACATCACAACGGTTAAGCTGGAAGCACGGTACTAGGCACATCTAAACACAATAACTAGACTGGCTTTACATCACAACGGTTAAGATGGAAGCACAGTACTAGGCACATCTCATCACAACACTACTCCCCCTTTTGAGGAAGGTCCTTTCGGACTATACCAAGATTATCTCGAAAGTGATCAAACTTTACATGAGATAGAGGCTTGGTCAACACATTGGCAACCTGTTCATTCGTGCTAATGTACTGGAGCTTTATGGCTCCTCTCTACACCATGTCACAGATGTAATGATATCAGATCTCTATGTGCTTCGAATTGTCATGGAATACATGATTCTATGCCATCTTTATGAATCTTTGCTTGTCACATAGGATCGTGGTTGCTTCCATCTCTAGGTCAAATAGAGCAGTCAATAACTTACAAAGACATATAGCCTCACAGCTGGCAGAACACGCAGCAATGTATTTTTCTTCCGCTACACTGAGAGAAATGTTGGACTGCTTCCTACTCTGCCATGAGATCATGGTTGATCCCAAACTAAAACAACATCCTAAAGTTCTCTTCCTGTCAGAGACACTTGTATCCCAATCTGAATCAGTGTACCCACTCAATGTGAAATCATGATATCCATCATAATTGAGATCACAATCTAATGTACCCTTAAGGTACCTCATCACATGTTTTGCAGCAACTAGGTGAACATGTCTGGGTTCTACCAGAAACCAACTCAACGTCTTCACGGCAAAACAAATATCTAGTCTGGTGTTTGTCATGTACATCAGCAATCCAATGATCTGTCTATACAACGTGGAATCAATCAATTCTAACGAAGTGTCGACCAGTAGCTTCAACCTCATTTCCATGGGTGTATTCATGGAATTGCACTCTAACATGTCGAATCTCTTCAGGATTTTGACTGCATACGTCCCTTGGTTAAGGACGATCCTCTCTAGACTCTGCCATACCTCAAAACCTAAGAAATAATGCATTAGGCCAAGGTCTTTCATCTCAAATTCTGAGGCGAGCCTCTTCTTACATTCGGTGATGAGATTTTCTTCTCCAGTTAAGAATAAGTCATCCACATACAACAATAATATCACTGGCTCATCGTTCATAACCTTGAAGTAGAGGTTAGAATCTGCTTTACTCTTGGTAAAGCCCAAGCTTGTCATGAAATTGTCTATCCTACCATACCAAGCTCTAGGATCTTGCTTCAATCTGTACAGAGCCTTCTTCATCTTGCAAACATGAGACTTCCTGTCTTCAACTTCAAATCCTTGAGGTTGCTCTATATACACTTATTTTTCAATGACACCATTTAGGAAAGTTGTCTTTATGTCCATCTGGTGTAACTTCCACTTCATCTTAGCTGCAAGGGCTATGATGGTTCTGATCAAAGTGTATCTGGCTACAGGAGTGAATGTCTCTTCATAGTCAATGCCTTCCTTTTGAGAAAATCCACGAGCGACAAATCTTTCTTTATACTTCTCAATACTTCCATCAGAAACATGTTTTCTTTTGAAGAGCCATTTGGAAGATACCACATCCTTGCTCTTTGGTCTGGGAACTATTTCCCATACATCGTTCTTTATTATGGATTGGTATTCTTCTGTCATAGCATCTACCCATTCTTTCTTCTGAATGGATTCTTCAAAGCAAGTAGTCTCTTTCTCTAGGAGATCACACATCAAGTCCATATAACTGAAGAATGGCTTAGGTCACTTCACTTGTCTCGTGGTTCCTTTGGGAACACCATACTTCTCTCCATATTGAATAATCTCCCTAGCCCAAGCAATCTTTCTCTTATGGGAGATCGTCATCTGAGGAGGTTCTTGAAATTCTACTATATCATGATCTTCTAGAATTTCCTCATCAATAGAAGTTACGACTTCCCTCACTGTTTCTGCAGCTCTAGGAACCTCCCTCACTGATTCTGCAATTCTGGGAGCTATAGGTTCCTCCTCATATACTTCTTCAAGATGGCATCTTCTCGATTTCTTGAGCGTTGCATATTCATCAAAGGTCACATCTCTGTTGATGTCAATGTGATGGTGACCTGGTATATAAATCCTGAAGGCCTTGGAGACCTCACAGTATCCCACAAATATTCTCTTCTTTCATGAGGGTTCCAACTTGTTTCTCTTCTCTTTCGGAATATGTATAAATATTGGGCAGCCAAATATTTTGAGATGGCTTACCTCTGGCTTCTTTCCGGTGAACATCTCTTCCGGGGTCTTGAACCCAAGTGCACTATGGGACAACCGGTTTTGCACATATAGTTGTCATTGCTTCTTTTGCCCATAAGAACATAGGAAGATCTTGATCATGGATCATGGTCTTCACTTCTTCCATTATCATTATGTTCTTTCTTTCAGCTACACCATTTTGTTGAGGATTATAAGGAGTGGTGAACTCCCTCTTGATCCCAACATATTTGCAGAAGTTCACAAACTCTTTTGAGGTGTATTCTCCTCCATTATCTAACCTGAGTATCTTGATCTTTCTTTCAAAAAGATTCTCTATCAAGGCTTTGAATTCCTTGAATTTGTTGAACACTTCATCTTTAGATTTAAAAAAATACACCCAGGTCTTACGAGAATAATCATCAATAAATGATACATAGTATACATACCCACTAATGGAGGATGATGGCATTGGGACACACACATCTGAATGAATGAGCTCTAGGACTCCTTTTTTGTCTCTCTTCAGAAAATGGTTCTTGATGTTCTTCCCTTGTGCACATCCATTGCACATGCCTTCATGGTCAACCTTGAGTTCTGGTAGACCTATGATAGCGTTGCATACGTATGGTAGTGCCTTGTAGTTGATGTGGGTTAATATTTTATGCCAAAGTTCACATGGATTCTCAATGGCGTGGGCCATGGCAGCTTCTGAGTGACCCTTTAGCTTATACAAGCCACCTTCTTCTTTTCCAATGATGATTTCTTCTTTTATGGTTTCTCCTTTAGTATGTTGCCTTCTGCAACCTTCACTATAGCTTCCTTAGGGTTATTACCTATGACCTGGAACAAGGTCAACAAAACAACAAGCAATAATAATATCCTTTTGATAATATAAAGAAATAGCACGAACAATCATCACAGTAGCTCCTTTAGAGTTGTCACTTGAAACTTGTCTGAAGCAAAGATTAAAGGTAAGGAATACAATACGAAATGAGGTCAACATTCTCATAGTGTTGTGATCAAACATTCCTCCAGGGCAACCTGAAACTAACACAAGAGATTTGTCCTGGAACCTGGAGTCTTGTCCTTGAGTGTGTTGCTACTTTCCTTCCAAATCTCCTTTACTCAAGATGACAAGTGTTTTCTTCGACCTGTCTTTTGTACTAGGACAATATGCTCTCTTGACATAAGGTTAGGTTAGAGAATAAACTCTATGATCTGTACTTTAATCCTCTAATAATTTGATCATAGCTTCAACATGCAACACTGATCAAAATAATGTCATAACAAATAGATGCATCTCAGAATAATCAAACCTGAGTTGCATTATTCTTCTGAATGTGTTGGATCTTGAGATCCTTCTGGATCTATGGCAAGAGATCCCTTCTCCTGCAAATACCCTTTAAAGCTTAGTCGTTTAAACATGTGTGAGTACATACCTCTGAAAACACTTGCAGGTAGAGGCACCATTTGGTAGCAGCGGTAATGATCACCAACTCTTAATAGCTTCAAGGGTGGCTGCAACTGGTACTACGGCTGCAACTGCAACTCCAACTTAGGGTTTTATGAGAAAACCCAAAATTTTCAAACTTCAAAATTTTAAATTATGATCCAGGGGATAGATGAGCTAAGTTGAGATGAGTAAGCTAGTGCAGTCAGATTTATGAAAATCCAACTTTTACCCCCTCAAACTTGATCTGCATATTTCTGGACGGGTGCTTCTGGTTTTCTGGTACTTTTGGTACTCTGGTACTTTTAGTACTTCTGGTACTCTGGTTTTTTGGTTTTCTAGTACTTTGTGAAAACTAGGGTTTCACTTTCTGGGAGATATAGCCACTGAAAAGTTGCGTTGAGGATGCCAAAGTGATCCTTGAGGAAGGGCGCACTTTTCTAGATGGTTTTAGGGATGAAATACTTCATCAACAAAAAGCCCTAATTTGCATGTATGACAACAATGACGTTTTTCACTTTCTCTTGTGAAAGATGCTCTCTTCATCTTAGCTCCAATACCATGTTAAGGTTTAAGATATTATTAGAGTTCTTTGCATTTCACTAGATAACAATAGCATAAGATAGGATCACTGAGAAATACACAATCACAAGAGACACATCATTTATCCTGGGAGACCCTCATGGGGTAGAAAACCCAACAAAACTTCCTTATTATAGATAGCTAATACAATGCCAAGAGATAACTCAAACAAATACAGAAAGTCATCTCCCAAGAATGCGCCTCTCTCTCTCTCTCTCTCTTCTCCAACTGCAACTCCGAAACTTGTCTCTTAATGAACAAGTGAGTGTGTTTCTATTGAGGCGCTAGCCTCCTTATTTATACAATTCTGGCATGTGTGGAAGTGTCTCTTCACTGGCAAGGCTGACTTCTCAATCTGTGTAGTTATAACCACCTTTAATATATTATGGGGCCTCTTTAATATATTATGGGGCCAACTTCTTGTCCTGCCTATTACAATTATGTTTTGACCAATCTACAAAAGGGGATTTAGTCTTTTACAATAGGCAACATGATCAATCCGCAATGGGGATTGATATAATGAATAATTCCACAATAATAATTAGAATGCACTTTGCAGTTACATTATTTCAACATAAATTTCCCAGAGGATTCAAGCGACGAAGTGAGCAAAAATCATGCAACTAAAATCATGGATATAGCTCAGTCAGAGCTACACAAAATAGTTGTGCGGCTGACACTCATGCTGTATAACGACATGATAGGTTGGGCCCTGGAAAACGTCAACATTCAAACCAGGAGCATTTACAACTCTCAAAAGGTTGTTGTTGGGTATTTTCAACCAGAACACATACAAGTAATGTATAAGATATCTCTCGAATTTAAATATAATCACAATGTTGCGTTCCTGCTAGAGTTTGAACAACACGAGTGTATACAATATGATAAAACCTATCCAAATATAATCAAGACCTGGTGGGGGCACCTGGAAAAATTCATATCCGATGTTCATGACATTTATGCCACAATGTCATTAGATACCCATATGATCTACGTAGCTCTGATGCTCTGTAGGCTATTCATAAAGAATAACTCCACTCACTTCTCGGTAGCATGCATGCCAATTATGCACGAAGTGGCTGAGGGCTACTCTTTCAACTGGGCCAAGATGTTATCAGATAATCTAGCCAAGGAAATCACTGAATACCAGTTGGCTAAATCAAAGGGACAGTCTGCCCCTTTCTACATGTCTGCATATATTATGGATGCCATATGCTTCATAACCCCCTTCCCACTAATGAATTGGAGTTGGACTCCAACCAGTGCCGAACCCATACACTTTTACCATTCCAAACTGTGGGAGGAAAAGGCCAAAGATTTCTTCTATGAAATATTCCATCATGTAGTGTTGCCCATTAATATAGCTTTTTATATGGTTTCCCACCCCCTTGGATTTCAGATAGAATCATGGGAAACCTGGGAAAAATACCAGCCTGGTACATTGAAGAAAAATTTTCCTACATCAGGGTTTTCGGGTGCTCGATCCCTCCCCATGCTCTCCCAAAAGTTTTACCAAATTGGCTAGTATGCCGAGAAGTGGATTATCAAACCGTGACAAGGGGCATCAACAAGGAACTGAAAGCAGCCCAGAAAAAGGTATGGCCAACCTTCCCTCTTCAGGTTGGTATGTTTTCATTGTTAGACTTTGGTTATTCTAAAGTAGAGGCTGCAACTCTGTAGGATGTCAACTTGGTTGACATCGAGTTTAAAAGGAATGATCCATAGAAAATCGTGGAAAACTACCTCGCTCAATACAACTTAAAGAAGTATATACACGATAATTCCCCATAGGATGAAATGTTCAAGGGAGCCAAGTCATATGAGGAAGTACTAAACAGAGTCCAAACTCTGTCCCCAGATCAATAGGCCATCTTCTTCCTTTTCCAAAAACACAGACAGAATAGCTTGTCGAAGTTACTAGAGGGAGAGTCAATAGCCCCTTCGTCTACATAAGAGATTGTACCTCCGGTTTTTAGACAGGGAGCTCTGGAAAACATGAAACTAAGGAAAATCCAAAGGACACTGAAGTCTTAATTGAGGAATTGGAAGTTGCAGTATCAATTCCACTGGGCCCTCAAGCAAAGGCTCAGCTTGAATCCTTTCTGAAATGAGGACATGATACATCGCCTTCTACACCATCCACCTTTGTGAACAACTCTGTTGAGCAACAATCATCTAAGGAGATAGGTTCCCCTATCACTTCATTGACACCGTTGCAGTATACTTTTGGAAATCCAAGTTCCGAAATATTTTTTGTAGATGATCTCACCCCAATTGCACCTGAAGAGATGCCCCCGTCAGACTTCTTCTTCAGCAAGAAAAGGAGGGTCATTTTTAAACAAGAAATGCATCAGAAGGAGGGAGCGACAATAAAAAGGCAAAGGATGATATACGATGGACATAATCGAGAAGATTTAGAATTTGCTAAGGAAGTGGCAGGTTCATTAGGTGCCTTTGCCATTTCCAACCAATGTTCTGTAGATAATTTGGCTGAGAAACTAAGACAGAGGGACCTATTGGTAAGGAAATTTCAAGATCAAATAATGACTATGGAACAACATGTGAAAAATAAGATGAACCGACAGTTTGAACAGGTCGGAGCTTATGATAGACAACAAATGCAACAGCTGGAAGCCAACCTTACAGAACTCCATCAAAATTCATAGGCAAACAAAGGCTTGATCACTCAGCAAGAAGAATTAATAAAACAGTTGCAAACTAGGTTAGACTTAACTGAAGGTACAACAGTAGAGATATCAACTTTTCGATCTCAATCCCTAGAAGTAAATAAAAAGCTAGAAACAACCCAGCAAGATCTCTTTGTGAAAGTCGATTTCGTCCAGAAACACTACCAAGTAGTAGACCTCACTCTCAAAGATATGTGTATTAACAAAAGAGAAGCTCGATCATCTTGAGCTAAGTTTCTGGACGCCATATTATTGGTACCAAAGGAAGATGTCTCTGATTTTCATCGTCTTTCTCTTTTGGAACAAATAAGAGGTGATATGGTTTTAAAGGCCTAGGAAACAAATATAGTAGAAATCAAGAAGATTTCCTGAGATGTAATTGAATCTTGTCTAGAAGAATTGACATCACTAGACAAAGAACTAATTCATTTGGAAGGAAATGTTATTTCTGAAGCCTTGGGTCAAATTTATATATCCAATAACCAGTACAATGCCCGAACAAGAAAATAAGAAGCTCTAACGGCCATCCAGAATATGAACCAGATTGATCTCCTTTAAATAAACAAATGGATAGTGAATCCAAGCTTACAGTTACAGGTCACATCTCAAGGAGAGAAAATGATACAAGAAAAGTTTTCTGAGATAGAGAGAAAGCTATACACTTTCGAGGCAAAAGAAGCAACTGAGCCTTCAAGGTTAGTGGTGCAATTATTGAGTAAATGTGTCCAATGTGTTGAGTATGAGAAAACAATTACATTCGAAAAAAAGTAAGGAAACATAGACATACTATTCATACATGTGAAGGATCAGACGCCAGCTGCATCCAGGATAAAGACACAAATGAGGAAAATAAACCTCCCTGCTAGTAGACGAAGAGACAGAAGAGAATACTAATAGAATTCTTCAGTTCTTACATTTTATCGCATTATTAAAAAATATTTGTTATTTTTGGTTATAAGAAGTCCAACCGTTTTGAGTTGAGACAGTTTGTATAAATAGATAGATTCAAGACCTATCAAAGGATGCTTCTTGTCGATTGTAAGAGAGAAAAATCTCCTTATTGAGTATTAATACAAGTGCAGACAGAGATTCCAAGTTTTGTTTAATATGGGTTATGTGCTTCTTCTGTTTCCATATCTCAACATTTATTTAAGCATTTCCTTGATAAATGTTTGATTTCAATTTAGTACAACAACTATTGTAATTGTATTGCATCAGTAATTTATGAAGTAAGCAACTTTTCCTCTACATTTACTGTGAGTAAATCAAGACCTGCTTGTTGTGTGGATTATTTCATTTTATACTTTATTCAGGGTTACACTATCTCTTTTCTTCCATTGCAACAAGGTGGCACTCTTCAGTAATTGATGCCTTGCTTTGTTTTACGTTTTTGTATTTTTCTCACTCCATTTAGATATTACAATTTTGACTCAAACATGAAATAAGGCCTATGTACTGCTATATTGTTAATTTCATTTAAGGAATTTTTCTCATATAACTAAGGTAGAAAAAGCACTTTTGAAAAACAATCTCTTGAACTTTCCTTATGCTTGACATTATCCTTTGAGCCTTAAGTTTAATCTCAGGACCAACAGTTAGAATGACACAAAGTTGCATAAACCACTTTAAAATCAGCATCTAAAGCATATTGTTCAACATAGCTCTCATGCATGGTAGAATTATGCTTAAGAATAATTGAAGCACTAACAATAGGCCTAGAAATCATATCAACAACTTTGTTATAAATGTCTTTCTTATACCTGATAACCAAGTGGAATTTTTGTAGAAAACCCATCCATCTGAAGTGTCTTTCTTGATGTAGTTTTGTTTGTGATTGTAAGTATTGCAATAGTTGATGATCTGTGTGAATGATAGTTTCGTTTCCCAACAAATAATGTTTCCATTTTTTCACACTGTGCACCAATGCATACAAATCCTTATCATATGTAGGATAATCAATCACAACACCATTAAAAGTTTCAGAATGAAAACAAATGAGATTACCATGTTGCAACAAGACTGCTCCCATTGCATAATTACTTGCATCTGTTTGGATCTAAAATGGATGTCTCAAATTAGAAAGTGAAAGAACTAGAGTTGAACTAATCTTCTCCTTCAATGCATCAAAAGATTTTTGTTGCTTGCCTCCCCATTGGAAAACTTTCTTGATGCTTGTCACTGCATGTAATGGAGCTGCAATTGAATACAAGTTAGCAATCAACTTTCTCCAATAATGGGCTACTCCCAAAAATATTCTTACCTCTGTCACATTGTTGGGCTTGGACCAATCCAAAATGACTTTGACCTTGGAAGGATCTATTTTCAGTTCTCCTCCTCCAACAATATGTCCCAAGTAAATAAGTGAGGTATTTCCAAACTCACATTTAGACATCTTTAAAAACATGTTTTCTTTCTTCAAGACATCTAAAAATTGCTTTACTTGCATAACATTCTCTTCATGAGATTTTCTAAATATCAAAATGTCATCCAAGTAGACAATCACACAATCATCAATAAAAGGCCTTAAAACATCATTCATAACTCTCATGAATGTAGCAGGAGCATTATGAATCCCAAATGGCATAACCATCCATTAAAACAAACCTTGCTTTGTTTTGAAAGTTGTCTTCCATGTGTCTCTTTCAGTAATCCTAATCTGATGATATCCACTTCTCAAATCCAACTTAGTGAAATACTTAGAATCTTTCAATTGGTCAAGAAAATCATCAATTCTATGAAGAGGATAATGATTCTTTACCGTAATCTTGTTCAAGGCTCTGAAATATACACACATGCGCCATGCACTATATTTCTTTGACACTAAAACAATTGGTAACCCACATGGCGATGTGTTTGCCATGATAACCCCTTTGTCAAGCAACTCTTGGATTTGTTTTTTAGTTTCAGCATTCTCCATGAATGACATCCTGTACATACCAATGTTTAGAAGAGGACAATCTTGTTGCAATTGTATCTCATGTTGGATACCCCTTTTAGTAGGCAATCCTTTTGGTTCTTGAAACATCTCATCATATTGGTTAAGAACCTCATATAAATCAGGTTTTAACTTTTCATCACAACCTTGTAAAACTTCTTTTTCAACATTGTCTTTGGGTTTGATCATCAAGAGTACCAAGTTATTACTAGCATTGACTAATATCTTCATTTGTCTAGCATTTACAAGTGACAAATTCAACTTCTTTGTATGTTCTCTAACAATCTACTCAACTCCATTTTTAAACAAATGATATTTTTTCTCATGACGATGAAATATGGCTCTCCTATCTTCACCTCTGCCCACTCAGCACCTACCATGTCAACATATTCCAACTCAGCCTCTGCCATGCCATTTATACGATCATATGGTCAGATGACACACAGACTGTACAGACTGCACGGTCAATATTTTTTTGCATGTTTGGAAAAGTGGACAGAGCGTGATATCTCTCGCATACAATTTCTGTTTGAGCCCATTCAAGTTACGTTGGGATCGTGAGGATGAGATCTATGCAATGAATCTATTTTCGAGCAATTCCGAGCACTTTATTTTTGAGCATTTTTTTATCCCCTGGATCAGTTCGACATTAGATCCTCTATTCAGAGTTGCTCAAATGTACTAAGTACCATGGGGTCCATCTTCATCATCGGTAGGTCCCCTCATGTCTGTTAATGATATACACTAATGAATGGTAATCATATGGTTTCTACCATGCTCGACATCAGGTCATCCATTCACATGTTGTAGATTCATACCATTGGGGTTGGGACAAAGACATTGGAATTGGGGCCACACCATTCCTTTACAACATCCCCTCCCAAGTTTCAATGGAGTATATCA
>ML782894.1:523047-542675 GCA_009831015.1 Picea engelmannii | reverse complement strand
TTGAAGACTTTGGGTGCACTTCCCTCAGTGCTCGTTGTATTTCTAATATATATGTGTGTGTGTGTGTGTGTGTGTGTGTGTGTGTGTGTGTGTGTGTGTGTGTGTGTGTGTTGTTTCATAGATCCACATTGTATTTTCTCGTGGTTATGATCTTATTTCCGATATAGATTCACATTGTATTTTCTCATGGCTTTTATCTTATTGATGACATGAATCCACCATGTATTCTTTTGTGGCCATGATCTTGCATTTCATTTCATGGATCCATAGTGTATTGTTGGGAAACCATGCTTTGTTACTCTTCAAAGTCTGAGTATGTCTACCTAGGGGATGGTCTATATATTCTTTTTCCCTTGGTGTTTGATTGTAGGTCCTATTTGACCACAAAAATTATTTTCTCTCTCCTCACGCTGCCTCATGAACACTATTTTATTGTAATGTGTTTCGACCATCCATTCCTTTCCTAACCTCACACATTAGGGGGAATTTTTTATAGCCTTAATTTCCACCCTATAGGGCCAAAAGGGAATCCAGTAGAAGATGAAATCCAAGACACGTATCTAGCTTAGGATTTGGGTCATGTTTGAGGGTCATCACAAGTCATACATGGGACAACAAACAACGATCGTCGTTGTCAGCTATAGTGCAACCAATGACTACCTATGAAAACTTATAGATTCATGAAGTTTCAAAGAGGTAAGCGAGGTATGAGTTGTTTCTTTATGGCATGAGCCTTGGAACTCACATCATTCGAGTATCCATTGGTCTCTAGAATATCTAGAAGCTCTCTCAAGCCTCTTCCAAGGATCTATATAAAGAAGAAAATTCTTGAGAAAGAGGAGGAAGAATAATTTGTAGAGTTATGTTGTCCAAATACAGAGGTGCTTCTCCATCTACAACAACTACAACCGGATTTCCTAGTTTGGTTAAGAAGCTGAGGAGGATCAAGGAGAAAGGGGCCAAGAGGAATGCATATAAAGGTATGATGGTATTGGTGTATTTATTTCATTTCCATTAATAGATCATTGGTTTTCCCCTATCTACATTGTTTAATTCAATTGTATAAGATATATATAGTCTCATGTTAAATAAATCAGGATAGATCTAGTGGGTTTTATTTTCCTAAAACTAGAAGAATAGTAGATCGATAGTTGTATGTCTGCGTGTGTGAAAGAAGTATATAGCAGCAGTTGGAGTTGGATCTCAAGAGTTGTGTGAGACATGTGAGGACAATCGTCGGTTGAAAGGTATGTTCACTGTCCTTCTTGGTTAAAAGAAAAATAATTTTCTTGCATCCAGGGAAAGAAATTAGAAGTCTAGCCTCATTGTCTGTCTAGGATAAATAGGCAAATCCTAGGGAGATCTAACTTACCATAATGGTGAGATTTCTCCATAACAGGAACCGCCTCCAAGATCGTCGCCAGTTGTATATGTGTCATGATAGGTCAGCGCCAGGTGGTGCCATGTGGGATAGTACAAGTGGCAAGGGTCTACATGGACGTGAGGTGGTTTATGGCGAAAGAAGGCCTGAAAATGTAAAAATGTCATAAATTTTGATTCTGAACTCGATTTTGAGCATGGTTACAGTCGTTGGAAAGATATCGATGAATAGAATTGGATTATGAGGTCATAATTAGATTTAGAGGGGTGATTAAGAAAGGTGGTTTGAGAAAATAAAAGAGAAAAAAAATTCATCCCACCAACCCAAGAGAGTTTATGGGGGATCGGGTGTGTTAAATGTATGGATTCAATATGAACTCCATACTTGAGTATGCTCTACCTATTTTAACTGGGAGAGTTCTGAAGAACAAAAAACCTACTTCTACAGTTGTTTCCATACCTTGAGGTTTTACCACATAAATCTCATGTCTCCTCTCTTTTTCTCTTGATCTATTTTTGTTGATTTGATACTTTCTGTGATAGTTAAGATGAGTTAGATCTTTGGTTATATGTTTATGCATATGTTTCTAGTCTTTCAAGGAAATTATTAATTAAAATCATTTTTATTTATGACTTTGTCTTGATTTCTTTAATTCGATTCTTTATCATGATTCTTTTCCATGCTCCTTTGAAATATCATAATCTAATCATATAAAATCTTTTGAGTAAATAATTACTTTTTTATATTTCCATTCTTCTATAAAAAATTCTGTGTAATAATTACAAAATTTGAATGAGCATGAAATATACATTTAAACATTTTCTTGTTTAATGATTTGATCATTCCTTTCCTTTCTTCATTGATCATTTTTTGAATCTAATCACTACCTACTCCACTTCACAAGGAGTGTGTTCATGGTAATGATACACCCATGTTTTCTATAGGGCTCCCATATAAAAATGCACTCATATAATTGTTAACTTCTAAAATTATTGATTTCTAAAAGATAAACATTTTAGTTATTAATCATTATTTTTTAAATATATAATGTTAATGTCTATCAATATTTTTCAAATCATATTATAAAATTGGCAATCACCTCTATGTGAAAATGGAGAGCATGCCCTATAACCATGAGAATCCTCTCAAACCCAATGATTTAATCACTAGCGAAGTAAGGTTAAGGCACATGACATCTTGTATGTATGTGAATTCAAAATAAAATAAAATAAAAAACAAAGTCTTCACATGCAAGTGCCTAAGTGTATCCCATATCAAATCACTCTCTAATCGGTGTTGAAAAAGTGTTTTTTTTTCAATTTCTATTATAAATTAACCTCTCTAATAATTGTTGAAATTTCCATTAAACAACCAATTACAGTTGTGTTGAAATTTCCACTATAGAACCAATTACATTCTTTTTTTTTTGACATTAACGAGTAGAGGAATTATATTAATGGTGGCAAAGCCACAGATCTGTTACAAAGGGCAGGGCTACACAGAGTTGTTGCCTGCAAAAACTGGAATACAATACTGAATTTCCAGAGTGACATAACCCCCATAATCATTTATAGACCTGAAACTAAACTTATTTAGAGCCCTAGCTTCTATACAAAATGCTAGGATGTTGAGGACCACTACAGACTTGTGCATTTCAGCGCTGAGAGTTGGCTACTTCTCAGAATTTTCCCCCCATTCTAAGTTTAACTTGGACAGCTTGTCCTCCAGATCTCCAATTCTGTCTTCAAATTTCTCTTGGGGACTTTTCAGTTCTTGTTGAAGCTTATCTAATTCCTCTGTGAAACCGATTTTGACGAAGGATAAGTCCTGCTCCAGCTGCTCCATTCTTCTCCCGGCTTCTGAGTCGAGATTCTCCAAAAAGTCGAGCTGGAACTGGAGCATGTTCTTCAGTTTCTCCAGCTTGTCATCCAATTGCTTGAGACGCTCCTCTACTGGGATGGATCGACTGGAGCTTGCTGCCATTTCCTCTTCTCCTGAATTTGTTCTCTTTAAAACACCTCCTTCTGCTCTGGACATGCATGAACTTGAATTGCTCGTGGGCTGGGGGCAAGACCGGATTTATGCGTAGAGAGCCTCCTGTAATCATTCTTCCTGTTGTGCAGGCCCCGAGAGGTATGGGCGCAGGGTCGCACTCATCCCTTGGCAGGTGGCTTGGTCGCTTGGTCGCCTGCGATTTGATTCCCTCAATCGCGCATACAATCATGAACCCTGACGCGATCATTTCTTGATCCGTCCTTGCTCCCGGATTTGAAAAGGTACTGGGCATTGGATTACTCATGGGAGATCCACCGTGGACTAGTGCTCATTGACCAGTGTATGTCCTGCAGCCAGCTCGACTCCTTTATTGGCTTCTATGTCTGCGTTTTGGTTTAGCGCCCTTAGAACATGGAAGATTTGAAACGAGTCCAAGCCCCTTAACAGCAGTCGAATTCTGGCTAGAAGGTTGTTAAGCTTTGCATTTTGGGTTGCTTTTGAGAGCACGATGGCTCGGATCAGCAATCAGGAGTCCCCAATGATTACTAAGTCCCGGATGCCATTGAATTGAGCATGGCAGAGCCCTTTCCAGAGCGCCATTGCCTCTGCATGATTATTGGAGGCTATGCCCAGGCCAATCGCATAGCGCAACAAAATTTCTGCGTTTGGCTTTTCAATGAGACCTCCTCCACCTGCTTGGCCTGGGTTGCCTTTTGAGGCCCCGTCAAAAGAAAGTATATAGCCATTCCTTTCTATTTTCCAATTGGCGAAGTCGTCTTTTCCTTTCCTGAGCTCCCAATGTGCCTGGATAGTGGGGGGGGATTTGTCCCCAATTTCTTTCGGGAGTTGGAATTGATCACACCAGTGCTCTTCTTGCTCATCCATCTTCCTGCTTTGCGTTGGGGGTGTTTGGGTGCTAGCCCATTCACTAAAGAGAGATATGATTTTGGCGTTCACTTGGGGGGCCTTCCTTTCTTTTTCTCGGAAAATTCTGCTATTTCTCTCCAGCCATAGTCCCCGCAGGATGAATCTGGGAAGAGCTTTCCAGAGTCGTGAGGCCATACTTTGCTTTTGTTGTTGGAACGGAGAGAGAGTGGGCCAATCAAGGAGGAGGGAAGGGATGTCCTGAGGAAGAGGAAGAGAAAAATGCAAGCCTGCTACCATCGTCCAAACTTCTTTTGAGAAGGTACATAAAAGGAGAAGGTGAGTGGAAGTTTCTTCAGCTTGGTGACAAAGGGGGCATCTGAAGGGGCCAGCCCAGCCTTCTTTTTGAAGGTTTTCTCCGGTCTGGATACTGTCGTGACCAAGTGTCCAAAGAAACAAGTCAATCTTGGGGATGGTTTTATTATTCCAGATAGATTTCCAGATTGTTGGGTTGGGGGGGACGTGTGGAAGGCTTAGAAAGGTGGAATACCCCAACAAGGTTGAATAAGGTTTTGCCTCTTTTCCCCAACCTCTCTTGTCTCTCGCTCTTTTCCTTAGTGGAGATTTCCCCTATAGGCTTAATTTAAAAGAGCCCCAATCAGACTCCAAGTCCAGAGGCAGGTTGCTCACTGCCCAGCCTTGCCATTGTTTGTGCCTTTCTATCCCCCAGGCAGAAATGTCAAAAAGTGTCCTCAGATTTTGCTCATCCATCCAGGCTTTCAATCGCTGAAAATTCTGGTTCAACTTCATAGGGGGGTCTCCGAGAATGGAGTCTTCCCAAATTTTGATTTGTTTCCCATTCCCCGGCACCCAAGTCAGATGGGAAGTGAATTGATCGATGGCCTTTCTGCAAAGAGTGAAAATTGGGGATCCCGTTTGCTCACTTGACAGGTGTTCCACGCATCTTCTCCTTGGGCCTCTGAAATATTTTTTCCACAAGGCTTCCTTACACCAAGTTGTTTTGCCACTGATTATGTGCCATAACAGTTTTGCTCCCAGGGCAAGGTTCTGTACTTTAGCATTTTTTAGACTGAGTCCTCCTTCCATCAGAGGTTTCGAAACTTTATCCCAGCTTATGAGATGGGCTCTTTTATTGGTCTGTTTGCCCCCTTCCCATAAGAACCGCCTTTGCAGAGCTTCCAATTGATTGATTATGGAACCAGGAGCTAAAAGGAGAGAATTTTGATAAATGGGCATGCTTGCAAGGACAGATTTGATGAGAACGATTATGCCTGCTAAACTTAGCCAGTTAGCGCCCCAAGAGGAAATTTTGTTCCTGAGCTTGTCCAGAAGGTGGCTCCAATTGGTAGTTCTTGGTTTCGTCTTGGAGATAGGGACGCCCAAGTAGGTGAACGTTTCCCAAATCGTGTGCCCTTCCATGCCCAAAATTCTGGAGATGTCCCTCATCTCAATGGGAGTGATATTCCAACTGTATATTTTACTTTTTGCATGGCTGATCTCACTTCCCGACACTGAAGTATAGGCGTCCAGCTCCTCTTTGAACTTTTTTTCTACTAGACAGCTTGCCCCTCCCAAGAGCAATGTGTCGTCTGCGAATTGTATGTGATTGATTTATTTCACGCCTTGGGCTATCTGTAAACCTTTGAGGTTGCTGCTGGTTCTGGCATTCTCAAGTTGGTAGCTTAGGACTGAGGCTTGAAGAGCGTAAAGCAAGGGCGATAGAGGACAGCCCTGGCGCAGCCCTCTAGATGCTTTGAAAAACCTAGTTACTCTCCCATTTACCATGGGGGCTATCCAGGGCGAGTCAATACAAGCTCTTATCCAATTCCCAAAGGTATCATCAAAACCAATTTTTTTCATTACAGCAAAGAGGAAATTATGATTAACTCTGTCAAAATCATTTGCCAAATCGAGTTTGATGATCATACCTTTGTCCTTCCTGCCTAGGCTTGAGTGAAGAGCTTCTTGGACGAGGATTATGTTTTCTGCRATTTTCCTGCCTTTAATGAATCCTCCTTGGTTTTCCGGCACGATGGAAGGGAGGATGTTCTTCAGCCTGTTTGCTATTACCTTTGTGAGAATTTTGTAGCTCGTATTACACAGGGAGATAGGCCTGAATCGACTGAAGTTAAGCGCTCCTTTCTCCTTGGGGATGAGAGCTAGGAAGGATGAGTTGGTACCGCCTCCCAACTTATTGCTTGCCTGTGATTTCTTTATCATTTTAGTGAGGTCAGACTTGATGATTTCCTAGCAGTGCTGAAAAAACCTTGCTGTAAATCCATCCGGACCCGGGGCTTTGTCCGGATGCATTTGATCAAGTGCCTCTTTGATTTCTTGCTGCGTGACTACCTCCGGGAGTTTGCGATTGACATCATCTTTTATGAGTGTTGGGACAGCTGAGATTGGGTGAGCTTGAGGGTCTATGCTTGCTCTTTCATTTTCTGTATAAAGGTTTTTGAAAGTCTCGAAGGTTGCCTTTCTGATGTCCTCCGGTTCAGAAATTGTAGTGTTTTGGACTTGGATTTGAGTCACAGCCTTAAAGAGCTTCCTTGCTTCCGCTTGTTTGTGGAATTAAGTTGTATTCCTGTCCCCTTCTTGTAGCCAGAGACTTTGAGATTTCTGCCTCCAGTATCTTTCCTCCTCTCTGCATGATTTGTGCCATTGATTTTGTAGTTGTTCCTCCATGATAATGTCCTGCTGAGTGATTTCTTTACTTTCCAAAGCAAGCTGGTGGTTTTCTTGTTGTCTTTGGCTTTCTAGGCGTAGTACTGTGGGATCAGTTTTTTTTTTGGCCCAAGCTTTTAGTTCAGCTTTGAGGCGCCTCAGCTTTTCTTCCCAGACATGAAAGGCAGATCCATTGATTTTGGTGGTCCAAACTTTGGAGACTTTGCTTCGGAAGTCCTTGTCTTGTATCCAAGCGGGATTAAAGCGAAAAGGAATAGGCCCTTGGCTTTGCTCTTTCTTGATTTCCAGCGTGATTGGCTTGTGATCAGAGGTACCATTAGGGAGGATTTCTGAAGCGGTTGTGAGTCCTAGTGTCAGGAAGGAGCTCTGCACTAAAAATCTGTCCAGACGGGCTGCTATGTGTCCTGGGCCTACTCTTTTGTTGGTCCAGGTGTAGCGCCCTCTTGTGGGTTTTATGTCCATCAATTCCCAAGTGGAGATCAGGTCCTCCACCCACTCTCGAGCTGGGTCCCTTACAATGGACCCGCCTCGTTTTTCTTCTGCTGCTAGGGTTACATTTAAGTCACCCCCTAAGATTATATTTTCTAAATCATTCTCAATTAAATAGTCTTGAATAGAATGCCAGCAAATTCTTTTTTCATCAATGTGTTGGGGGACATAGATATTAAAGAGACTTACAATTTGTCCAGACTCCTTGTGGAGTAATTGGGTGCATATCCAGTGCATGCGAAGGTCAGAATGGAGTAGATCTAATTTGGAGGCATTCCACATGGTGCAGAGCCCTCCAGAAGCGCCCCTGGCATTGTCAGCTACACCTTGGTTGCTTCTCCATGCATTTTTTAAGACTTTTACTGAGTCTTGTTGACTCATTTTGGTTTCCTGGATGAGTAGGACGTATGTTCTTATTGTTTTGATTAGATCCCTGATAGCATCTTCTTTCATCTTGCTGCCGAGACCCCTACAGTTCCAGGATGTGAATTTCATTGGTTATTTTTCGAGGAGGGGCGGCCTCCTTGGGAGACCTTTGCTTGTTTCCTTGTTTGTCTTACATCGAATACCTGCTCGAGGGTTGGTTGGGCGCCTTTGAGGATGTCTTTGTACGATTCTTTCTCTCTTTCCGCCTTTTTGGACTTCCTCCCTCTGCCAGGCCGTTTTGGGGTGTCCCAAGCTTCACTTGCCCCTTCCGTTTCATTCCCTGATGAGAACTCGCCTTCTTCAGTGCCTTGATCCACTTCGTTCCTCTTTGGCGGGTTTTCTTCTTCCTCAGTGCCTTGAATCCCCCCACTCTCCTCGCCTCCAGATGCATGTGATGTTCCCTCGATTTCTATGTTCTTTGTGCCTCTGCCTTCTTCGCCTTGGTCGATGTTTTTTGTGGGCGGTGTTTCCCCTTCGATTCCCAAATCTTTGAAGCTGTTTGTATTGCCATGGGTCCCTGGAATGCTTTGGGCCGGCATTGGGCTGTTTTTCCGAGGACCGCTGGATTTCGCTCTTCCTTTCCGGGGTTGTTGCCATCCCTCCTCCCTTTCTTTCTCCTGCACGGCCTTGGGGCAGTTCCTATGGAAGTGACCGTAATCATGACATCCTCTACATTTAAACGGCAGCTGTTCGTAGTCTAGTTTTTGCAGGTGTTTCCATTCTCCCACCTTCAGTTTCACAGCTTCCGGCAGCCCTACTTCTAGGTCAACCTCAACGCAGATTCTGGCATAGGAATATTGATCTTTTGGATCGGCTTTATCAATATAGTGGCCAAGCCCATTCCCTATTGATTGCAACGATGCAGAGTTCCAGCAGTGGATTGGGAGGTTTGGGAGCCTGACCCAAACCGGAACGTCCTTTGGAATCTCCAGGGCTGGGTCGAAGTTTGGAGTTCAGCGATTCAGGTAGAGTCCTTGAGCTCCCATGAAGTAAGGCTCGTTCCTGAAGATCAGGTCCCGGTCCTCCTGGGAAATGAACTCGAAGATGTAGTAGCCCTTTCCAATGGCATAGCAGGTCACACTGTTCTTTATTAACGGTCTCCAGTTCCTTTGTATCCAGTTATCGGTTGTTCTGGTGGATGGCCAAAGCCCCATGAACTGACCTACTAGTCCTCGCTCTGACAGAGAGATTGCTACTTTCATTGGTTGTTCCGGGGGGAGATTGATTTCTGGACTGGCCTCCAATCGCCTTACAAAGCTCGAGGATTCTCCAGAGGAAGCCTTCTTCGAGCAGGCTGTGATTAGTCTCCCTAAGGTCACAGAGGGGGAGGGAGGGGGCGGCGGCTCCCCTCCATCCTGACTTGCCATGGCGGCCGAACCCTGTCAGCTCAATCCTCAGCGCGTCAAACCCTAGTCACTAGTCTAGAAACTACCTATTTTTTACACCATAAATATGTTACAAGAGTATATTGAACCAATTACATTCTTAGTAGACAAAGAAACACTAATTGTATAGTGAAGGCTAAGAAACATTATACGTTTAATCTTCTCACTTTACATAACTTTTTTTGGAATTGAATCGGTGATTAATATTTCTATAATTTCATCACATCTAAGTTTTCATCCCAATAAATTTGATTGATTTTTGCATTTGATAAATCTAGATTAAAATAGATTTATCATTTATTTTAGTTTCTATTTCTTTTAAGAAGTTATAAAAAACATGGATTTCATTTAATTTATTGATATTGATTTTTGTTTATTTATATATGTATATATAAATTGAATTTATATTTATTTTCGTTATTACATAAAAAGAAGTATTTTTGTTATCACACAAAAGAGAAGTTAGGTGCATTTTACAATTCATTATGAAATTCTTGCTCTCGAACATGGAGGTGATCTTTTTTTCAAGAATATCATGTAGAAACAATTGTTGTGAAGAAATCATAAAGTCGCAATACAATCATTGTTGTACAATGACTCTTGGATGGCTAAAAGTAGAAATTTTAATGGGAAAAGAAATATATATGGCATGGGTTAAAGTTTAGCTAAACATTTCACTTCCATAAATCAAATGAAAATATAGATTTTGATCCCTTGGATTGGGTGCCACTTGAAGCGAAGGACGACAATGGGGAGGATGTGGTGGTCGCATGTTGTGTTTTGTCAAACATGCATCTCCCATGCGAGAGTGATTATGATCGATACATGGTTACTCAGTTCACAAAGTTGGATGAGACTAGAAAGGACTAACAAGCTAATCTCTGGACAATTCATAGTTAAGTTTTCATTCATGATGGGTAATAGTTATGGAATATTTGTACTCTTAGCTCTTGCTATCATGATGTTTGTTTGTTGGTTAAGCATTGAAATGGGGCATTCTATGGCTCATTCTGACCCTTGCTATTAGCTTATGTTCGACCTTTGGTTCACTCTTGATGCAGTTTTTGTGCCTTCTCTAGCTTCTACCTGGCACATTTCTATTGGTCTCTTGGACACTCCAGAGCTCCTCGATATGCTCGTGCAAGGTAAACTCTAGTCTGCCAAACTTGTGCAGCCCTGAACGTGGTGGAAGTTGTAGAGTTGTATGTTGAGTCGGTCCCTGAGGAAGCTCAAGTTGTCAAGCTGGATCTAGCAGAGGATGTGAATATTGTTTGAGCTTCCCATGAAGATGAGGAGGTCAATGCACATATGGGGGATATCATTCCAAACCTTGTCTATACTCAGACTAGGAAATCCAAATTCTAGAGGACTATGGAGTTATACTGGCACACTAAGACCATGCAGCTCAAGGAATACTTCGAAAGGACCAAGACTATCAATAATTTAAACAATTCCCATAGGCTTTGGAAGATCAAAAAATAAGGCTCATAACAATGGTTTCCTAGTTGATCGTTAAACGCAATGGTGGTTCTTTCCAAGCTACTCAGGATGGTCATATGTAAGGTCTTCTCTAGATGTGGGAATCAAGGCCAACTCATCCTCGCCTACTTCCCAGGTGCCCCACTTACATGGTTGAAATAGACTCGTTATTTTTTGGTCAAGATCTATATGTGTCTTTCCTAGTCCAGTTGTTCAAGTTTATTTTTTCTAGTTGTATATCATCTTTTTTATTTAGCTTCCTAGATTTCTTGTTGTTTACAATCTGTTTTTTGTAAGTAAAAATATTGTATTACCTTAAAGAAAAAAACATGTCAATACAATGTTCAGAGTCTGCCACCTGTTCTGCCATAAATGTGGAAACTAGGACATGTGGCCTGGAAGGAAAATTAGACGTGGCTATTTCTAAAAACCAAGACGTGGATATTGCCATAAATAGAAGTTTTAACAAAACCAAAATTGACTGTAACTGGTTCCTGTGGAACAAAATGAAATAAAATCTAGAGGTGCGATGAACCTGGGTGTCCTTCATTGTTGTAAGTGAAAACGAACAGTTGGTTGCAAGTCAAAAAACACTTTTGAGTCAGTGCACTGGACAGTGAGTCGAACAGGAGGTCCATGCGGCTACTAAGGATGCTCTGATTGTGAAGTTGGTCCTCCAGGTTCTGATGCATCTCGAAGATCAGCTGAAGGTGGTCATTCAAAAAATGGTGTGGGTTGAGAAAGGGCTACACAGTATGCCCAACCATTTCCTCTTGAAGAACTGCGGTTGCATCAACCATTTCCTCCTAAAGAACGGTTGTTACATCAAGATCTGTTGGTGGAATTTCTTCCAAGGCCAACCCATGGGTGGAGTTTCGAGCTATCCAATCTGTCAATCAGTTGTGAGGAATTTATTCCTCCACCACACAGTTTTCTGGCTAGTGATGTTGAAAGGCTCTTGATGAGTGTTGGCACAGGGGTAGACCCAGGGTTCAATGCTACAAGAATGCACCAACAAAACCTTAACTACCAGACCTTTCGGCAACACCTGCGAAGCAGATGAAGCCTCACCTGAGGTAGAGGCAGGGGTGGTTGCAGGACTCAGATGTCTACAACCTTAGCTGGGACATAGATCTGTGATTCTAACACTTAACAGGGCACTCAGTAGTTAACATTCATCAATATCCAGTCTTAGTTACAACCCAGTTAAACCCTAATTAGAGAGTATCACAATATTCATTCAGATCTAAGGTATTTAAATACCAAGCATATGTACATAAGTCAGATCTAACATCCATCCATATTATTAAGCACTAAGCATCAACAGATCATTCATCTATATTAAAGCACTAAGTAAGTAAACACATCAATACATCACACAAAGCATAGCAACACAGCATGTACGTGGTTCACCCCCACCCTGGGGCTACATCCACCAACTCTTCTCTTCTTTATTATCTTTGGTCAAGCTTCTTACAGGCACTTAGCATCCAAGTTCCACTCTGCAGAAGACAGGAGATATGCGCGCACTCCGCCAGATCCTCCTTCTTCTAGCTAGGGTATAGCACCAAGCCTTCACATAGTCTTTTATAATTACTTGCACTAGCCTTGCAAGCCTCACACAGTATGCACAAAGAACTTACAACTCTTGATCACATAGATCAAACTCTAGCACTTAGCACACCGGCCTACTAGGTCTCTCCTTCTTACATCACCTAGATACTTATTTATACATTACAAAATAGGCCTAAACATGGGTAAACTCATGGGCCAACATCCCATGCCCATTACATAATCCTGAATCCCAAAAAGGGCAATAAAAGGGGTCGAGATCCTGCGATCTCCACTTCGTCTTGCGCTCGGCCTTCGACATCCTGTCGAAGTCCCAAAATTAGGTCAAACATGACCAAGAATCCCCAAAACTTGGTCAAGGGCCAAAAAGCCCCCAACACTCACTTGTGACTCATCCCAATTCACTCTGATATGACTAGTTCTACTTCAAAATCCTTGAGCTTGGCTCAAGATGCTTCAACTTGTTGTTGTGCCACAACCTCCTGTTCAGCGAGCTCTTGTATGACTACTTCGCCGACAGGTCCCTCTAGGTGTTGTTCAGCTACAGTGATGACTTGCTCCAATTCTTCTCCTCGGCCTTCGATCTCTATGAACAGTTGGTAAGCCTCATCATGTACAGGTTGGAGCCTCTGAGTTACTTCCATAACTCTGCTCTGAATAGTTTGGACCTGTTGTTGGGCAGTGCGCTACTCTTGGGATCGCTTCATTCTTTCCACAGCTGACAGAGGCTTCAACTGCACCTGTATTGTCTATGCTTGTTGCTTTGCTTCTTGTAGTTGTGACTCCAATGCCTTCAATTCTGGATTCTCAGTGAGTCGCTCATATGTTTGGGCATTGTGATCACTTAGTTGCTTGCATTCCATGGCAACGACTTTGATTCTTTCAACTGTTCTTCAAGAAGTTGCTTCTCTTTGATCCCTTACATCCTGCAAGGTGTCGACTACAGCGCAGATCTCTAAGTCTGTTATTCGTTGTTGTAGCTGTTGGATAGCTTCTGCAAGCTGCTCTACTTGATGTGTGACTCAGTCTTCTTCCTGGTTCTAATCCTGTAATAGAGTGGAGTGCTATGTTGACTGCTTCTTTCACTTCGAGTTGCTCTGTGAGCAACTGTTCTTTTTCTTGTTGCATATGTGCTTTATCTTCTTCAAACTTTGCCTAGAGAGAAACCTTCTCATGTTCTGCAAGTCAATGTTGTTCTACGAGTACTCCTTGCACTTGCTTCAAGGCCTGGGTGGCTTTCTCTATTTTTTCTTGTGCGCGACGAAGGTGAGATTTGACCGCATCAGCTAGTCGGTGAAGTTGGGCTGGCTCATCTCCCAAATCTGGTTCTCCTGATGGCAGGGGTGCAATGGAGACTACGCAACTGGGATGAAGGGCATGTTGTACCCCTCGGAGGACGACCTTAATTTTGTTATACATTTCCTCCTACTTAGCTTCTTGTTTCTCCATGATTTCCAGTGAAGCATCGCTTAGGGATGCTATGATGAAGTCAAAATCATCAGTAGTGAGCACATTCTTCATCTTGGTCACGGTGGCTCTGGATTTTTTGGGGGAAGAAGGTTTTGGGGGAGAAACCTTCCTCTTCTTCAGGGGATCAACCTCGTCTCTGGGTAGTGTTACTTCTCCTTGCTTCTGTTCAACTCCTTTTCCATTTATCTCTTCTACTTCGTCATCACCCCCTTGGTTAGGTGATATTGAAGTAGTCTTGCCTGAGGCGCTGCTTAAGTCTTGGATCTCTTCAGTATTCTTCCTTCTGCTGGTGTCGGGTGTGTTATGTTCTTTGTGGGTGGCCTTTGGGCTATCCAGTTCAGGGTCAGACATCTCTATAGGGTCAGTGGGGATAAGAATGTCTGCGAACTAGTCCTTAGTGATCTCCTCAAGGTCCTCTTCCGTGAGTTTGTAGTACGACTGAAGATGCTCCTTATGTTCATCGGCTTGAGCTCTAATGTAGATGAAGTGTCGATCTGCGCAGAACTTCATTAGGGGTCAGAACCTTTGTAGGGTGGTCGGAGTCATGCGAGGTTCAACTTCGATGGCTCTCTTCAGTTGAAGGTAATATGTGTGAAAAATAGCGTTCGATTGCCACTATTTGTTCAATTCACTCGAGTACCAAAGTGTGGTGAACTTCGCAGTAAGCGGGTCTAACGGTTCAATATTCGGAAAGGTCGCACCTTCCGGAATATCCCAGGAAACAAAGGCGATGAGGATCAGGAGCCAGCTAAAGTGAAACCCGTAGCCCTTATCATGTGCTTCGTGGAAGTCTAGTTCCAGCTGATTAACTATGTACTTCACCAAGTTCATCTGTATACCTTCCACGCACTTCCCTGAAAGGTCAACGACAAAGCCTATGACCTGCGTGGGTTGGTTCTTCCTTACTAACTTTTTGGCTATTAACTGGCAGGCTAGGCACACTGCGCCATTCTGGATGGAGGCTACCTTGTATCCTCGCGTCCCCTTTTCAACAACGTCGTATGTATCCTTGATATTTTGTGCTAGTGTGTGATCTGTAGATTTTCCTGGATAGAACTCCTGCGAGTCGGGTCCTTGCATACTTAATCCGATGATCCTATGGATCAGCTTTAGATTGACTTTGATACGATGGTCTAGCCATAAGTAGCTGCCATGGTAACATGAAAGGAGCAGCTTGACACAAGCGTTGACTTCCTGGTACCTTCCGAAGTGTGGGATTTTCATTACATTTAATAGGGTGGACTACACGAGGTTCATCGTCCACGGCTGGGGGATTATCTTTGAGTTCTTCCCCTTCGTCCTGGTAAGGTATTTATACAGGGCGATCATACTATAGTTCTTGTGATCTCCGAGGTTGAAATCACTGAACTTCAACACTTTGATCGTGTCCTGATGCACTCAAACTACTCGTATCCCCTTCGGGAGGTACGCAGTAGCCATGGTGTACGAAATCTCTTAGCACACTATCATGACTCACCATGCCAGTCAGAGGCAGGATGTAATCGGGCAATATGGTCGGAATCAGCTTCGCATTTGCTAGGTCATCTCTGTGTTTGGTTATCTTTTCCGCTGATGGTCGGGATGGTTCGGCTCTGCGAGTAGTCGACAGAGAGGCTTTCACCCCTCTCGTTGAGGACGCTTGTACACCCACAGACATCACTCTTTCAAACATGATTCTCTCAGTCATGAGGTTGATGAGTACTTCCTTCACGAACTCTCTGAGTGCACTAAGTTCTTCAGATATACACGCTCATGGTTAAATATCTCGGGTTGGAAGAGTAACTTCTCAATGCAATGGGATGGATGGAAATAGCGCGATGATCACTGTGAAAAATCAACTATTTTGCGGGCTCAGATAGTCATAGTTGGCCAAAGTGTTCTCATTGTGTGGCACGACGGGATAAATAGATAACTTGGCAACGGATCTCTTGCAATGGGTGAGAAGCCTTCATTAACTCAGTTATGTCCATTATGGCGTGGTCCCAACGGTATGGTGGTGAACTTTCTGACCATAAAATCCTTTCTATTGATTCGAGCCATCAGTCTAATGGTTATATTGTTCCCAGTGGCTATATTGCTTCGCTATGGCGAAGTGCCATGTGACGTAGTTCTGATATCCCGACGAAGTTCCAATTTTGCAAATTTTCCTTCTGTGAAGTTCCCTCTGGAACCTTCTATAACTTTTCAATCTTAGCTCTCTTCTTACTTAGTTTTCTAGCCTTCTTTCCGGTGATATTCGTATCGGAATTCTTTTTTCCATTCTAATTCTTATCTTCTTTTGGCTGAGTAACTTTGCGTTGTTGAGATTATTTCCTAGAAATCAGGGGTAATACTTCATCTGTATCTGGAATAGGTACTTCAGTCATCTGTAGGTATTCTAGTGTTCTTCCCACTTCGACATCCAAGTCTCTGGTTTTAAATAGCTTCACTCGGTTCTCTTGTTCTTCAATCAAGTGTGTGATCCTCCTAGTCATGAAATCTTTCAACTCTTTCTTCTTTTGTTCTAAGACTTCTTCTTCTTTCCTTCTAGCCTTATCTCCTTCAATCCAAGGTTTTCCTAGTAACACAGCAAATGGAGTGTTGTTCTCAATAAATTTAACAAATTTAAATTCTTCCTCTGTCGAAGTTCCATGAGCACTCATAGATATCTGGGTAAGTCATCCACATAGGGTTATCAGTTTTCCTCTGAATAATCTTATTCCTCCCAATGAAGGAATCATAGCAGGCTCCCCTAAAAGTTCCCAAGTTCTTTTTGTCAAGATATTCACCTGTGTTTCCTCATCTAGAACACAGTCAATGTGGAAGTCTCATATTCTTATTTCAATGAACTTTTTTTCTTTGAAGATATCTGATAAGATGGTATGTCATTGGTGATTCAGGGTTTCTTTCACCTATAGTAATACTTTTTCTGATTCTTTTTGGGGTTCTGCCATAATCTCAGTTGCTTGACCTTTCTCGTGGTCTTCTTGTCTCATATTCATCCTTTCAACCTTAGCAATCATTCTAGGGCAATCCAATACTTCATGTTCCATAGCTTTGCAACAAAGGCAACTAGGTCTTCTTCCAGGGCATTCCTTAGCAAGATGTCCTAGTTTTCTGCAACTATAACAAAGGGTTAATCCTCTCTTTCTCTTAAATGATCCCCAACCTCTATTGTACTGCGTGCTAGGATCATGGTAGCTAACCTGCAACAAATTCTTTCTAGGGTCCTGCATCCATTTGTTAGTCCAAACATTATCTCTATGCATAGGTATAACATATCTTTCTCTATTCTTATCAGATCTACTCATATCAAATCTTTTTTCTTCTATCAATGCCCTAGTTTTCAAGCTAGGACAAATCTTATCAAACATACCTAGATTCATACTCTAGAAACAAAAATTTCCACTTATCTTACTTCTACAGAGAACAACGCTTACAGGTCTTACCTCTTTAGTCTCACTTTCACCTTCATCAGGGGACAAAGCTCCCAGATCTTACCTCTTTTCTTTAGATCTGACCTCTATTATTCAAATATGACCCTTCCTCTTGGAACATAGCTCCACAGATCAAGTAGTGTTGTGTATTAGGGCAACAGTTCTATGCACAAAGATTTTCTCTTTTTCAGTTCAGATCTTTGCACAAAGCTCCTTTTTCCTCAGGTCCTAGCAATCTAGTTTCAAGTCGGATCTTTGCAAAAAGCTTCTTCTTCCTTAGTTCCCAGCAATCACAGTTTTAGGTCTCGGCAACAGAACCATTTGTTGGCATAGGGGCAGACCCAAGGTTTAACGCTACAACAGCGCACCAACAAAACCCTAACTAGCAGCCCTTTTAGCAACACCTGCGAAGCAGATGAAGTCTCATCCAAGGTAGAGGCAGGGGTGGTTGTAGGACTCAGATGAATGCAACCTTATCTGGGACACAAATCTGTGATTCTAACACTTAACAGAGCACTCAGCAGTTAACATTCATCAATATCCAGTCTTAGTTACAACGCAGTTAAACCTTAATTACAGAGTATCACAGTATTCATTCAGATCTAAGGTATTTAAGCACTAAGCATATGTACATAAGTCATATCTAACATCCATCCATATTATTATTCACTAAGCATCAACAGATCATTCATTTATATTAAAGCACTAAGCAAGTAAACACATAAACACATCAATACATCGCACAAATCATAGCAACACAACATGTACATGGTTCACCCCCACCATGGGGCTACGTCCACCAACTCTTCTCTTCTTTATTATATTTGGTCAAGCTTCTTACAGGCACCTAACATCCAAGTTCTACTCTGCAGAAGACAAGAGATCTGTGCACACTCCGCTAGATCCTCCTTCTTCTAGCTAGGGTACAACACCAAGACTTCACACAGTCTTTTACAGTTACTTGCACTAGCCTTGCAAGCTTCACACATTATGCACAAAGCACTTACAACTCTTGATCACATAGATCGAACTCTAGCACTTAGCACACCGACCTACTAGGTCTCTCCTTCTTACTTCACCTAGCTACTTATTTATACATTACAAAATAGGCCTAAACATGGGTAAACGCATGGGCCGACATCCCATGCCCATTACATAATCTCGAATCCCAAAAAGGGCCCTAAAAGGGGCCAAGATCCCATGATTTTCGCTTCGTCTTGCGCTAGACCTTCGACAGCCTGTCGAAGTCCGAAAATTAGGTCAAACATGACCAAGAATCCTCAAAACTTAGTCAAGGGCCAACAATGAGCTTCAGAAATTCCCTTTATTCCTCAATTGGGAAGCTCCCAGTATCGATCATGGTGTTGGAGAGGTGAGGGGGCAAGTTCAGGATGTTGAGAGGAGGCTGAGGAATCTCAAGCTAATTATGGCTAGTGCGGGAGGGGCTAACAAAGTTGGTGGCCAGATTAAAGGGTTGCGAGGGGTATGGGTGATTGCACCGAGTTATGAAGTTTTAATAGGCCGACCCTCTTTTGGGCTTACCTCGCTCTCTCGACATGGTGGAGGAATTAGAATAGAGGGGAAAACTGGGTTTCTGGTACAGCGAAGAGCAGGCTAAGCTCACAATGCAGGTGAGGAATAGACTGAGAATGGACACCGGCAGAAGACTGGAGGTAGTTGGATGGAGAGAAGAGTGCCCACGCCAAGGAGGCTTGGAATGTCAGGTGAGGATGAGAGCCAAAGGGAAAAGAGAAGTGGGAGAATACTTGTGATAGATTGCATTCATATAAACCGTTGAATTGACTAAGAGGAGCACCATGAAGACGAAGGTGGCACCAAATGAATACTTCATACCTGTTGTAGTGCTCTGTAACTGGTTCATGTGGAGATCCATTAAATTCACTTTGGCATACCAACGCACTAACATCCCTACAACATGAATTCTATTCATGGTGAGAAGATTGGATGTGAGGTTGGGGGCTGGGGGTAATAACTCCCTATGACGCATGAGTGCCAGGTTGTGTCTGTTGGCCAAATGTCACCCCATCCGAGGGAGGGTAGTCTTGGAGAGAAAATTTTTTGCATTAAAGCAGCAACTACAAGTCTGGAGATTTCCTAGCATTGATGAAGATGGATCCCAAAGGAGAGGTTAATCCTTCATTAGCCAGCTTGTCTGCCACCTTATTAGCTTCACGTCGAATATGAGAGGTGATTAGAGTGAGTGAGGGTCGTAGAAGAGCTTTCAAACTGTTTAGGGGACCCCAGAGACACTAACTTGGAGTGATTTTCTCGGGATCATTTCCATTGATGATTTTGGCGACAAGATTGATAATTTCTTTGGAGTCCCCTTCAATTATGAGGTGATTCAGATTAAGATCAGAGGCCATTTGGATTCCTCTGACAAGGCCCCAAAGTTTGGCCAAGTTGTTTGTATCATGTCCCAGA
>ML782894.1:496511-510298 GCA_009831015.1 Picea engelmannii | reverse complement strand
AGCTCTGGAAGGAAAGAAACAAACGAATCTTCCACTCGCAAGCCTCCATACCGGAGGCCACCTGGGAGAAAATTTGTTCGCTGATCAAGGAAACAATCAGATGCCACCCCTGGAAATTGGAGGACCTACAAGGCTCACCTGATGAGCAATGCATCCTGCAAAATTGGCTACCCCTCCCCTCTCCCCAACCAGACAGGAGGATCAACTTACCCCCCCAAACCAGCCCCACCACCTGGTCCCCCCCACCTTGCCACTTCATAAAAATCAACTTTGACGGAGCAGCCAAAGGAAACCCAGGAACAGCAGGCTGGGGCGCAGCGGCCTGAGATTCGGAGGGAAAGATCTTGGGATTGTTTACAGGGTTCCTTGGAGAAACGACAAACAATGTGGCGGAGATCATAGGCTTATTGAGAGGGTTGCAGGCAACACTAGAGAAAGATCATCACAATATAGTCCTGGAAGGAGACTCACAGGTTGCCATTCATCTCATCACCAAGATCCTAAATGGGAGCACGCCTTCTAAAATTTCACCCAGCTGGCGCCTCTCAGGACTCCTAGAAGAGTTCAAAAACCTCCTCACTCCTGCTCTCAATATTGTGCCTTCTCATGTAAAGAGACTGTCCAATCGAGTAGCGGATAGCCTAGCAAATGAAGTTGTCGAAAGAGAAACAGATTACTCCAGCTGGGTGGTTGAAGCCTTAGACAACTCAGACATCTTCACACGATGCCACATCTTAGCCAGCAAGGATCTGCTCCCCCCAGATGGGGTGCCACGCGTTCAACCGAGTCCATGTGGGAGGTTGTCGGGACGCCAATCAATGGCATCAACCGGCGTGATCCTTCAGTCCATTAATTGAACCATGAATCGTCTCTGCCACCTTACTGTGACGAGCCCTCTCGCGCGAGGGAGAGGTACCTGCAGATAGAGCACTATCGGATATGCGTTAATGGCGATGGTAAGCACAGTAATGGGGAGTTTAATTACGACAAAGGATAAGGCAGGGATGCATTCGCCCTTCGTTATGTTTATTTTGTTAGAGTGGCATTGTCGACCTCCATCGCAGGCAGAGAAGGGAGGAGCCGAGCACCGGAGCAGACCAGCACCCAATTCCATTCCTTCCGGAAACTCCACCATGCCCAGGCTCAGGGGTAAGTCACGTCGGGGAGCAKCTTGGTATAGGGTTGAATCCCGGCGCAAACGTATTCGGCATTTCGAGCGCRCCCTCGCACTGGCTTCCATTCGACGGAAGAGAAGACAACGGTCACCCCCCATGGCGATTGTTGAAGAAATTAGCATGGAGGAGGCAATGCAGAGCCACCCTCCCATGGCCCAAGCTGAAGCACACAGGTCGYCGCCCAAAGACCACCTGGAGAGACACAATGCAGCCAGTGAGGAGGCCCTCTTCCCGCCTTGCGTCGTGGAGGAGGAGGTCACACCTGGTGACGTTATAGGGAAGYCGAAAGCAAATTGGACACCGCCACGACCAACGGGACACTCCAACGCAGGGGGAGAGCAGGACTGCAKCATGAGGACTCCGGGAGACAATCGCGAACAGGGACAGACCACCTTCACGGAGCTCTGGCACCTACCACTTATCTTTGAGCTTCGAAGCATGCTCAACGACCTGGCCTTTCGACTTGACAGAGTAGATCAGCGAATAGACATGCTCTTCACATCCCTCTCGAAGAGCACGCCTAAGAAGCACTGCCCAACGTGCGCACAGGTGTACGCGATTCCAGCAGGCTGGCGCAGAGCAGGATACAAGCGAGCGAGCACTGGTTAGATATCTTGGTATATTTTCAGTATGGGAGATCTGGTTAGAAGTCTTTATGATGCTTTGGTTTAGGTTGCTTGTTCAGTTTCTTTTAGACTGGCTCTCCTTTTTGAAGCTTATGAGCACTGCCGCCCTGGTTTCCTTCGGGCAGGGTGTGCCAACATATATATGGTTAACTGTCATACACCTGGAACAACAGACCCAGCTATCCTAGTTTCCTACTAAGGCAGGACAGTTGGAGTCATCACCAGTCACTGTACACTCTTGTTTTTTGCTAATATAACAGGTTCCACCGTTTTTATTTAAAAAAAATAAAAAAATACGAAAATACAATAAAAATCAATGATATGGTTGGTTGACAACATCAACAAAGTAGAGCAAATGTTTGCCATGGACAATGATATGGTTGGAAGCTAAATAGTACTACTCTCTAATATGAAAATACAATAAAAATCAATGATATGGTTGGTTGTCAACAACAACAAAGTAGAGCAAATGCTTGACATGGACAATGATATAGTTGGTTGAGAGTGTCAACAAAGTAGATCAAATGCTTTCCATGGACAATGATATATTTGGTTGAGAGCATCAACAAAGTAGAGCAAATGCTTGACATGGACACACGTTAAAGCTAAATAGTACTATTCTCGTAATATGAAAATACAATAAAAATCAATCATATGGTTTGGACAATGATATGGTTGGTTGAGAGCATCAACAAAGTAGAGAAAATGCTTGCCATGGACACCAAGTTGAAGCTAAATAGTACTACTCTCGTAATATGAAAATACAATAAAAATTAATGATATAGTTGGTTGATAGTGTCAACAAAGTAGAGCAAATGCTTGCCATGGACAATGATATAGTTGATTGAGAGCATCAACAAGGTAGAGAAAATGCTTGCCATGGACACGACAATAGAGCAAATGCTTGTCATGGACACGACAATAGAGCAAATGCTTGCCATGGACACCACATTGATTTATTGAAAGTTCATGTTTAGTTTGGGCTCAAATTCATATCCACGAGTATAAAGTGAGTATTATTGAGTTCATTTATTTAAAGAGTTTTTGAAATAAGATTTAAGTGTAGTTTTATCTTTATTTTACAGTGATATTTTGAATAAATGTAAAAAAATATTTGTAATAAATTAGATGTTTGGAATAATTGAATAAAACTCAAAATTAATACTTATTAATACCAAAAATAAAATTTTAATTTAAAATTCTTTATATTGAAAATTCCTTCATAAGTTTATAAAATAGAGGGGAAAGAATTTTGAAAATACCCAAAACCTGTAACTATGATTATAACATTATTTAAATATTATAATGTATTATCATATATTATAACATAAATAGTATTATAATTATTTTATAACATTTATATTTTATCATCTATTTTAGGATCTGTGTGGGTCTAATGGTTAAGAACCCGAGGGCTAAGATATGTATACTTCCATAGATTTTGTCCCTTATCCCACAAACAAAGAAGATTCATATATCAATTTAGTATCTACCTCGATCATAACCTTAAAATTAAATGATTATTATTAATAACCTTAAAATTAAATGATTATTATTATTAATAATTATGATAAAAATATTATAATTATTTAAAAACATTTATGATTTAATATAATAAGATTTTTCAAACTTTTTTTGGGAATATATTTTGATTTTCAATTTTAATTATTTAATCAGAAATTCAAATTCTGAGAAGCAATTAAAACTACATGAAACATCATTCTAATTTCAATTCCATGATTTGGGCGTGATCTTTTTTACATTTTAAATTTAATTTCTAGGCTGGAGAATAAAACTTTGGGTTGATGATGTTTAATGTACTTGACATTTTTGGAGGTTTTCTTTTCCATATCCAGGAAAAAACATTGTGAGAAACAAATCTCGGATTTGGAAAGAACTAGGAGACCTCTGCATCTAACATATACAATGGAATTGAAATAAAGTAATATAAAAACTCCCAAAAAAATTATTTTATTTGATGAATTTTTATATTAAAATACACATAATAATTTTTTATTTTTTTTATTAAAATATCTGTAAAAGAAAGAACTATAACTTTGTTTTTTAATTGAAATCAATGAAATGCAAAAATAATTATATTTTAAAAAAATTAAATAATAGATAAATAAAAATCATCTTTAAAATATCCTATAAAGAAAAATCTAATCTCTTCCCTAACATGTTGCTTTAAAAGTTCATTTGTACTAGAAACATCTACCCTTCATAGCTCCCGCTATATATATAACATATTTGTTTAAATCCTATATATACCACATATATAATAAAATCCATTTTTCATTTAAAAAAAAATATCAAAATAAGATTTGATAATATTATCTTCAAGGTTATATACGTCTATTATATTTTCAATATCTATATCCTAAATCATTCTAATCATAGATATATTATATATGGGATTTGAACATTCTCTTATATCACTTTATTTGGATAATATGAGACTTGGATATTCTCTTATATTGCTTTAGTTGGATATTAGGTAGAAATAAAGTTTGGATGAATTTAAAATAGATACAAGTCCTAACTAGAAGGTCTTCTTTGACACTATTTTATATATATGTTGAGGACACCTAACTTAACCAGAAGACCCTCTTAATCAAAAGATTCAACTAACATTTTATCACTGGTTTTTTTTTTCCTTTTGCTTATGTCGAGGACACCTAACCTAACATATTTTAAGTATTTTATGTTTGAGGAGTTCCCAAGAACAATATCCTAATCACTTTTTATGTTTATGTTTGAGGAGTTACAAGAATAGTGAACTCTAATGCAAGTGAAATTCTAAGTAAAGAAATATGGAAATAAGAAAATGTAAATAATTTAGTAACAATGTCTCATTGTAAGTGAAATTCTAAGTAAAGCAATTTAGAATCAAGGAAATTTAAATAATACAGTAACAATGTCTCATTGGTTTGTAATATAATTTTTATAATTTTGTCTATGGTGGTTATATAATATGTTATTTCAAAAGAAAAGAAACATGGGGAGCTGCAAAGTAGAAGCCCTTGTTTTAACTAGTAGTTTATGAGAAGCAAAGCCTAAGAGCAAGTAAAACAATGCGATTATTAATGAATACTTTTGATTTTTAGTATAATTAAAGCCACAGATCTTTCAGTATAGATATAAGCATATGTATAGGTACCAATGGTAGAGCCTTTTCAAAAGACTTTTGATCAAAATTTTCAAGGTTTCCAGTTAGGTTTTGGCATGATTTCTGAATGGATCCAAACGGTGGTGTTAGCGGTTGTTGGGGTTGGTTGTATGGTGTATTTGTGACTAATATGTTTGTGCCACTTATTAATCTCATAATATCTAATTGTCATTGTGTTTGTTATGGTTGTGTTCATAATATCTAATTGTCATTGTGTTTGTTATGGTTGTGTGTTAAGGAGTAGTTAGGGTTACTGTCGTCCATGATTTTGTTCCAGATAAGCATGATTCAGTTCCTGGTCGAGATTGAGAAGAATATTCTTATGTTCTAGATGTCATTCCAACAAATTATGAACTGATGTATTCTTGACCTGAGAATGAGCCATTTTCACCAATATTGATAGCTCCATCCTTTGAAACCTATTGATGTTTTTCCAAAAGTGATAATGAAGATTTCCTTTTATTAAATAAATTATTTATTTAGTGCTCTAAAAACTATTAAGGATAGAAAGACATATCCTTGAATTTGCTTCAAAACCAAGTGATAAATGACATGTTCATACCAAAAATCTTTGTTGTTGAAGAAGATACTAATGTTATTCCCTATATGAGAGTTGACTTTGTGAGGATGGATGATGACAATGTGTCTGGGGCTGGGGATTGCTACTTGATGCCAATGATTTTCACTCCTATCTAAACATAGGGTCCGAGTAGCTTAAGAAGCATCATTGGCAAAGATAGTAGCAATATCCCTAGCATAACCAGAAACATCACTAGTAGCAACATGAGTAATAACAACTCCATAACCACCAGGAGCAGTTCCATACCCACCAAGAGCATTTCCATACCCAGGAGTATTTATCTATCAATAGATCCAGTTGGTTCCGCAAGAGTTGATTCTTTTGATCCAACAACACTAGCAGAGCCTTATAATTAATATAAGAAATTCAAAGTGTTTTCACCTATTTATCTATCACCAACTTAAGTAGATAATCCAAAAGCAGTTCCATATCGAGTAGTAGATCTAAATTTTGATTATGTTGATCCAGTTGAAGTTTGTAGTTGGTAAATAAAGTAGAATTGACAAACACTAATGTTAGTTAAATATCTTTAGGTCATGTGGCTCTTCTATCTAGGAAGGCCCACTAAAGATGTATTTTGTCTAGTATAGTGAACCATTGCATTATTCCTTCTTTTACAACCATCCACATGTTATTTACACAACTATACATCCATGTGTTATTTACACAACTAAACATCCACGTGTTATTTTCTTATGCAGTTTCATACCATATGCTATATATGTAACTAGATATTCTATTAGGACAACACCTATCTATTTGCAATTAGATTGACGTAAAAGGCCCAAGCCTGAATGAGTGCCTTGACTTGAAGAGGATGAGGTCCACCTGATGAAATGATCAACACATTACACTTGAACGCAGGGGAGTCAGGTCTGAGTTCAATAACATGGTGTCTAGATGGCCAATGCCTCCACCAACACATAAATCAAGGAGGAAAGGCGCAATAGGTAGCAAACAACATCCATAAGGGTCTAAGGTAGGTGCATTGTCCGCCTTCCTTTGCTTTCTCACTTCCCATCCCTTAAGTATTTCACATGTTAGGATAATTTGTTACAATGAGTAAGATGATACATAAATAAGAAATTAGAAGGGAGGGGTTCCCTAGTTTTTTTATCTCGTAGTCGATCTAGAATTTTCTCAGGAAAATGAATCTTCTACTTAATCTACTAGATCAATTGTTGGACCTAGAACTGAGCGAAGGGATGCTACTAAAAGACCTGAAGGAGTTCTTATCTAAAGTAATAAAGTGTCGGCCAGAGGCTGGGATATGGTGAGACACAATGAAGGGAAGGGTAAATCCCCATTCTATAATTGATAAGACTTTAGTCGAACCTCGAAAGAACAAAGATCGGGTTCCATACTGAAACTGTGCAAACCTACATGAAGTTTGTTCTCGCTTCCCCCCCCTTTGTTAAGCCATGATCCCTACGTGTTACGACCTTCATCTATCGTTTTCAATCAATGTGTGAGATGTATCTGGTCATATGATAACTCTATAGAGATACCATGTTGCTACTGTTGAGGGGGTGGAAAGAGGCCAGCGCAGAATAGGCATAACACAATGAACGATCGATTTAGAGGGAAGTGGTAACTACTCTGGATCCATGGGTAGGGTCTTGTAATAGTGTGGGAAAGGAAAGTCAAGGAGCTAGTGGGTAGGGATTCATGTTCATGCACCCTTGCTATTCAAACACTCTACTACAGGAGCCAAGGTACTTATTGTGAAACATATGGGTCTACAATCTGAAAGTTTTGGTCCTCTCTTACGCTTTTCTTAAGGTAGCAAGCTAAATAGGGCTTTAGGTCAACAATTAGGTTGTTGCAAGAAAAAATAAAGAACATCAAGCTAAATATGAGATCACCAGTCGCCATCCCATCCCATAACACAAGAGATCAGAGCAACAGGAAAGGCACCGCTACGAGGTAAACAAAAACTAGCTTCAGAACAAGGACACAGGGAATTGTTAAGTGGTGCCTTGAAATTGAGTGAGTCATTGAACTAAGCACTTGGAAATGAAAAGTTAGCACCCCATCATCTCAACTTGAATTTCTTCAATTAATTTGAAGGATTGGAGCTGCTATGGTGGAGTTCGAGAAAAAACGCAAAGAAACATTGGCCTAGGAGGGAAAAAACTAGTATGTACACCACCCTCCCTGAAACAAAAACCAATCAGTCATAGGTTCTAAAAATAAATTAGTAGAAATATTAAAAAATAATTCCAGAATAAAATGGGGTCTTTATGTGTTAATTGATTGATGAAATTTTGTTAAACTCAACACTTACTTCCCTCCTTGGGTCAGGTTGTGTTGGTTGTTCCCCTCCTTTGTCATGCATGATCTTCTTTGTAACTGGTGAGCTCTTCTCTACAACCTGTGAACACATGGATATACAAACCAGGTGGGAAAGACATGGATAGATATAGAAAGTGGGCAGAAATAGAGTTAAAAAGAATGCACGTAGAAATAGTGGGAAGAAATAGAGGCGTTCAGAAACAATGGGTAGGAACATATGCGTTCGTGGGTTGGGTAGGCATGCATGTAGAAATAATGGGAAGAAACACAGACATTTGTGGGTTGGGTAGGCATGCATGTAGAAATAATGGGAAGAAACACAGACATTTGTGGGTTGGGTATCCATGGCCATAACAACTCATGGAAAATGAAATCTCAGAGATAAATTAACTATATAGGTAAATCTATTGTTTCATGGTCATGTCACTTTTTAAAGGACAAAGAACCAACACATTTGCATGGTGGTGTAGGTGGCAACTCAATAAAAAATGCGCTATGGGATATGTACTGAAGAAAACATTTATACAAACATTTAATGTCAAGAAGTAATATTAGACTCATTTGTAGCATTACTTCATTTGGAAAAAAATTAGTATGCAAATGTGTACTTTAAAGTAAGATGTTGGTGGGAAATGCGGTAAAAAAATGAAATGGATTGAGAAAAAATGTATACATTTACCAAAACCTAGAATTAAAACAATAAAAGTACAATGATTTCCATGCCAAACTAATATCAAAACAATGAACTGATTACTATAGTCTCTGCTAGCCCGAAGGGTGGGACTAATAAAATATCATCACACCTTCTCAAACCTAACAACCTAGATCATGAACTCGTCAAACTTAGTGGGTGTTAGATTTGAAGGGTTATCCATGATCATGATATCTCCTAAACCTATGTGATGTTAAGTTTGAAGAGTTCTAATTACATAAGATATATAACCAATGAATTTGAGCTAAATTTGTTTTTATTATGTTAGAAAAAAATCTAATAGAAGGTTGTTTGAAAATATTTTTTATTTCACGTTTTTTATTTCATTTGAAATTAAAACAATAATTTCTTATTATTGTTTTCAATATTTATGAATGTTGAACTAAGTGACGTTACAAGTAAATCGTTCAAGAAACAAGGAATGTACAATCAGTGTCTCATCCAACTTATATGGTGATTTCAAATTTGGTTTTGGTCCTCTCCAAATGGTTATACAATATGCTTCAAAAGAAATATAATACCATCAAATTTTTTTTTAAGAACTTCTTGCTTTTGACACCTCCTCAAACCTAGTGGCCTCGATCTTAATTATTTTTTAATCTTCAATAAGCCATATTCTTTAAAATGTTATATGATAACATAGTTCAAAAGTTTTAAATAGTTTTGCACAATCTCATGCAATTTAGTATTATTAATTTGAGGTTTTTAATTTAGTATTATTAATTTGAGGTTTTTTTGGTGTGAATGGTTAATAGAATTGTTCAGAAATTTCATGATCATTATTTTGATTGTCAACGTTTTAAATCTCTAGCTGGATCCATCGTCGAGACAAATAGTTGAGTAGGAGAAGAGGGGACCAAACGGATAAATGTGTAAAGAGAAGACACCGGGAAACCCTAGAGAGTCACAAACGTCCGCCAAAAAACCCTAAAATGCTATTAAAGTATATATAAATATTACAATACTATAGTATTAAGGTGCTACAATAGTATTAAGTTATTACCCATAAAATTTAATAAGTGACGATAATATTATTAAAGTATCATTAATGTTAGGTTAATACCATAAAAATTATAATAATATTAAAGTATTAATAAGGTATTAAAAAATAAATTTAAGATACAATAATATTAAAATACTATAGTAGTATTAGGTTAAGATAATAGACCATAATATAATGACAATTAAAGTATAAATACTATAAAAACATATTAATATCATAATACCGAAGTATTGTTAAAGTATTATGGTTAATACTAGGTTAATACCACAAAAATCAAACTAATATCATAGAACAAAATTATTAATGAGGTATTTATCTACTTGGTCTCCCTCTTCTCCTACTTGACTATTTGTCCTGATGATGGATCTAGTTGGAGATCCTAAATGTTGACAATCAAAATGATGATTGTGGACTTTATGAAAGTTTAATATGTTAATCATCATATTACATGTTACCATGCGCATGATTTTTTTTTTTAATATATGAATTTATCATCCACATTCATTTGTATGGTATCTAAAAAAATATTATACAAAACGAAATAACCATAATACCAACAAATGGTTATCTTCACTCTTTTCTATACTATCAAAGAAGGGGTTTACGAGGTAAATTATATTGTGCACTTCATATTTTCTATGACATTAATATTTTCTATGCCATCAATAGTGATAGTGAATGCAAGATTAAGAAATTATAGCATGCCTCACAAAATTAATCGTCATAATATTTTCACTGTAATGTACACTGAGAAGGAAGGGGATACAATTTGGAAGGAACTGCCTTTATGCAATTCACCGAGAGGGGGTGATTCAAGCATGTGTTTTGATCAATTTTGCTAACCTTGTATTTTGTAGAGTAAAAAGATTACATGTTAGGGTCATATCCTAACCTCCCCACTTTAAGCTACCAAGGAGTTAGTCAATTAATGTATGCAACCATTTTCCTTGAATATAGAATATAGAATATAGTGGATACTTATTTAATGTTAAAGGGTCATATTTGTTAAATAAGACCCACTAGGTAGTTGGTACTCATTAATGATGGGACCACAAGTAGTTAGGGATTTTCTATTGAGAATCTATTTAAATATCTAGGAGGATCATGAATGTATTGTTGTGTATTGTTGTATTTGGAGCTTTACTCAGTGAAAGGTCGCCCCACCTCGAGAGAAAAGTGAACATTACTTTCTTTCTTTTGGAAAAATCATTAATAAAAAGTTATATTCCACATATTTCATATTATTTGTCTCTTATATATGTTTTTTTCATCTATAATCTACATATACCTAGTTTGTGTTTCAAGTTTAAGAGTTAAGGATCACTACAAGTGGTATCTGTTGGATCATGTTGTCATTGATGCCAAAGGTTTATTTAATTGATGTCAATGAATTGACATCAAGCGATTGATTGATTTCACGGGATGATTGATTGATTGATGTCAAGGAATTGATTGATCCCAAAGGTTTGATGTATGTCTTAGATCAATGAGTTGTCATTGATACATGATGATAGATGAAGATGGATCGATGTGGTTTCATTGGTATATGATGCATTGTTGGATAGATGTAAAGATGAATCATTATTGTCTTATCATGTTTGATAAGGTGTACAAATAGATGAACTCCAAAGTGGTCCCCTTATGGTGAAAGACCTCACGGGAAGACGCTTTTCGATTGAGTTATCCTTGAAGTATGGTTATGCTTCTATGTGAAATAATGAGTTGAAGATCAATGAATTTGTCAGTGAAACTATCCTAGATGGATAGTGTTTGTCATGCCATTTCCGGTGGTATGTGGAATGTCACATAACTCCTCACATAACTCCTCATGGTTTGAGAGTTATGGCCCTACGAAGATGAAGGACCCTCATATGTAGGCTTGAAGCCCCAAAAGGTCAAAGAAGTCAAAGTGCTTGAAAAGAAGAAATTATTATTTAAATGGTAAGGAAAAGTGACAAAGTCAAGGAGGATTATTTAATAATAAAGTAATGTGACAAAGTCAAAGAGGAATATTTAAATTGGAGAACTTTCTATTTATGGAAAGTGGTTAACCTTAAAAAGAGGAAAATAGGTTAAGTGACCTAGAAGTGGGTTAAGTGACCTAGAAGGGACCTAGAAGATAACTACTTGGAGAGTACAAATAAGAGGCAAGGGTCTCTTGTGTAAAACATATCTTTTGTATCTTGTGTGCCTCTCTTGTGCATCTCTTGAGCATATCTTGAAGATTTATTCTAAGAGAGAGATTGAGTGGAGGATCTCATGGACGCATCAAAGTTTTCGTAAGTTTGAGATCTTGACAGTGAAAGTTTCGGAAGTTCAGAAACCCTAGTTTCTAAAGCGTACGCGGGCTAACAGTGTATTAGGGTGCATACATATTGAGTTATATGTGGGTTGTCAGTGTATTAGGGTGTGTATGTGTGCAGGCTGGCAGTGTATTAGGGTGCGCACATGTTGGGAAAACCATGGAAACTTGAAGAGATGAAGATGCAGAGGTTCTAGATTCTAAGATCAAGCTCCCAAGAAGGTCTACAATGCTCAGATACATCAGATCTATCGATTGGTTCAAAAGGTATGGTCACATAGTTATCTTGATGGATACTCTTGCTTATTGTATCACAAATGCTTAAGGCATTCTTGGTATGGATGTTGTGATTTGGTTTGTGTTGGTTGATGGAGTGAGCAACACTCTTATGATTCAGTGATGATATGTTGCTATAGTATGTTTATTTCTTATACATGATTGAGTAGCATTCATATTGTATGGTGAGGAGAATGAGTAAGTTGTTGGAGAGCTTGGATGTGTTGTGATTGGTTATGGATCAGATTGGACAGTGAGAGACATAAGAGAATGTGAATGAAGGTTGCAGAAGATATGAGTGTGTGATGAAAATAAAACCTTAGTTGATCAGAAGTGATATGTAGGTTGTAGTACAAACTAGCCACGTACATACGCGAGTTGTACGACTGGTAGGGCGCGTACATACACGTGCTGCAATACCGATAGGTCGTGTACCTATTGACAGATTGATACATGTTGAGGATTGTTGCCTCATCTCAGTTGATGTTGAGTGTGTAAGTTGAGTCTTGCATTATAGAGCTGGTGCTCTTGTAGAGTTGTACTCTATTTTGGTTGTTGCTAAAAAACCCAAGGATTGTAGTCCGTAATAAAAACAAAATTGTACATACATCTTGTGTTCCTTGTGCTCCTTGTGATGATGACTTGTTGATGATATATGTTGTTGTTATATGTTTTTGATCATATTTACATTTAACTGGTTATTGAATGACAGTAATGAGTAATGAGTAAATGGTGATTTCTAACTAAGAAGTTTGTGAAGGGGAAATTTTGGGAGAAAGATCCCTACACTATTCACCCCCCCCCTCTCAATGTAGTCGGTGTGTCCAACAATTGGTATCAGAACAGGCCTTCACTATAAGCATTAACAAGCTTGGAGGAGATCCATAGACACACAAATAGATGATGAAGTTCCAATCCTTGATGAGGAAAATTATTCTACCTGGAGAATAGAAATGAGAGTGCATTTGAAAGAGATGGGAGTAGGTATTTGGAAGGCAGCCATTGGTGGATCAGTTTCATTGAAGAACAAGTCACAGTTTGTAGCTCAAAGAGAACGAAAGAAGAATGATGCATTGGCTCTCAAGACCATTCTTAGTGGACTCTCAAGCCCTATCAAAGAGAGCATGGGAAAATGGACTTCCGCCAAGGAAGTATGGCTAAAGATAGAGGAGACATACCAAAGCAAGAAGGAAAATATTGAAGATCACTCCATCAAGATCATTAAAGGTAAAGAATCTCCAAAAACTCTTGATTGCATTATTTTTAAATGTGATGATGTTAGCAAGGAAGAAGATCTTAAAGACAATTCAAATGAAGGCAAAGAATCATGTTATGATGTTGGAAAAGAGGAAGATCTTGAAAACATTTCAAATGAAGGTAAAGAATCTTCACAAACCCTTGTTTGCAATAATTCAAAATGTGATGATGTTGATTTTTTCTCTACAAGTGAAGAAGAAAATCTAGAAATAGTTTGTGTAGAGTTTGATGATTGTTATCCCATGGAAGAAGTAGAAGAAAAAATATCACATTCCAATTCCAATTTCTTTCAGAATGGCAGATAATTCTCGATATGTGCGAGGTAACTTATTTGGTGATGGTAAGAAATATTCACCTATCAACCTACAACAACAATATACAAAAAAAAAAAA
>ML782894.1:480811-495566 GCA_009831015.1 Picea engelmannii | reverse complement strand
AATAAATCATGACATAAGAAGCGTAAAGGCAACTTTAATTCTCATAAAAAATGATGATGTAAAGAAAATTAATTTGAAGACAACCAATCAAAGCTGGCAAGCAATTCCTTGGCATGGTAATGATAAATGGTACACTATACATCGTTTACTGTCCAAGTTTAAAGCCTCATACTTTGATTCATCCCCGAAATCACGATATTCCATTAATAAGAGGAAGTGGATCTATTATCACCCAAAATCACACTATATAATATTAAGTCCCTAATAAAAATTAGGGTAGCTTTAGGGATACACAAGAGCACTGATGCCCAATATCACCACAAAATCCATTGCTCTTCACTTCTAGTTGGTTCTTTTCCAACTCAAAGAGGAATCCCTAAATGTAAATTTACTAAGGCAAGGATACTTAGATATTCAAGAAGTTATAAGAACAAAATTAGAGTAATTGAATCTAATTAGAGTGATTGTAGCTGAATCGGTAATCTTTTTACTCTATCAAAAGTGGATAAACCATAAAATATTTCTGAGTTAAAATAAACCATAAAATCTGATTTAAGGAGAGAAAATAAACCATAAAATAGTTCAATACCACCAAATTACTAAATCACACAGAAAAATTTTAAGTACTGACCTTCAAAATCTCAGCTATGTAGAGTCTAATCAATTCAATGTTTTTTTCTTGAAAGAGAATTGAAATCAAGATTTCATAAAAAACCAGAACACCATTGCATCAGAACACCCGAATGATTGTCGCAACTGTAGAAAATGATTGTCACAACTATAGCAAATTTATCGTAACTGAGATGATTTCGTCGGTCTTTCGATGAATTCGGTCAAATTGACCAAAGAATAAGTCAATGATCGTTTGATTCTCACACGTGCCATAGTTGGTCGTTATAACGACTAAAGTTCGTCGCTATAGCGACTAACTCGTGGTTGGTCGCTCTAGTGACAAAAGTCCGTCACTATAACAACCAACATGGAATGTTGGTCGCTAGAGTGACGAACAATTGGACCCCGAAAAAAAAAAGTAAATTTAGTCCAAAAAAAGAAAAAAAATTACGACGAAATTTTAAACCGTCGTAATATTTCGTCGTAATTTCCACCCAATGTGGTGCAGGGTTTGACATAGTTTGTTGTGGGTTCTGACATTGTTTGCTGCAGGTTTTCATATTGGATTATGTAATATGATGATATAAAATGAAAGGCTATCTTGGATGGGTGGCACTAACCCATGAGTATGGATTAAGGCATTTTTTGTTGAAGAACAATGATGGTTATGACAGTGAGGTTATGGTACCTTGGTTATATGATATATCTTGATGATGCTAGCTAGAGATGCCATTGATCTATTGAAGCACACTACTAGTACATGTATTGATTGGATTCTTAAGTATTTTTTATAGTGAATGGAGGATTGAGGATGATCTGTAGGTGTACATGGTTGATACATATTTGAGTTTCATTGATACATCTTATGATGTATTATTTGTTGATATGAGTGCATGCATTTGGCATATGACTACATGAAGGGACATGTAGTTGGTGATTTGATGAGATGATCATGTTGTACATCATTTATGAGCCATAAATTGATCTATAGTTGATGTTTGATTGGCACATGTTTATGGAGGATTTGGCATACATGTATGAGGATTCATCATGTTGTGGTATTGGTGCATGGTTGATGTACTTGCTTGGTACATGTGTTGATACATGTTGATGTACATGTTTGGTACACTCATAGATGTTATATGTTTGAATTATAAGTACTTAGTACACCATTGGTATTACTTGATTAGCATACACATTGGTACATGATACATTGGATGATCTAGTTGAGACACTTGATTGATTGAGAAACATGGTTGTGGCACTTGGTTCATGGTAAAGGTATATCATTGGTGATATGGCACTTTTTTTAAGCACATGGTTGACATGTTGGTAGAGGCATATGGTTTATACATACCATGGATGATATCTTATTGCACATTGTATGGTGTTGATGTACATGGTTGATGTACATGAGTGTTGTGCATGGTGGGCACACAATTTGGTACTTGATGGACATGGTTGATGTACATGGGTGTTGTGGATTTTGAGCACACATCTTGGTACATGATGTACTTGGTTGATACTTTTTTCATGATTATCTATTTTCATTTTTGACATATCTTTTGCTTCATGATGTTTGGTATGGCATGAGTTTGATGCATGGACAGGTCCAAGGATCGTCATAGAAAGAGAAGTCGATCTATGATCTGGTTGAGCAATAGCATTTTCAGTAGAAGCATGTGTTAATATTGCAAAGAAGACAAGGGGATACATACCCATAGGAGGAGTCATTCTTCTTCCTATGATTCTAGGAGGAAAGGGCCCTATATTTGAAGAAAGAGCACAGATGCATAATTACAGGGGGAGAAATGGTCACAGGGTGAGTCTGAGTGATGTATCTTCAACATTACATCAGAGTGAGATCCCTTGTTCAAAAGGGGAGAGATTATTCAAAGGAAGACCAAAGTCATTTAGACAAAGGGAGAGATGGTCAAAGGGGGAGCAACCCTAAGAGGAGAATGACCATTTTCCATTGATGTCAAAAGGGGAGAGATAGTCACATTGATGTGATTGATGATTATTGATGTGGAGAGATAGCCACATTGATATATTACTATTTATGTAAAGAATTCCTTTACTACATGTTGACATCAATGATTGGTGTTGATATCAATGTTGGTATTGCCATCAATGCCAAAGGGGGAGATTGTTGGATCATGTTTTCATTGATGCCAAAGGTTTAATTAATTGATCTCAAAGGATTGGTGTCAAGTGATTGATTGATGTCAAGGGATGATTGATTGATTGATGTCAAGGAATTGATTGATTCCAAAGGTTTGATGTATGTCTTAGATCAATGAGTTGTCATTGATACATGATGATAGATGAAGATGGATCGATGTGGTTTCATTGGTATATGATGCATTGTTGGATAGATGTAAAGATGAATCATGATTGTCTTATAATGGTTGATAAGGTGTACAAATGGATGAACTCCAAACTGGTCCCCTTATGGTGAAATCCCTCACGGGAAGACGCTTTGCGATTGAGTTATCCTTGAAGTATGGTTACGCTTCTATGTGGAATAATGAGTTGAAGATCAATGAATTTGYCAGTGAAACTATCCTATATGGATAGTGCTTGTCATGCAATTTCCAGTGGAATGTGGAATGTCACATAACTCCTCACATAACTCCTCATGGTTTGAGAGTTATGGCCCTACGAAGATGAAGGACCCTCATATGTAGGTTTGAAGCCCCAAAAGGTCAAAGAAGTCAAAGTGCTTGAAAAGAAGAAATTATTATTTAAATGGTAAAGAAAAGTGACAAAGTCAAGGAGGATTATTTAAATAATAAAGTAAGGTGACAAATTCAAGGAGGAATATTTAAATTGGAGAACTTTCTATTTATGGAAAGTGGTTAACCCTAAAAAGAGGAAAATAGGTTAAGTGACCTAGAAGATAGYTACTTGGAGAGTACAAATAAGAGGAAAGGGTCTCTTGTGTAAAACGTATCTTTTGTATCTTGTGTGCATCTCTTGTTCATCTCTTGAGAATATCTTGAAGATCTATTCTGAGAGAGAGAGATTGAGTGGAGGATCTTATGGACTCATCAAAGTTTCTGTAAGTCTGAGATCTTGACGGTGAAAGTTTCGGAAGTTCAGAAACCCTAGTTTTTGAGGCGTACGCAAGCTGACAATGTATTAGGGTGCGTACATACTGAGTTATACGTGGGATGTCAGTGTATTAGGGTGCGTACGTACGCGGGCTGGTAGTGTATTAGGGTGTGTACATGTTGGAAAAACCATGGAAACTTGAAGAGATGAAGATGCAGAGGTTCTAGATTCTAAGATCAAGCTCCCAGGAAGTTCTACAATGCTCAGATACATCATATCTATCCATTGGTTCAAAAGGTATGGCCACATAGTTGTCTTGATGGATACTCTTTCTTATTGTGTGGAAAATGATTAAGGCATTCTTGGTATGGTTGTTGTGATTTGGTTTGTGTTGGTTGATGGAGTGAGAAGCACTCTTATGATTCAGTGTTGATATGATTGCTATAGTATGTTGATTTCTTATACATGATTGAGTAGCATTCATATTGTATGGTTGAGGAGCATGAGTAAGTTGTTGGAGAGATTGGATGTGTTGTGATTGGTTATGGGTCAGATTGGACGGTGAGAGATAGAAGAGAATGTGAATGAAGGTTGCAGAAGATCTGAGTGTGTGATCAAAAGAAAACCCTAGTTTCTCAGAAGTGATGCACAGGCTGTAGTACAGACTAGTCACGTACATATGCGAGTTGTACTATTGGCAGGGCACGTACATACACGTGTTGCACTACCAACAGGTCGCGTACCTGTTGACATATTGATATATGTTGAGGATTGTTGCCTCATCTTAGTTGGTGTTGAGTGTGTAAGCTGAGTCTTTCATTATAGAGCCGATGTTATTGTAGAGTTGTATTCTATTTTAGTTGTTGCTAAAAAACCCAAGGATTGTAGTCCATAATAAAAAGAAAATTGTACATACATCTTGTGTTCTTTGTGCTCCTTGTGATGATGACTTGTTGATGATATATGTTGTTGTTATATTTTGTTGATGCATATTTACATTTGACTGGTTATGAATGAAATTAATAAGTAATGAGTAAATGGTGATTGCTAACTAAGAAGTTTGTGAAGGGGAAGTTTTGGGAGAAAGAGCCCTACATTGTTCACCCCCCCCCCCTCTCAGTGTAGTCAGTGTGTCCAACAATATCATAGATATTTCCTAAGCCAACATGTCTCCAGATCTTAGCAAATATTTATTATGATAGAAACATGTTCGAGTGTCTTTAATTAACATAGAGATCTATCATTCAATGGGTAAAAATATGTTTGAGAAAGAATACATGCATAAATGCAAATATTGTCACCTAGTTGGACACCCTTCTAACCTTTATTGCTATCCCTTCAAGTAGTACCACAATAGACAACACTTTCATATAGAATTTTCTTCCATGTACCCTCAAGTATATTGAAATCTCTTTAAGTCAACTTGAAATTTGTCTTACATAAACCTATGATTGTCATGTTGCTATAGTACACCAAGAACAACACTTGGGGAGATCACTCTTGCATACCAATGTGTTAGGTAGTATGACTAAGGGAAAAATCTATCCTCCTTGGTGTCATGAAATATTTGGATAAAAACTATTGTTGGAAACCCATTGATATATCATAGAGGTATAGCACTTGATGTTCCTTTTTCCTTAGGACCTTGCAAACCCTACCCTTTGCAGTTAGTGAGTGAAATTCATACATCTTTGCATTCAATTTTTTTTTTTTGAAAATGTTCCAATGCAATAATATTTAACAGGGACTAATACTCCCACCAACATAAAAGAAAAAGAAAAATCATTGTACCATGCTGATAAAGTCGGCATACCCCTCTAACGACCCTTTTTTTGTTGACCCAACAATATAGTATTAGCAGTATATCTCAAAAGACTCTTCCAAAGCCACTGGTCATATTGAGATAAATCTGGGTTAAAATTTTTATAGGATATTAAGTGATCCAATAGTCCACTCTTGCAACATGGTATCCATGGAGAACCAAAACAATGAGATGCACAAGTAGCACTGAGAACTTGAAGTTGGGGTTTCTACCATTGATGCTTCAGTCAACGAAAATATGGACAACCAAGGCTTGATGTTGGGATATATATCTAGATAATTGAATATTGAGATTCCATATCCACACATTGATCCAATCAAGGGGGAATATTCAATGAATTAAGTTAACGACACTCACATGCTCTTTTCGAATACCCATTTCCCACCCTTTCAAGATCATAATTTGAGTCATCGCTTTGCAGAGGTAGACATAAAAAAGTTGATGGTTTTGAGTCCCTTGGGTTGGGTTTACCCAAATGGAAAAATATTTATCTCTCTGCGACATTACTGATGACCTACAAAAACTAAAAGCGGGGGTCTTATATTTGGATTCCAAATGTTGGCAATGGTGGAAATGGTATAAGAAAGCTTCTAGAAGCTACATTGCTTAAACATAGTTTGTAAAGGTCCTTTATGTTCATTTATAATATGACACTCACTCTTTGGGATGATTGATCAAATTAGGACAAACATGCACAATTATCGACTATATTTCAACCTTTGACCAATTTTCAATCCACACAGAGTGCCTATCTGATTTATTTTTTATAGAAATTTCATTAGTGGTCTCAAGGTGGCAATTAGCGCACACATAATGATGCAGTCCCCAAACACATGATCATAAGCTTGTGAAAGAGATAAAGAATCCAAGATGGTGATAAATTCTCAAACAAAAATATCTTCATTCATTACTCACATTGATCCTCTATTGGAAACTACCCCTAGCCCCTCTAACTCTCAGCCATTGAGAATCCAAAAATTGTCTTAGGAAGAGATGGTAGAACACCAATGCCGCAAACTTTTATATAATTGTGATGTGTGAAATTTCAAGGGGCACAAATATAAAGAACATAAATTATTTCAAATGGACATATCCCCATAATACAATTTAGAAGACCAGATAGCCCAGATGGAACAACAGCCTATATTGGAGATGGAAATTAGTGATAGTTGTGTTTTCACCCAACAGTTGGTAGGTGTTGGTGAAGTCAGGATCTATCTCATAGAGGTGGGGCCATCCATAGGTCTCATGGCCGAAAGAGTATATCACTGTGTTGAGTGTCGCGACTGGAGGTCGGCTAAGGAAATCAATGACTTGATTGGTACTTCCTATTTTACACTTGATGTTGAGGTGGAACTGCTGCAAATATGTGGACCACTTCTGATGGAGGTCATTCTGCAATTTTCCTCATGTCTGCATGAACTGAAACGACTTATTATTAGTGTGAATGACTATCTCCTTCCTGAGAATGTACGACCTCCACTGGCGACATGATTTCACAATGGAGTGCATTTCTTTGTCGTAAGTAGGGTACTTACAAACAACATCTGATAGTGTTTCACTATGATAGGCCATGGGTTGGTCGTGTTGAGTGAGGATTGTTCCCACAACATAGTTTGAAGCATCTATCTCAATATCAAAGGGTTGTTGTAGGCCAAGTAATGGAAGCATTGGGGCTAAGAACAAGTTTTGCTTCAAATCATTGAACCCTTTCTATTGGGATAAGCCCCACACAATTTTTTCCTTACCACCACCCCTGGTTATTTTGTTGAGGGCCCATGCAATATGGGATAATCTCAACATGAACCTATGATATAAATCGGCAAGGCCTAAGAAGTTCTGAAGCTCAGTGAGCATGGTTGGGTCTAGACAGTCACATATGACTTGGATCTTCATTGTATCAACATGCACACCATGTGCATCAACAATGTAGCCTAGGTATTGGACCCTGTCCATGCCAAAGTATCATTTTTCCAAGTTGGCATATATCCAAAATAGATCATTATATAATTTTCCATATATCTTGGTACTTTTTGGGTGGAAAAATTGGAGGAATTGGCTTGTAGGGCCCATTTTGGTGGCACGTCACAATTTGGAGATTTGGGGTCTAGAACCTTCTAAATCCATTTTGAGGTATCATATGACACTTTTGGGGGTCTAAAATTTGTGAGCATAACTCATATCCCCTCAACATTGTTTTACACGTCGATAACTTTCCAACTGCACATAATTCACCTCATTTGGAGTTTGTATGTAGAATTTATGCCTCACGCACATTGACCTACCTTGTTGACCACCAAAGTACCTAGTAGACTCCATGTCAACCTCCATACTCACACATGTGGGGCTAGTCATGTGTGGAATTTCAAGAATATTATATAAGGTCCAAAACCTTAACACTAATTGAGGGTTGAGGATGCAAAATCCCTAACGCTGCACGACTATCAAGCTATGTTAAATATCAGGCTACTAGTAATAGAGGGGGTTACATTAGTTTAGCATTGTACTTGTTCCATAGTTGATAAAAGCATCTGCGAGTGGGATTTGAGAGCATAAAAATGGAGGAATAATATTTTGTAGTATCCATTCACACTACATTGTGAAAGGCAACTCCATAGTGAGTACCCATTTCTTTGTATTTGCATTTTTCGTTATTGAATAAAAGAGAACAAAACATAGGCATCACCTTCTAGCTAGTTTTCTTCGTATCGGGTTTCCCAAGTCACATATTGTGTTCATTTTTGTGATTGGCGTGTTCTTTTTCTTGTTCTTTCATTTTCAGATTTTAGCTATTTCCATAAATTTGAGCATTAAGCTAGTAATAATAAATCTGGGATATAAGGAAATAAATTTAATAATAAAAGATTTCAAAATATTGCAAGAATTGATGTGGAAAACTATTCCAATGGAATATCCACTGCAGTTTATAGATTAAAATGGAATGGTTCTTACATGTTTTATATAGCACCCAATTGGTCCTTAAAAGCAATGGTAGGTATGTATTTGCATTTTCGTTGTTGAAGAAAAGAGAGCAGAGAATAGGCCTCACCTTATAGTTAGGTTTTCTCTATATTGAGTTTCCCAAGTCACATCTTATGTTCATTTGTGTGATTGGTGTGTTATTTTGCTTGTTATTTCATTTTTAGATTTTCGTTATTTCCATAAATTTGAGCATTAAGCTAGTAATAATAAATATGAGGTAAGGAAATAAATTAAATAATAAAAGATTTTAAAATATTACAAGATTTGTTGTGACAAACTATTTCAGTGGAATATCCACTACAATTTACAGATTAAAATGGAATAGTTCTTGCATGTTTTTTTCTATAACACCTAATTGATACTTAAAAGCAATGGTAGGTATCAATTCATCCACTTGGGGTAGTGCATTACTGATATAATAGGCATTATCACATCAAAGGGTTCATATTCCACCCTTTACATTTTGAATCATTGCATATTATTGTATTGTCAACAAATAGATTAATTGCATATTGATGTACATATGAGACTAGATGGTGGATTGACGATGGTATATCAAAATTGGTATGGTAAGTGTATCTCCACATTTATTTACTAACTTTCTATATTTTTTTGCTTTAAAGCTATATTTTCAACAATTTTTTTATATAGGTGTTGGAATATTTTACACTTCTAAATTCGATCCCATATCAACATCCTATAAAAATCAAGCTAAAATATATCAAAATTAGATATATGCATAGGTTCCAAAGTAATTAATAATGTATAAAAAAAATGGAAATATAAGTAAGATTTACTATAAAAAGAAAAGGATGGAAAAACTTTTGCATTTGAAGAGATGAGGGAAGTCTAGGGACTTGATCCCATATCAATATCCTACCAAACACCAGGTTAAATATATCAAACTTACTTATATGCATGTGCCAAAATAATTATCATCATATCAAAGGAATGGAACATAAATAGGAGCAAGACTTATATGGGAGAACTCAGTGGGCTTATAGAGATAGGAGAAATCGGTGCACTTGGGGTTCAATCATAGTTAAAATAGGTATTTTTGGAATTAATCATGTGATACCACCATTTAAATGTATATTCTCATGTAATGCAACAAAAATTTCAATAAGTAAGAGTATTTAATATATAAAGTGGTAAGTAAAAGTATTTAATATATAAAGTGGTGAAAAAAATGGATTATCATTGGTTTTGAGTGTGCATAGTTTTATATAAAAATACTAAAGTTTTCCATGTTTTTAGTCATCAATACTCATGGATACATTAGGTGCATTAGTAATTCATATCTAGTGTTTTGCACCAATGTTCATGTATAAGATAAGAGAATTGCATTCTGAAACATGATTTAAGCAAAAATTATTTGTTGTTTTAAAATTTCTAAAAAAACATTTATGTAGGTTTCATTTTTTGTTTCCATTTCTATAAAAGGGAATTACTATAGTGTTTTATATTTAAATCGGTGTACCATTTTAATAATAAAATATTGCATTTCCAAAAAAAAAATGTTGAAAAAACTTATACTTATATAAAACTTGCATTTTCAAAATAATAATAATAATAATAATTTTGTTGAAAAGATTTATATTCATATAAAACATCTATGCAACCAAAAGTATTTTCAAAAACTTTTTGAAATACATTTTTTTAAATCACAATGTTTTAGTATTAAAATGAAACATTGATATTTCATTTCAATATAATTGCACTCTGATTCAAAATAAGTTTTTTTTAATTCATTATAAATATTTGCATTTATAAAAAAAACCTTTGTGCAAAGAGATTTAAAACAATTTTAGAGGGAAACTTTTATGGGAGAAGAGATTCTCAAAGAAAACATGAAGAGGAGATAAAAAATAAGTTTTTTTTAATTCATTATAAATATTTGCAATTATAAAAAAAAACCTTTGTGCAAAGAGATTTAAAACAATTTTAGAGGGAAACTTTTATGGGAGAAGAGATTCTCAAAGAAAACATGAAGAGGAGATCAAATTCTTCAATGAAAACATCAAGAGGAAATCAATTCCTCCTCTATCTACTTTATTTGATCATCCCTTTTTCTATTCTTTCATTGTTTCTTTCAACATTTTAATGTAATCAAATATGTAAATATAGATTAAAAAAAATTAAAAACAAAAGGAATAAGGGTAGTTGCGAAGCAACATGTCCCTACTAAGAAGGTAGAAATACCTCTTTCCTAAAGTCAGGGATTTGTTGCTCCGATATTCATAGACGCTTGGCAAGTTCGATGCCTTCGTTCATTGAATCATGTTGCAATTAGGCTTCTGATCTCATCAGGTAATTGCATTGGTCGCAATTCCATGAAACATCTTGATCCTCTTCATTATCCTTGGCATTCCATAAGAAATGAGCATATGATCCAAGAACACTGCTGCAAAATACAACCAATAACTCAGATAGCATAAGTTTAAATAGTTTCATATATTAAAATCCATAGCTTTAGCACACTTGTATAGCCATTTGATATATAAAGCTTCCCTCCCTTTGTACATGATCTATGATTAAATTTATTAGTCTTAGAAGCATCTCGACCAGTAATGCAAGGAGATAATTGGATAAATTAGTAGAGAGAGAAAATATACTAACCAGTCATCCGGAGCAGCTTCAATAGCTATTTTAACGAAGAGTAACCTAGAATTCTTAGATCTGATTGATGATGATAGACCTTTTCTTCAATTTCAACTAGTTCTCTTAATATTAAAAATTTCAACTTATCCTTTCCCTACAAAGATCCATTGGTGAGGATATCCTTTTGGATAAACAATCTGGGACAGTGTAAATCTCATTTCAACGCTACATAATGTGTTTCTTTCTTGAAGTAGTTGTTATTTTCAAATAATGAAATAATGCACATTATGATATACACTTTCATATATTAACAAGTTACTAAACGCCAATGAACAATAGGATCTAAGTCAGACTAAAAAATAAATAGTAAGTTTTAAAAAGAATAAAATGCATGAGGTGCATTTTTATGAACATCCCATATGAGATTGGCATAACGAAAGAGGACATCTCCATCGCCAGTCTCCCATAATATTCCTCAGCTTTTTCCGAATCATGTTGGACCTACACAGACATAAAACCAACAGTATTGAGAACTTTTATGTAAGAATATATATTTTATAAATAGTGTATTTATATATCAAATAAGACTATGGATGATATGAATTCAATAAGGCTACATGATTAGTTATGTAAAAGTATCCCGGAAAATTAAAACAAAGCTCAGATTCCTCAATACTCACCTCCTACGGGAACCTTGTATAATTCGTTAACAGAAGTGGGTTGTTGGAATCTGCCTGCAGCATTTTCTGATAGTAAGCATCCATGCTATTGGAATCTGATCCAAAGCCACCTCCACTCCCTCCATACCATCTTCCACCTCCATCTTCACCCCTGAATCCTCCGTTAACAAAACCCATCTCAGGGTTAGCTCTATCGCACACCAAAGCTACTCTAGTGTGTTTATTTGCTATTCGAATATGGGAGACAAATCGCACGATTACAGTTATGATATCGATCTGTTGGCATCGTGTGGTTGCACACTTGTATTTATTTTATTGACCTTCATCGATCTATGGAGGGCCTGGAAGATGAAATCTCACTGGATTCCAGGATGAACTCTAGTGCTTTTACTATCGTATTGCTTAGTGGAAGTGGAAAAAGCTACCAAAATTAAGTGGAGGTGGAAGTTTTGTTGAACACCCTACTGGGACTTGTGATCTGTGTTGTTATTGTTATTGCCTACCAAATCATGAATCTTGTATACACTGGTTGAAGCAAAATTGATCTTGTATACATTGGTTGAAGCATAGAGTTAATATAAATCTCTTCGAAACTAATGCCCTGTAAAAGTTGTGATGAGAGCCTTCACAAGTGACACGTGTCCATATGACGGTTCCAGTCTTTCCTCCATCTGTCATAGCACGATTTTGCATGAGAAGTACGTGTCCTAGTAGACTAGACTTGTCTCTTTAATTTCATGGCAGAAGCTTAACAGTCGTCTCTATCTGTAACTCGCTCGGCTTTCTTGAAACAGTAAGAATCATCGTCACCAAGAAGACGCCATTACAGGAATCACCATCACCAAGAAGACGCCTGATCTAAGTGGATATTGATGGCCACCCACCTATTCCACTTGGACCCCCACCATTTCTTCTTTCAATTTTTCAGTTTCCGCACAGTTTACTATTTTTAGCAGTTTTTCAGGTCCTGAACTTCTGGAGCCATTTTGAGGCCTTAAACGACGTTTTTTGTGAAAACATGGAGTAACATGGATTATTGATTAATGTCTCTCACCCAAAAGTTGTATTCCTCAGATAGATCTTTCTAACGAGGTATGAAACGCTTCAAACGGAGATCGTATGCCAAAGTTACGTCCTCGGGAAGTTGATGTACCAACTTACCCAAACAGGGTCCATAGTCTTGGCATTTCATCTCCTAGGGTTAGGTATTTGGATGTTTAGGGTTTTCCATTGTTTCTTAATAATAATAGGCCTTCGAGCCTCATTGTAACACAGTCCAAAGGCTAGTAGCCGCCACATCTCTTCTCAGAGATAAGCTACCAGCGCCCTAGCTAGTTTATTTCCATTATGTCTGTAAGCATATTTCAGACATTTGTTATTAATGAAATGAAGTCTTATTTCTGCTGCATCTCCACGTTTATGTGTATTTTTGTATTTCATTGTGTTCCTACATAAATCTGGATCAGTGGTATCAGAGCGGTCTGCTCATTTTCAATCCTTCTTTGCATGTCCCCAATGAGGTCGAGGTATAAGGAGTTGGGGCTCAATCTGGTTGAACCTTTGCAAGATCAACCTCGCAAACCCTGACGACCGCCCATGGGGGAAGAAAAGAAAGATGAGGGAGCATGAGATCCTATTAAAATGTTGCTCGAGGAGGCCCTCAAGAAACAAAGGAACGCGATGATGGACAACTTTGCCCAGATTCTTCAACGGATTCCCACCGACGACGCATCGACATCCAACAGCCACTCTGGAGGCTCCACTCCTTTTAAGGTACAAGTAAACTTTGACATTCCCATATTTGAGGGCCAAATAGATGCATATGTCGTAGATAGATGGTTGAATTTGTTAGAAGGATATTTCTCGATTCATGAATTTTCTGACCGAGAAAAGATTATTTTCGCACTCCTCAAAGTCGCCCCCCATGTCAAGGACTGGTGAGAAACCTACTCAGAGCAACAGGGAGAGGAAGAACCCTCTCTGTTCTCGGCCACACCCACTTGGAATTATTTCTGAGATGCCATCAAGGATCAATATTATCATGTGGGGAGCTATGAGGAAGAATACATACAATGGACTACGTTGTGGCAGCAAAGGGACCAAGATGTGCATGAGATGACGAATATGTTTCATACCCTACGCACAAAGTTGGGTATCAAAGATTCAGAGAAACATTTGGTGTTAAAGTACTGCAATTGTCTGCAAAGATACATTCAGGAGGAAATGGAGTTCCTCGACATCTCCTCGCTTGGTGTGGCATATCGATATGCTGCCAAGATTGAGCAGAAGTTCAAATACAAGAAGCGAGACTTTGGGTCTGCAAATCATAATCAAGGGAAAGGTACCCCCAAACTGCAAAACAAAGGACCAAGCCAAGGTGGGGTATACTAGGACAACCCACCAAAGCCACAAGCAAAGAACAACACCACAAAGCCAAAAAAGGACACAGGGAAGTGGTGTGAGTTCCATAAGAGCTCCACTCACAACAAAAGTGAGTGTCGGGCCAAGCAGTCACTGGTAGCTGAATTGAAGACTTCTAAATCGGATGCATGCTCTGACTCTGAATCAGAACCTGACAAGGGGAATGACATGGGGAAGAAGATTATCGATGCAGAGCCCAACGCCATTGTTGCCACCACGAAGATCCAGAAGGAGGAACCAGAATATCCAGAGGAGGCAGAGCATCTCTTCCATTCCAAGATGTGGGTAAAGGGTTCCCCGTTGCAGCTCATTGTCGACAACGGGAGCCAGAAGAACCTCATCTCGGTAGAGATCGTGAAGCGGTTGGGCTTGCTGACCACAGCACACCCACAACCATACACCATTGGGTGGTTGCACTAAGGAAGAGACCTTTGCATCAGTCAACAATGTCACCTTCCCTACAGCATCAAGCCCTTCACGGATGAGGTATTATGTGACATTGCTCCTCTTGATGTTTCTGATGTATTATTAGGCCAACCATACTTGTGGAAGTGACATGTTGTGTATGAGTCCAGGCCTC
>ML782894.1:442634-455859 GCA_009831015.1 Picea engelmannii | reverse complement strand
CATATTTTTTATATCTGGTATCTTGCAATGGAGTTCCTTGACATCTCCTCACTTGGTATGGCATACCGGTATGCTGCCAAGATTGAGCATAAATTCAAACAGAAGAAGCAAGACTTTGGATATGCGAATCAAAAGAAAGTGAAAGGTGCCCCCAAACTGCAGAACAAAGGACAAAGCCAAGGCATGGTGGCTCAAGACAACCTTCCAAAGCCATAAGCAAAGAATAACACCGCGAAGCCGAAGAGGGACACGGGAAAGTGGTGTGAGTTCCATAAAGCTCCACTCACAACACAAGTGAGTGTCAGGCCAAACAATCACTGGTGGCCAAAATGAGGGCTTCTGAATGAGATGCATGCTCGGACATTGAATCAAAACCTGAGAAGGGGAATGAAAGAGGGAAGCAGATTATCGATGCGGAGAACAATGCCATCATTGCCTCCAAGAATATCCAAATGGAATAACTGGAAGATCGAGAGGAGGAGGATTGTCTCTTCCACTCCCAGATGTGGGTAAAGGGTTCCCCGCTACACTTCATTGTCGACAATGGGAGCCAAAAGAACCTCATTTCAATAGAGGTCGTGAAGCGGATGGGCTTGCCAACCACAACATACCCACAATATTACACCATCGAGTGGCTTCACCAAGGATGGGATATCTGCGTCAGCCAGCAGTGTCGCCTTCCCTACAACATCAAGCCCTTCATCGATGAGGTATTATGTGACATTGCTCCTGTTGATGTTTGTGATGTATTATTAGGCCAACCATACTTGTGGAAGCGACATGTTGTGTATGAGTCCCAACTTCGAGTTGTTATTTTTACCTTGGGAAATAAGTTGTATAGGATACTAGAGGTACCATCACCTGCCACTATCTCTTTGATTACTGCAAAAAAATGGAGTAAGCTCATTTCCAAAACTGGAAAATTTGTTTTCCTGATGATCCGCCCTTAGGGCAAGAAGAAGACTATGGCCACGACCTCCAGACAGGGCTCCTCCACATGACAACAACAAATGGACAAGGTTCTGGAGGAGTACCAGGACATCTTCACCTCACCCGCAGGGGTGCCTCTGCACTGTCAGGTCAAGCACCCCATCGATATGACCCTAGGTGCGTCACTACCCATTGGACTGATCTATCAGTGCTCTGTTATGGAGAATGATGAAATCAAGAGGCAATTCCAGGAGCTGCTGCAGAAAGGTCACATCCGATCAAGTTCATCGCCCTGTGGGAGCTCAATCGTGTTGGTGCAGAAGAAGGATGGGACTCGGAGACTCTGTATTGACTATTGAGCGCTGAACAATATCACTATCCGAAATAGGTACACGATCCCATGGATTGATGACTTTTTGTCCCAATTCAAAGGGGAAAAATATTTCAGCAAGATCAAATTGAAGTTCGGGTATCACCAGGTACCAATTGAACCGTCCGATGTGTGGAAGTCTGCCTTCAAATCCAAGGAGGGCATTTTCGAATGGTTTCTCATGCCTTTCGGGTTGGCGAATGCTCCTGCAACCTTCATGAGGCTGATGGATGACATATTATGACCATTCACCAACTCATTTGTAGTAGTGTACTTGGATGACATCCTAATATTCATCCAGACTTGGGAAGAGCACCTCCACCACATCCGACAGGTCCTCCAAACACTGCGGAAACACAAGTTGTGTGCCAATTTGGAGAAGTGCACTTTTGGCATGACCCAGGTTCAGTATCTAGGATACATTATTGATGAGCATGGGGTGCATGTGGATCCAACCAAGATCCAAGTCATCTTGGATTGGCCAGCCCCGACCGCTCTAACAGATCTTTGCAGCTTTCTGGGTCTTGCTAATTTCTACCAGAGGTTCGTGTTGGGATTCTCTCATATCACTTGGCCCTTGAGTCAAGTCACCAAGGGAGGAGCGAAAGAAAAATAATTTTGGTCGGAATCTCAATAGAAGGAGTTCGTAGAATTGAAACATTGCCTATGTTGTGCCCAAGTGCTCACATTACTAGACTTGAAACAACCATTTGAGATAGATACATATGCCTATGATTATGCTATTGGGGCATTTCTTACTCAACAAAGGCATCCAGTGGAATATCACAGTGCGACACAGTCCAAAATTATCCCACTTATGAAAAATAAATGTATTCCATTGTGCAGGCTTGCCGACAATGGAAGCATTACATTTTGGGGAAGGAAACAATCATCCACACAGACCACTGACCCCTACAGTTTATACAGACATGAGGGAAGTTGCAGAAAAATTGCCATCAGAAGTGGTCCACACATATGCAACAGTTTCATTTGAACATCAAGTACAGGAAGGGCAGCACCAATAATGTTGCAGACTGCCTCAGCTGAGCACTGATCATGGAGATAACCACTGTGCTCAACTCTTGTGGGCACGAGACTTATGATTGGTCGCCTATCTACAAGAGAAATCTAGAATTTGGCCACACATACAAGACGCTCTTAGAGGGTAACTGAGTTCCAAATTTTCACCTCTAGGATGCCCTACTATGTCACATGGGACACATTTGTGTTCCTTTAAGCGAGCGTGCCAAGATGATTTGGGAAGCACACTACATACGGGTTGTTGGGCATTTCGGGGTCAAGAAAATAGTGGCAGTACTGCAGAAGTATTTCTATTGGCCAAACCTTTGACGGGATGTCAGGAAATACATTAGATCATGCATTGCCTATGCCATTGCCAAACCGACCATCAAGAAGCAAGGCCTCTATACTCCGTTTCCTACCCCTAGTCGACCTTGGGAATCCATCTCCATGAATTAAATGTCATACCTTCCTTCTACCAAGCATGGCAACGATTGTGCTTTCGTGGTCATCAATAGATTCTCAAAGATGGCCATTATGGTGGCCTGCAAGAAGAATATCACAGTAGAAGCCACTGATAAACTCTTTTTTGAACGAGTGTGGGTACACTTTGGGATCCCAAAGTCTATCATCTCATCTTGGGACAGCAGGTTCCTCAGTACATTTTGGTCCAGCCTCTGGTCAATGCTGGACACCAAGCTCACCAAGTCCACAGCTTTCCATCCCCAAACTAATGGCCAAATAGAGGTCGTCAATGGGAGGATCGTACATATTTTGCGCATGTACAACTCAAAGCATCCACACAAATGGGATGAGAGCCTCCCCTATGTACAAAATAGCTATAATCGGGCCCTCCACAGCTCAATCGACCACAGACCCTTTCAGGTGGGCCTGGGATTCCATCCATTATGTCCCATTGGCGTAGCCATGCCCTTTGCCGCTACTCAGGCTGATTCAGCTCATGTCCAGTCTGAAGATGCCAAGGTGAACAAATTCATTGAGTGCATTCAGCACATTTTCCAATAGGTTCATGACATATTGGACATAGCCAATGCTAAGTACAAACAATGGCATGATCAACATCGGGTGCAACACAACTTCCAGGTGGGCGACAAAGTGTGGCTACATTTGCAGAAGGAGTGCCTTGTTGGACCCCACCGCAAGCTTCGCCTGCTCCAATATGAGCCATACACCATCACTGAGGTTGTAGGGGACAATGCCTTTGAGCTCAGTATTCCACCATTCCTTGTTCTGCACCTAGTTTTCAATGTGGATCGCCTTCGGCCCTACTTTCCACCTCTACTAGACACATCCAACATGGCAGAACAACTCACACCAATAGAGTTAAATACAGACTGCATGGAACAAGCCACAACTGATCGTATTATGGACACATAAATCAATAACACCCACCAGCAGAGGATCCAGTTATATCAAGTTGTCAAAGCAGGCCAGCTCCTTCACCAGGGCAAGTGGCTCACCAGAGACCAAGTTCAACAGAAGTTTCCTCATCTCATGGAGGAAGTCAATGCAATGGGGACAATTGCTTCCTAAGTGGGGAGGAATGATCCAGGTGGATATTGGTGGCCACCTGCCTATTCCACTTGGACCCCCACCATTGTTTCTTTCAGTTTTTTAGTTTCCTTAATTGTAGCAAAATTTACTATTTTTGGCAGTTTTTCAGGTCCTAAACTTCCGGAGTTGTTTTGAGGCCCTAAACGACATTTTTTGGGCATCAAACATCTAGCGATAACAGTTGATTTCAGACTCAATATTTGTTGTTAGCAGTGTATTCCTTAGATATATCTTTCTAACGATCTATCATGTGCGTTAAACGGAGACAGTATGACAACGTTACGACCTTGGAAATTGATGTACCAATTTACCTCGAGGGGGCCCATATTTTGGCGTTTCATCTCCTAGGGTTAGGTTTTTGGATGTTTAGGGTTTCCATTGTTTCTCAATAATATATACACCTTCAAGCCTCATTATAACACAAAATTCATAGGCGTATAGCCGCCACATATCTTCTCAGAGATAAGCTACCAGTGCCCTAGCTAGTTTATTTCCATTCTGTCTGTAAACAAATTTCAATTCTTTGATATTAATGAAATGGTGTTATTTTTGCTACATCTTTTTATTCATGGTTATTTGTGTATTATGTTGCGTTCCTACATAAGTTCGGATCATTTCTATCAGAGAAGTCTTCTCTTTCTCGATCCTTCTTTGCATGTCCCTAATGAGGTCGAGGTATAAGGAGTTAGGGCTTGATCTGGTTGAACCTTTGCAAGATCAACCTCGCAAACCCTGACAGTTGCCAATGGGGGACGAAAATAAAGAAGAGGGAGTAGGAGATCCTATCAAAATATTGCTCGAGGAGGACCTTGAAAAACAAAGGAATGCGATGATGGATAACTTCACCCAGATCATTCAACAATTTCCCATTGGCGGTGCATCTGCATCCAACAGCCATTATGGAGGCGCAACCCATTTTAAGGTACAAGTAAACTTTGGAATTCCCATATTTGATGGCCAAATGGATGAAGACACCGTAGACAGATGATTGAATCTATTAGAAGGATATTTCTCGGTTCATGATTTTTTCGACCTGGAGAAGATTATTGTTTCATTGCTCAAAGTTGCCCCCCATATCAAGGACTGGTGGGAAACCTACTGTGAGAAAAAGGACAAGGAGGAACCCTCTCTGTTCTCGGTTGTACCCACTTGGAATTCTTTCCGAGATGCCATCAAGGAACAATATTATCTCATGGGGAGCTATGAGGACAAGTACATACAATGGACTACGCTGCGACAACAAAGGGATCAAGATGTGCATGAGCTAACGAATTTTTTCCATACCCTGCGCACAAAGATGGGTATCAAAGATTCAGAGAAACATTTGGTGTTGAAGTACAACAGTTTCTACATAGATACATTCAGGAGGAAATGGATTTTTTTGACATCTCCTCCCTTGGTACGGCATACCGGTATGCTGCTAAGATTGAGCATAAATTCAAACAGAAGAAGCGAGACATTGGATCTACAAATCAAAAGCAAGTGAAAAGTGCCCCCAAACTATAGAACAAAGGACAAAGCGAAGGCATGGCAGCTCAAGACAACATTCCAAAGCCACAAGCAAATAAAAACACCGTGAAGCCGAAGAGGGACATGGTAAAGTGGTGTGAGTTCCATAAGAGCTCCACTCACAACACAAATGAGTGTCGAGCCAAACAGTCACTGGTGGCCAAAATGAGGGCTTCTGAATCAAATGCATGCTTCGACATTGAATCATAACCCGAGAAGGGGAATAACAGAGGGAAGCAGATTATCGATGTGGAGCACAATGCCACCATTGCCACCAAGAAGATCCAAAAGGAAGAACTGGAATATCTAGAAGAGGAGGATTGTCTCTTCCACTCCCAGATGTGGGTAAAGGGTTCCCTGCTATAGTTAATTGTCGACAGTGGGAGCTAAAAGAACCTCATTTCAACAGAGGTCATGAAGCAATTGGTCTTGCCGACCACAGCACACCCACATCCATACACCATCGGGTGGCTTCACCAAGGACGGGATCTCCACGTCCGCCAGCAGTGTTGCCTTCCCTACAACATCAAGCCCTTCACCGATGAGGTATTATGTGACATTGCTCCTCTTGATGTTTGTGATGTATTATTAGGCCAACCATACTTGTGGAAGAGACATGTTGTGTATGAGTCTCAGCCTCACGTTGTTATTATTACCTTGGGAAATAAGTTGTACAAGATACTAGAGGTACCACCGCCTATCACTATCTCTTTGGTTACTACAAAACAATGCAGTAAGCTCATTTCCAAAACCAGGAAATTTGTTTTCCTGATGATCCACCCTTAGGGAAAGAAGAATAATGTGGCCATGACCTCCATAGAGGGCTCCTCCGCATGACAAAAACAAATGGACAAGGTCGTGGAGGAGTACCGAGACATCTTCACCTCACCCACAAGGGTGCCTCTGCACTGTCAGGTCAAGCACCCCATCGATCTGACCCTAGGTGGGTCGCTACCCAATGGAACGATCTATCGACGCTCTGTTCTGGAGAATGATGAAATCGAGAGTCAAATCAAGGAGTCGTTGCAGAAAGGTCACATCCAACCAATTTCATCGCTCTATGGGAGCTCGATCGTGTTGGTGCAGAAGAAGGATGGGACTTGGAGACTCTATATTGACTATCGAGCGTTGAACAAGATCATTGTCTGAAATAGGTACCCGATCCCACGGATTGATGACTTTCTGGACCAACTCAAAGGGGAAAAATATTTCAGCAAGATCGACTTCAAGTTCAGGTATCACCAGGTACCAATTAAACCGTCTGATGTGTGGAATACTACCTTCAAAGCCAAGGAGGGCCTTTTTGAATGGTTGTTCATGCCTTTTGGGTTGACGAATTCTCCTGCAACCTTCATGAGGCTGATGGATGACATCTTGTGGCCATTCACCAACTCATTTGTAGAAGTGTACTTGGATGACATCCTGATCTTCAGCCAGACTTGGCAAGAGCACCTCTACCACATCCAATAGGTCCTCCAAACACTGCGGAAACACAAGTTGTGTGCCAATTTGGAGAAGTGCACTTTTGGCATGAACCAGGTTCAGTAGCTGGGATACATTATTGATGAGCATGGGGTGCATGTGGATCCAACCAAGATCCAATTCATCTGATATTGGCCAGCCCCGACCACTCTAACAGAGCTTCTCAAATTTCTGGGTCTTGCTAATTTCTACCATAGGTTCGTGTTGGAATTCTCTCATATCACTTGTCCCTTGAGTCAAGTCACCAAGGGAGGAGCGAAAGAAAAATTATTTTGGTTGGAATCTCAACATAATGCATTCATAGAATTGAAACATCACCTATGTTGTGTTGCAGTGCTCACATTACCAAACTTGCAACAACCATTTGAGATTGAGACAGATGCCTCTGACTACGATATTGGGTAAGTTCTTACTCAATAGAGGCATCCAATGGCATATTACAGTGCGACATTGTTCGAAAGTATCCCACTTATGACAAATAAATGTATTCCATTGTGCAGGCTTGCCGATAATGGATGCATTACATTTTGGGGAAGGAAACGATCATCCACACAAACAACTGAACGTTGCAATTCATACAGACACAAGGGAAGTTGTAGAACTATCTCCATCAGAAGTAGTCCACATATCTGCAACAGTTTCATTTGAACATCAAGTACAAGAAGGGAAACACCAATAATGTTGCAGACTACCTCAGCTGACCATTGATCGTGGCGATAACCACCATGCTCAACTCTTGTGGGCATGATACTTCTGATTGGCTACTTCTCTATAAGAGTAATCCAGAATTCGGCCACACATACAAGACGCTCTTGGAGGGTAACCGAGTTCCAAATTTTCACCTCCAGGATGCCCTACTATGTCACCTGGGACACCTTTGTGTTCCTTCAAGCGAGCATGCTAAGATGATTTAGGAAGCGCACTATAGTCGAGTCGTTGGGCATTTCGAGGTCGCAAAAATAGTGGCAGTACTGCAGAAGTATTTCTATTGGACAAACCTTCCACAAGATGTCGAGAAATACATCATATCCTACACTACCTGCGCCATTGCCAAATCGACCTTCAAGAAGCAATGCCTCTATACTTCGTTTCCTACCCCTAGTCGACCTTGGGAATCCATCTCCATGGATTAAATGTCGGGCCTTCCTTCTACTAAGCAAAGCAGTGACTATGTTTTCATGGTCGTCGATAGATTCTCGAAAATGGCCATTATGGCGGCCTGCAAGAAGAATATAACAACAGAAACCACTGCTAAACTCTTCTTTGAATGAGTGTGGGTACACTTTGGGATCTCACAGTCTATCATCTCAGATCGAGACAGTAGGTTCCTCAGTACATTTTGTTCCAGCCTCTAGTCAATGTTGGACACCAAGCTCACCAAGTCCACAACTTTCCATCCCCAAACTGATGGCCAGACAAAGGTCGTCAACAGGATGATTGTACACATTTTGTGCATGTACAAATCAAAGAATCCACGCACATGGGATGAGAGCCTCCCCTATGTACGAAATAGCTATAATCGGTCCCTCCATGGCTCAACCAACCACAACCCCTTTCAGGTGGGCCTGGGATTCCATACACTATGTCCCATGGATGTAGTCATGCCCTTTGCAGCTACTCAGGCTAATTCGGCTCATGTCCAATCTGAAGCTGCCAAGGTGAACAACTTCATTGAGCACATTCATCACATTCTCCAACAATTTCATGACATATTGGACAGAGCCAATGCTAAGTACAAGCAGTGGCATGATCAACATCGGGTGCAACACAACTTCCAGGTGGGCGACAAAGTGTGGCTACATTTGCAGAAGGAGCGCCTCGTTGGACCCCACTGCAAGATTTTCCCGCTCCGGTATGGGCCATACACCACCACCAAGTTTGTAGGGGACAATGCCTTCGAGCTCAGTATTCCACCATTCCTTGGTCTGCACCCAGTGTTCAATGTGGACTGCCTTCAACCCTACTTTCCACCTCTATTGGACACATCCAACATGGCATAACAACTCACACCAACATAGTTAAATCCATACTACATGGAACAAACCACAACTGATCGGATTATGGACACACAGATCAAGAACACCCTCCAGCAGAGGATCTAGCTATATCGAGTTGTCAAAGCAGGCCAACTCCTTCACCAAGGCAAGTGGCTCACCAAAGACCAAGTTCAACAGAAGCTTCCTCATCTCATGGAGGAACTCAACGCAATGGGGACCATTACTTCATAAGGGGGGAGGAATGATCCAGGTGGATATTGGTGGCCACCCACCTATTCCACTTGGAACCCCACCATTGTTTCTTTCAGTTTTTTAGTTTCCTTAATTGTAGCACAATTTATTATTTTTGGCATTTTTTCGGGTCTTAAACTTTCGAAGTCGTTTTGAGGCCCTAAACGACATTTTTTGGGCATCAAACATTCAATGAATACAAATTTGTTCTGTAATCGATATTCATTGTCAGTGGTGTAGTCCTCAGATAGATATTTCTAATGATGTATCATGTGCGTCAAACGGAGATAGTATGCCAAAGTTACGACCCCGAGAAATTGATGTACCAATTTACCCCGACAGGGCCCATATTCTGGCATTTCATATCCTAGGGTTAGGTTTTTGGATGTTTAGGGTTTCCATTATTTCTCAATAATATATAGGCCTTAGAGACTTATTGTAACATAGAGTTCATAGGCCTATAGCCGCCACATCTCTTCTCAGAGATAAGCTACCAGCGCCCTAGCTAGTTTATTTCCATTATGTCTGTAAACAAATTTTAGTTCTTTGATATTAATGAAATGAAGTGTTATTTCCGTTGCATCTTTGTGTTGATGGTTATTTGTGTATTTTGTTGTGTTCCTGCATAAATTCGGATCATTTGTCTTCTTATTTCCTCATGCACATACCAAGCCTTAGGAAATATTCCTAGAGAGTGAAAGAACTAATGTGTCCATAGAGCAAATGGAAGTTGCACAACTTTCTGGGCTATAAGACAATGCTCAATGTGCACAGCTGGGTTAGAATTACCATCGTAGATCTCCAAGGATAGAGGTTGACTCTTCTATTTTCAATTGTGTCCTATTTTCAATATATGTGTGAATGGAAGAAACCCGTGTTGAATACAAAACTTGACTTCCTCCCATGTCGACAAAGAATATTTGTGAGTATCCCACCACCTAGCAAGATAAGACTTCAGAGCTAGATCAAGTGTTGAGACCCTATGTTCTATCGCAACCCTACTCTCGATATGAAAAATAAATCTCTGCAAGTCCAAATTACCATCATATTTTGGACACTCCTTGATCTCCATTCCAATCCAACTTACTACTCGAACAGTGGTGCAACACCTTGAAAATTTCTCATATATTCTTTATTGTCAATTGTCAAAATATGATTTGGAATATTCATCCACAAATTGAATGCTTCACCAACTTACGAATCCATTTGTAGTGGGATTAATGTAATTTCCTTGCTTCCTTGTAGTAAGAGAATATAATTGATCAATGATATCTTCTTCCATGTTATCATCGGTTGGTTCGGTGTATCTTGGACCTCGATAAGGATCCAATTATTGAGTAACCTTTATGCCATCAGATTTGAAGGTCATCTTATCCTTCTTAATATCGATTACAACACATTTTTCGTAGGCCCAATCAATTCCTAACAAATATGGATAAGGATCCTTTCCCCCCATGATCTCAATCACCTTAAAATTGGCCACTTTTTTTAACACCAGTTAAGTCTACCTCAAAATTTTGCAGCCTCCCCATAGGATAGATATAGTATTGGTTCGTCATCGAAAACTAAATATGGGAGTATACAAGTTTGGTCTTACCCATTGATTCTCAGGTATTCTTGGGAAATATGTTAACATCAAAACCCAAGTCTAACATAATGTCTCTAATTCCATAATCGTCAATGTGAGCATTTAGCCTCAACTCATCTCCAGATCTTCTTATCCTTTGCTAGATTCTACCTACACTCTTTTTCGGAAGGTTGGTGGCTACAAGATCCTCTATTTTTTACGCAACACCCAATACTAAATTAATTGTATTCTGTAACTTCCTCATGAGTTGTTCATCCTCCAATACATCAAAAAATAGTTGTAACCACATACCAATCGCTCTTTGTGCCTTTTCGAGGAATCCATCGAAACAGGTGGCTCTCTAGCAGCCTTTGGATGTTGGGGTTTATACTTACCTCTTATTACAAAAACATTGAGACCTCAAATCTGCATAAACATCTCAACTATGCTTTTGAAGAATTCCTTTTGTTGAATGGGATTATACCTGGTATTTTCTTGAATGGCCTTCTAGATCTTTTGATGTTGGGGACTTTCTGTGTATACACCATTCCTTGTACCTCCTCAAGTGATGATATTGATATTAGGACCCTCTCTGCCATCCATATACCTAGGTTCATAATTTATCAGATTGGCACCTCTCTGTCTAGCCCGATCCTCCCATTTTGCAGTAAGGTCTGGATAGTGTTATGTAGCATGGGTATTATTCTGGCAATGTGCACATCAAGGTATTCTTGGAATGGGGAAGTCTTTGGACAAGTGTCTCGTCTCATCACTGTTATAGCAGTGAACTAGTCCTCTTCCCCTAGTTTGTCCTCCTCGGTATCATCCTCAATTTTTGTGACCTCTTTCAGGTCCTTGTAGTCCTTCGTTGACCTTGAATGCAAATTGGTCTAATCTATCCACAAGAGCATCTAGAGCTATGCACTGATTGGTAGAATGAGTAGGAGACCCATACAATTCATAATATATTGTGTTTGGAACAACGGTATACTTTTGTAAAATAGGGAAGTGTCTTGGAGAGTGGTCATGGCTTCTGCAAATCTCGCAATACTCATTGTTCCAGCCTCCTTGATGATTCGGAAAAGCATGGTACTAAACCTAGCCATTAAATGGTGTTTTGTGGATACTTTCACAACTCCTCTTGATGATCCTACTGGTGGAGGCACGATCATATGAATTGGGGGTCATGCACCCCTCAACCTTGGACATTCAGTGGTCGTATGTCCTTCAGTGTAACAACCAGTGCACCACAGATGCGGCCAACCTGCTCTAGCAAGTGTTATCTCTTGGATATTATCATTCAATGCAGATATGTGGCCTTAAAGTTTCATTATATTATTATCTTCAATCGATTTCATAACCCACAAGATTTTCGGATAGCCAACCATCGCCTCAATTTTCATTACTTGTTTTAATGCTTCTCGTAAAGTAGTTATCCCTTGTTGAGTCAATGGGATTCTAGTAAATGGTAACAATCCCTTAATAAACCATTCCCTCTGATGATTTTTGTGGATCATATTGGCCAACTTCTCGATAGCATATTTGAATCGTCGATTGTACTCCCATGCATATTCATCTTCTCTTTTCTTTATTTCTCGCAACTCAGAAAGAGCTTGTTGCTCTGACTGAGGTAACCAAAAATCCGTTAGAAACTTCTACTCTGCCTCGATTAGAGAAAAAGGTTGCCCTTGAGAATTCCCTGACTCAATAGATTTCATATAACACTTTAAATCTCAACCCATTGAGGTAATCTGAAACTCAACTAGTTTATTCATTTCTAGGGTTCTGGGAGACCCCCATATGGATTCACAAAGAAACCGGTGTTACTCAACATCCCCATCCCCGTTTCCCCAAAATTCAAGGTATCGGATGAGGGATCTTGCATGTTTATACACCATTGGGGAACTTTGTGATCCTATTATAATGAACCCCGAAGGTCCTGGTTGTGTTATAGCCAAACTACTCGCTATGCTCCTACTACTACTACTACTACTTGAACTTCTTGGACTAGAAGGGTTAGAAATAGTTGAATTAACTGAAAGATTGACTGTGGAAATTACCAGGATTTCAAAGGTCGTTGGGGGGATAGGTGGCGTGGGTTTGGTTCCTTCATCCAGAGAGTGGGGTTCTTTAATCTTGGGGGTCATGTTTTCTTGTGAGATTCATTCTACTTCATAGTGGAGTCCATTATCTTTTGTCGTTATAAACTAGGATTATCTCGTAACCCCTTCTAAGGTCTCTGTTGAGCAATCTACTTCAGAGGCAACATCTATTATTATTGCTTCATAAGTGTCTCCTAAGGTTAACAGATCTTGTCGACTTCTGTAGCGTACCAATTGCTCTGATACCAATTTGTAGCGTACCCTTCACTACATCGGGTTCACCCAACCTCTAGCTTTACCATTCATTACATGGATTTAAAAGAAACAAATGCATTTAACCAGAATTAAACACACTTAACAACTCAGAGTAAAATGTATGGGTACGGCTATAATTAATCATTCCATAGCGTTTATCATTAATTAATTCACATGATACAAAACA